>SKCR01001846.1:0-380613 GCA_019454045.1 Zanthoxylum bungeanum | reverse complement strand
CTATGAGTTAGCTTATCTAGTTGTTCATCGTTGAACACATAGCAGACAACCAGGTAAAGAAATGAAATTACAAAATGGCTTTTTTTAGCACCCAAGTAAAGAATCTAGAAAACAAAAGTGACAAACCCACACCACTGGCAACAGAAAAGCTATCCAAACAAAACCGTCAACATTCAAGACTCAAGTGACTTCTGAATTCAAAGAAACAAATTCAATTGGCATTAGCTCACCCAACCATTAACTTAGAAGCATTGTCAAATGTCAATAAAATGAATTGTAGCAGCAAAAAGGAGAAAAACACTCAAACGGTTTATTATAAATGCCTAGTATTAAAATTGTTTCAGACATAATCACACAATCTATAGCACCAATCAGCATAAAAATACAAACTGAATAAAGCAAGAACATTGAGATAGCTCAAATGGGTGGTTCTCAAAATACCTCAAAAGGCAAAATAGGCTGATAAGGTTTCAATTTCCTCAAATGTGATCGAATAAATGAGTCACCGGTCAAACTCCGTTGACCCTCATTCACTTGTTGCTCTACAGGTAAAATGGAGGACATAGAAATGACCCTTCTCTGCTTTCCTTCAAATGAGAAAAAGGGTCTGTTTGGGAAGTTGGATTTCAGCAAATATTGGAATGATGATGATGAAGTGCCAATCACACCCATTAATTATCTGAATTTTATACAATTAAGAATAATTTATATAAAAAGCAGAATATATAAGTAAATAAGGGGAAAAAATAGATTCGCATACAAAGGAATTGTTATTGAACCAATACCTAAAACAGAGAGAACTAAAGAGGGGGGAACCTGTAAACCCTAATGAGCCGTGACAGTGACACAAGGAATCAGACAAAATTTACATATGGTTAAAATAAAGGAAAGATTTTTAATGAAATAAAGGACTTCGTTAAAGTGTTTGAACTTTGAACTCGGTTCGGTAGCCTCGAATCCGTTCAGTGTAAATTGCAACTTACCGGAGATTTTTATTTGGTGTAATATGGCGTATTTCAATTGGATGTAAAAATTTATAGCTTGTGGCTACCCACACTCGATTCACACACCAAAACATAAAAGCAATTAAAATTATCAAAAACCATAATTCCTATAATTTTTTTTTGGAAAATTATCTCTTAAAGATTTTATCCGAGATACATATCACCACTAATATTTTCTGATAATGATATTATAATACATAGATTTTCTGTTTAATATCAATAAGTTATTTTTCCATTAACAATGTTAAGAGCATGATAATATTAAAAAGATATATTTATCAAATCATCTGATATAGTGGTTCCTGATATAAAATAAAAAGATTAGGTGTTTCATTAATATTATCATAATTCTTTGGTGATATAGAGATAATCTTCAAAAATAAGTTCACAAATATAATAAATTATTAACCACTTTAAAAAATTATTAATCAATTGCATTCATATCATTTTTATTTATAATATATTTTATTAACTTAATAGATGTTAATCTCACTCATTCTTTCTTATACTTACATTTACCTTCGCAATTAGAACTAGCCCAATAACTAATCATGTTCAACAGAAAATTTGGAAAAAAAAATATGTATGTTATAAGGTTATGTTGACTATTGCAACTTTTATATACATATATATAAAAGGATCCTTTCATTATTACTCGAAAGAGTTAAAAGTTAAAAATCTGGGCTTGAATGGACCTGATCCTCCGAATATTGGTGTTGATGGTCTTTTCAGGTCCTATGATATTTAAGTAGTACGGCATGGGTAAAAAGACAATTCTCTTCTTGGTCAGGATCATTAATACCGACCCGACCACATGAGTGAGGGGCCGAGCACTTTACGATTGGTAAATCAACCACTTAAGATCGGATGACCGGGCATTATCATATCGATAGCAGCATTCTCAGTTCAAAAGACCATCGTGACCGACCTCATGAAGACCGAGAATATGGCGAGATATGCTCCAGAAGATAAGACATCATATTCCTACAGATAAAAAGATAAGTTATCTTACTTTCATGGAGAAAAGTTGATAAGTCAGTGTCCTAATAGGAAAAAGGAAGTGAAGGTAGTTTCAACTAGGAATCCTTATGGGAAAAGGAAAACTGTTTCTTTGCTATTATAAATAGGAGGGGAAAGCGTGCTTGTAAGGAGAGAAAAAAAAGGTTGAGAGCTGAGAGTAGGGCATTGAGAGTGGAGAAGAGAACAAGAGAGAATTAGACTTGTAAACACAAAACAGATCAGAGAAACATATTTCGATAATAAAACATCGTCTGTTCTGTGCCCGTGGATGTAGGCTGGATCTGATCCGCCGAACCACATTAAATCTCTTTGTTGATTGGCGTATTTATCTATCTTTTGCCAAATTTACTTTTGGTTTCCCATAAACAAAACAAATTCACAGTTGGAGGAGGATTGTCTCGGGAGTAAAAAACCCTTATTGCCCCTAAGACCGAAATCAGCCGTCAACAGTTGGCGCGTCTGTGGGGAACTCTAACAAAAAGCAGCTCGCGTAGTAAGACAATGGCAGAAGATGGAAATCACCGGTCGTCAGGGAGTTCAACAGCGGATTGGATGGAGAAGATAGATGAAAATATAAGGAAAGATAGGGAGGAAAATCAAAACCTTTTGAAATCCATGATGGACAAACTGGAGAGGATGGAAGAGACGAATAATGAGAGACTAGAAGTCGGAGCCAGTCGGAGAAGAGGCGAAATAGCAGAAGGAAAAAGGGTCGCAGATGTGAGTGATGAAGATGAACCGAGGAGGAAGGGTCCCTACGGGATGAGGTCCGTAGTGGTAGAAAAAAAATTTACAATAGAGGATACGTGGGAAGAAGAAGAGGGGAGACAGTGGCCAGATTCTTCCTATGATGGCCCCCGCGACACCAGAAGGGGAGATAAGAAGGATGGTGAAACAGGACGGGAAATCTCAAGCCATGAGGAACGCCACACCTGGGTGACAGACGCAAAGAAGCCGCAGGAGGCGGCACTGTAACACAGATGGCAGTATAAAATCTTGGTTAAGAAAAGAAATGGCCAAGTGGGAAGCAAACCTCAAAACGGATACGGGAGATGCTCGGGACGGCGAGGTTGAATCTCCCCTCACAAAAGAAATAAGGTCGGTAAAGTTCCCAAGACGATTCAACATGCCGTCCATGACGCCCTACAAAGGCCACACTGATCCAAAATCCCATATTGAGAGTTTTGTCCTGTTGATGGAGGTCCAAGGAGTAGTAGGGGATGCCGTTTGCAAAGTATTCCCCCTAACCTTGGGGGGATCTACCATTCTGTGGTTCAGAAGTCTAGCCCCATGGAGCATCGGAAGCTTCGCGCAACTCAGTAAGTCATTTGTTCGGCACTTCAAAGGGGTCTGCATTCCAAAGAAGACAATTGGGGAATTGAGGCTCATGAAACAGGGGGACGATGAACCCCTGAAGGCTTTCATTGAGCGGTACCATAGCATGATGCTCGAGGTCGGGGGATATGAGTCGCTCGAGGCCTTGGAGAGTTTGAAGGGAGCCTTAAATATCGGAAAGTTGTGGACCCACTTGAGGATCCAGGGTACACCGGATTATGTCACCGCTCTGGAAACAGCCCGGAAGTTTGTTTTGTTGGAAGATGACGAGAGAATCACCTGGAGGGAGTGCCCCCGTAAGATGGCCGGCCTGGCCAGTCGAGGAAATGCGGCTGCATGGACTGTGTCCCCACACGTTTTGTCTGACCACGGATCCGTGAGAAGCATAGCACGATGAGGGATTATACCCTCGTGGCGTTTGCTTGCTCCAGTGTCACCGAGCATAAGGAGGAGCATTCCCTTAATGTTTCAGACACTCTTTGATCCCTACCTATTTGTCATTCGGATCCGTGAAAAGCATAGCACGAGAATGGATTATACCCTCGTGGCGTTTGCTTGCTCCAGTGTCACCGAGCATAAGGAGGAGCATTCCCTTAATGTTTCAGACACTCTTTGATCCCCACCTATTTGGTCATTCGGATCCGTGAGAAGCATAGCACGAGGAGGGATTATACCCTCGTAGCGTTTGCTTGCTCCAATGTCACCGAGCATAAGGAGGAACATTCCCTTAATGCTTCGGACACTCTTTGATCCCTACCTATTTGGTCATTTGGATCCGTGAGATGCATAGCACGAGGATGGATGATACCATCGTGGCGTTTGCTTGCTCCAGTGTTACCGAGCATAAGGAGGAGCATTCCTTTAATGCTTCGGACACTCTTTGATCCCTTCTATTTCTTCGATCATTTGGATTCGTGAGAAACATAGCACGATGAGGGATCATGCCCTCGTAGCGATTGCTTACTCCAGTGTTACCGAACATAAGGAGGAACATGCCCTTAATGTTTCGGACACTATTTGATCCCTATTTTGATCATTCGGATCCGTGAGAAGTATAGCACGGGGATGGATTGTGCCCTCGTAGCGTCTGCTCGCTCCAGCGTTGTAAGGAGGAGCCCTCAAACAATACACAGGCTCCATGGCGACCTGAAGTATAGAGGATGTGCCCTTACCGTTCTAAATGCTATTGATCCAAATCCTGGTTCGCCGGGATTCTGAATTGAAAGATTCAAAATTGTGTTTTGGAGACCTCAGACAGAACGCTGTTTTGAGGTATCCGTGCTGTTGTGCACACTTGCAAAATGTTTCGTTTCGAGTCACTCCCATTTTTTGTTTTTATCTTTCGCGGGTCTGGCAAGGGGACGCTCATGCCAAATTCGATAGGGCTTTAAAGGTTGATTTACTTCCCTTCCGAATAAGTCCCAATGATTAATCGGCTCGGGGCTGAATTCGTCTCGCCGATGCCAATACTTGAGTAATCGGCTCGAGGCTGGATTCGTTCCGCCGAGGCCATTTGGTTATTCAGCTTGGGGCTGGATTCGTTCTGCCGAGGCCACTTGGTTATTCGGCTCGGGGCTGGATTCGCTCCGCCGAGGCATTTTTTGTTTCTCTCAGCTCGGGGTCGGGTTACGTCCTACCGAGCCGGTCTTTTGGACTGGGGACGAAATATTTCCCCCAGTGCCAAGTGTTTCTCTCAGCTCGGGGTCGGGTTACGTCCCACCGAGTCGGTCTTTTGGAATGGGGACGTAACATTTTCCCACAGTGCCAAGTGTTTCTCTCAGCTCGGGGTCGGGTTACGTCCCACCGAGTCTGTCTTTTGGACTGGGGACATAACATTCCCCAAGAGCCAAGTGTTTCTCCCAGCTCGGGGTCGGGTTACGTCCCACCGCATGATCTAATTTCCGGCTCGAGTTGTCCCCTCATGGCCGGGCCTCGAGAGATCGTTTGCAGGAGATTATTCGGAGCAGATTATGAAAGATAAAAAGTGGAATAGAAACATGTAAAAAAAATAAAGGGCAGCCATCAGTCCGTCAAGAGTACTGTTCTTTTTATATAGTTCCCGGCACCAACTTGTATAATTCGTTGGAAACGAGAACTAGGGGACAGATGTTGATGATATTTTCAGGTCCTATGATATTTAAGCAGTACGGCAGGGGTAAAAAGGTAATTCCCTTCTTGGTCAGGATCATTAATACCGACCCGACCACATGAGTGAGGGGCCGAGCACTTTACGATCGGTAAATCGACCACTTAAGATCAGATGACCGGGCATTATCAGATCGATAGCAGCATTCTCAGTTCAAAAGACCATCGTGACCGACCTCATGAAGACCGAGAATATGACGAGATATGCTCCAGAAGATAAGACATCTTATTCCTACTGATAAGAAGATAAGTTATCCTACTTTCATGGAGAAAAGTTGATAAGTCAGTGTCCTAATAGGAAAAAGGAAGTGAATGTAGTTTCAACTAGGAATCCTTATGGGAAAAGGAAAACAATTTCTTTGCTATTATAAATAGGAGGGGAAATCGTGCTTGTAAGGAGAGAAAAAAAAAGGTTGAGAGTTGAGAGCAGGGCATTGAGAGTGGAGAAGAGAACAAGAGAGAATTAGACTTGTAAACACAAAACAGATCAGAGAAACATATTTCGGTAATAAAACATCGTATGTTCTGTGCCCGTGGATGTAGGCTGGATCTTATCCGCCGAACCACGTTAAATCTCTTTGTTGATTGGTGTATTTATCTATCTTTTGCCAAATTTGCGTTTGGTTTCCCATAAACAAAACAAATTCACAGTTGGAGGAGGATTGTCTCGGGAGTAAAAAACCATTATTGCCCCTGAGATCGAAATCAGCTGTCAACAATTGGTTTCGTAATCAATATTGACGTGTTGAGAGTAAAATTGAGTGTCTTGCATGTTAGCATACTCTAACGCTCAAGTCGGCTTTTTCTTTAAAAAAATGATATTATTTTCGAAGCTGAAATATAAAGACAATTAATATCTTCTCTTGTGAAGTTTTAGAGAATATTTCTTAAATTGATTGACCAAAACCTTTCTTGGATCTATCAATCTTCTATTTACAGTTCCACAATTTCATTAGGATTTGTGGATTAATGTTGTTTAGACACGTGGAATGTTGACATCAGATGTATATTTGATGTGTCACGCTTTGTTCTTGTATATTTAGTTTAGTATAATGTGATTATGTCATTAATTTCATCTATCTGTTAGGGTTAATGCTCAGAGTGCCAATCTAGATCGTATTTATGTCCGATTCATAAATACGAGCAATTCTATTTTCCATAAATATTACTAATTTTATGTTAGCACCCTTGTCTTTTATACACATATTCGGTCTAATTACTATTAGATATCTGATTCCGATTAGACCGAAACTAAATATGGTTTAGTGATATGTGTCTATTAGACAAAGACCCTAGGATTTACGATATAGTGCGCAATTACAACGTAGTATGTAATTGACATTGAGAAGCGCACTATAAGATGTATATTTTTAAATAAAGTTTCTGGTCAAGATTTACTAACACAGGTCGGTTAGTAAAATCCGCTGAGACCAGTACATGTCGTATATCGTGACTTGGTCCGATGGTTTATCCCAGTGAACCATGAGTCTCGGGAGACTCGTATAGACATGTAGGTGTTTATTTGATAAGACACTGAACGACTCACTGAAGATTTCCTAATATATGGTACACCAACGTCAATATGAACCTTCTCGAGTTAAGCGAGCATAGTGGTCCTTCGACTTGAGATACCACAGTGGGATATATGAGTTATCATCCACACTTTGATGGCAGTCACGTCACTGATCTATTTATATCAGACCTCTGCATGTTCGTTGGGTGTGGACTGATGCTCATGATATCCAGTGCGTATCAAGATAGGATCCGTCAGTCCTGTGTACAGGGCATAGGCATCCTCACGTGTTCATGATCTAGTAAATCCATGGTCGTGGTATAACGTCGGAAATCAGTTCCGAGTGTTATTTCGTGATCGTAAATTGAAAGTCGACTGTATTATACCGAACGGATTTGACGTTCTCATCTATATCTCAGGTATAATACGGATAGCCTGTGACGGATGGATTATACATATGCTATGACCTCGACTTGTATAGTTTAGCGAGATTATCCATGGTCGTCATAATCCATGAGTGGGTGGATTATGGACACGAAATTAGATTTCGTGACGAATATACCTAAACTTAGAGAGTCCCACAATATGAAGTGTACTCGTTGAGCACTTGGGCAACTCGATATGAATAATATGGATTGTTCATAATACTTCACCGGATTAAATGAGTTAATTCGGATCGTTTAATCGTTAAACGATAACACATGCAATTAGGGGATTTTGTCCGCTAATAATTATTGTGTATTTATATTTGATACATAATACGATTAAATACACATTAATTATTAGTCAAATAAGATTTTGTCACATGCCATAAATATATGTATTTGTTATTTATTGTAAATAAAATACATATATATGTGTAAATTAATTGTTTAATTATTCAATGATTAAATAATTAAATAATTAAAGTTTATACTTTTTCCGATTATCATTATTTATATGAAACATGGTGATAAATGGTTGGAACAAATGGCATGTTTTCTTTTAGCTTTATATATGTCTTAATATGATTGGATAATATAAAGTAATGTTGAATTTAATTTGATTAAATACAACAAATGACAAAATAACCCTCTTTTCACGCCATTTTATATATAAAAGGGAGGATTTGATTTTCTCTCTCTTGCTCTCTCATCCATGGCCATCTCCATTGACGTGAAGCACCTTAAAAATGGGTAAGAATTAAGGAAAATCAAGAAAAAAGGCTTTGGATTCAAGTGGATTAAAGGTAATTCATTAAATCTCTTGGCTTAGAAATTTATTTTCTTGTTTCTTGAGTTGCTAGATATGATCTAGGGTTTCTTTAATTCTGAAATTTTAGGGCTTTTGTTTGTGGTTGTTGGAGATGGAAGTTGAAGCATGTGTGAAGTTGAAATTGGATGAAATTAATGTAATCTTTATCCAATTTGTTCAAAATGTTGTTGGACACTTTGTTGCCATTCTAGAGTGTACTAGCCACTCTTATTATGCCTAGAATTGTTCTAGAGTGATTCATATGTGTGGTGACTTAATTTGGTGTGTTAATTAATTTGTTTAATCTTGGAATTTTGGATTTAAAAGCATGAAAATGGCAATTTCGGTGTTGCAGATCAGATCTGCCCAAACTGGAAATTATGGGATGCTTTTGATGTCCTACGAATGTTTTGGATGTGTTTTGGGAGTTGGCACAATTGCCGGAAAGTGTTTACGACTTGAAATAAGCGAAAACGGCCAAAAACGGCGTTACCGGGTGGATTTTGAGCCAACCGGGAGACGGCTGTGAAAACAGTGATTCCGTCACGGTTTGGGCAGCCCATGAACTGCCCCGACACTATTGGATCTGACCTGGGCAGTTTCCATAACTGTCGGTTCGGTCAAAAACACGTTTTAGGCAATTTTGCGGAAAAACGATTTTCGTAAAAGTTTCGCGAGTTCTCACCATATTTATGTTGATATTTGATATTGAATAAATAGGTTTAGGTGAAATATGAATTAATTATTCATATTAGATATTGAATAATTAATTCGGTATTTTGAAAAAAATTTAAAATACGATTTCGCCCGAACTCGCGCTTCCGCTGCGCCCCGACGCCCAAAACCCCAACACTATCATGCAGTGTATTTATATTTTAAGATAAGTAGGTTATAATCAAACTCTACTGACTTGAGTATTTCGAAATGCTTTCTGATTTTTGGGTGGATTTACTTGTGAATTAGTTTATTTCGAAGAATTACCACTCCGAAGTAAGTTTTTTCTGGAGTGAAAGTACTCCGATGATTATTGATCAGTGATAGTCGTGTGACTTTCAACGGTAATATTTCAGAATATGATTTATTCCGAAAGTTTGTTATAGATGTGTTACACGTGTCTAAATATTATTGGATCTTCTATTACTACCGTATCCACTAAGGAATCCTATTGAGGAAGCTTTGTTTGGAGAGTGACACGTGGCTTATGATAGTAGGGCAGTAATTAGGGCACCTGTAATTATCTTTTGGCGGTGTTCCTTATTGTCACCCATGTTTGTTTATTACTTTATAGTGAAAACTAAAGGATGTTCTCTTTAAAAATAGAAAATGTCCCTAAATACCAATTCTAGAGTTGGAAAAAAAAGTGACTTTGATTCCAAATTTAGGAGAAACTTAGAAGATGAATTTGAACAAATGTATTTTTGAAGATCACTAGTTTTTTCGGTAAAGATTTTTCGAAGAATTGATGCTCTATGATTTTACTACGTTATTGATACTAAATCATATTTATTATTTTATTCATTACCAAGGAATTATGACAATGTCACCGCACCCCAACATTTGTATTTTGTATTAATAAGCTACTATTTTATTAAATAGTATTAAGGGCAAAATAGTCTTTTATTATATATTTTTAATTGATTATAATGTTATTAATGAAAAAGTGGCTAGTTGATAAATAAAAAACTTATGTGTTGCAGACTTGCAGTGTCATTGTTAGAAAATCTAAACGGTAATATATATACTTTTATTAAAATCTATGTGTCTCATAAATAAATATTTTTTTTTAATAAAGAAACTCGATTTATAATTATGTACCATAAAGAAAGTTATGGAATTTTTTTTTTTTTTTGGTGGTAAATTTATTTCTAAGAATTCGACATTATCAGATCATATACATAAGTATGTACTTTATATGAATCATTTATATTTTTGATGATACATCAATATTTCATTTTATGTTAACACAACTAAATGACTAATAATATGGTTGAAATAAATAAATATATGTGTGAACTCAGTGACGAAACCACTAAGAGGTGAGTGGGGACAATCGCTCGTTCTTGCTCAATTCGAAAATTTATTAAAATATTTCATATAAATTAATGAAATGTATGATTTGTTAATGATATAATTTTGTTTTACTCTCGCTAAAATTAAGAATACCTTTTATTTTCTTGAGAAAATTAATTTTTGCCCCACAGTGTGATTGATAATTAACATAAAAATTATAGAATTAATTTTTATCATCATTTTGTCATCTCTTTTTTCATATATCATTAATCATAGAAAAATATATGGATTGGATTTAATCCTCATTTAGTCTCATTTTAGTCTTCATATTACTCCTTTCGCATATATCCTTCAATTTGATTTTTTGAAATATTGAAGGAAAATAACTTAAAGGGTTGGGTTTCGTTAATTTAAGAAATTTACTTAGTTTTCCACCAATCAACCCCATAGTAGATATAAAGAGACATAAATGTTACTTTTTAACTTTAAAAATTATTTTTAAGCAAAATTTTGTGTGAAATTAACTTCAAGAAATTTGCCATTGTGACTTGCATAATCAACCGTTAATTATTTGTAATTTAATTGTGATGTACTTCTCGCCTAATTCTGCTATGATTTCAAAGAAGTGTGTGAAGGATGTTATTTTTAGTAGTATGTCCTGGATTAGAACTGTAATGTTATTTTTGTAATTATATTGAATGAAATAAAATGACATTTATTTATCACATAAATTTATGTCTATGTATCTTTGTTATAGATATTTGGCATGATAAAATTATAATATAAATTTATGTCCATATATCTTTGTTATAATATCTTATATGATAACGTTTTTATAATGATTTACCTAAGAACTGAAGAGAGCTTTGGGTTATGAGATTATATCACTCATAAATGCTTTTAATAATTATCAGTAATTAAGGTATCGATAATCTGAATAGACTAACATGATGTTATTTCCGTCCAGCTATGGGTAGTTAATCTCATAAATTATTATCATGATATGGATGTTTGGTGTTACATATGGGTACTTGTGGTAATTTTCAAGTTTACAAGTACTGACCTTCAAGAGTTCTCATATAAATATATATTATCATATGTGTTTTATAGAAGAATCTTGGTAAATATATATGAGTTAATCCTTAAACTTGAGGTCTTCACTAGAGATGGTAATATCTCGAGCCAGGCATGGCCTACTCGACATGGGCTATGTTGCTTCTAGGTCAAACTGGGCTTTTTTTTTTTATAAAAAAAAATAGGTTTATTTTTTTGGAAAAAACTAAATTTTAAAATATATTAATACTTAAAAAAATAAGAATTTAAATGTTTTTAATCATTTTTGGGATTGAATGTTAAAAAATTAGTTGTCATAATATGTATATAGAATTAAAAATGAATATATTTAATTTAAAATTTTATGTTTATTAATTATGACCGGGCCCAACCCAAACTTGCGCTTGGGCTTTTTTCACCTTGAGTCGAGCTTAGGCTTTTTTGTCACACCTAGTCTTCATTAATCTTGTATGAGAATTATTCAACTTTAACTCTTTGATCGATGAAGAAATTCGATGGAAACAAAGAGCGAGGACCGATTGGCTGAAGGCTGGGGACAAAAACACAAAATTCTTTCATGCTAAGGCCTCTTCAAGGAGAAGACAAAACAAAATTCAGGGTATTTACGACAAAAATGGTAATTGGGTAGAGCAAGAGGAAGATCTGGAAAGGCAATTCTGTCAATATTTTTCGGACATTTTCTCATCCACTAATCCCAGTAGTCGGCAAATTAAGGTAGTGTTGCAGGGAATGCAAATGAGGGTTACGGATGAAATGGTGGAGTCTCTGGACAGACCTTTCTCAGTAGAGGAGATCACCGAAGCTCTAGCTCAGATGAGTCCCCTCAAAGCCCCTGGCCCGGATGGGTTTCCTGCTGTTTTCTTCCAAAAGCATTGGGCAGATGTTAAGCAAAAAGTGCTTAAAACTTGTTTACACGTTCTGAATCAGAGAGGTGAGCTTAGCTCTTTGAACCACACATACATTGTTCTCATACCTAAGTCCGAGAAGCCTTGTAGAGAGAGCGACTTTCGTCCGATCAGCCTGTGTAATGTTATCTACAAACTTATAGCAAAAACTATAGCTAATCGACTAAAGACCTGCCTTGACCAATTGATCTATCCTAACTAAAGTACTTTTGTTCCTCAAAGACTTATCACATATAATGTAATTATAGGTTACAAATGTCTCCACAAGATAAGGATGGCGAAGGGAAAGAGGAAGGGTTGGCTAGCTTTGAAAATGGATATTAGTAAAGCGTATGATAGAGTCGAATGGGTTTTCTTACAAGAAGTTTTGACCAAGATGGGATTCTCCAAAAGATGGTTGGATTTAGTAATGAACTGCATCTCCACCCCATCATTTTCTGTGATTATTAATGGGGAAGCGAATGGTCTGATTAAACCTCAAAGGGGTCTTAGACAAGGGTGTCCGCTATCTCCATATTTGTTCCTCTTTTGTGCAGAGGGGCTATCGAACTTATTGCTACAGGCTGAAGAAAGTAAGCTGATCTATGGCCTATAGTTCAACAAAGACACCCAGATCTCTCATCTCCTTTTTGCAGACGACAGTCTTATCTTTCTCAGAGCTGATGAGTTGGATTGTAGAAATCTCAAGGTTATATTGGATGCCTATGCGTGTGCCTCTGGACAGATTTTCAATTATGGTAAGTCATCAATGTTCTTTAGCGGTAACATTGCAGCTTCTCAAGTAGCTTTGATGAAGGATATCCTTAATTTTGAAGTGGTGGCTAGACACGAGAAATACTTGGGTTTGCCTTCTATGCTAGGAAGAAGAAAGAAAATGTTCTTCAATGACATAAAGATCAGAGTAACAAACAAGATTTCGAAGTGGCACAGCAGAGTTTTTTCGAGCGGAGGAAAAGAAGTTCTTATCAAGGCTGTCACCCAAGCTATACCTTCTTATGCTATGAGTGTTTTCCGATTTCATCAAAGGTTATGCGACAATATTCAAGCTGAGGTGGCTAGATTTTGGTGGGGTTCATCTGAAACAAAAAGAGGAATTCATTGGTGTAAATGGGAGAGTATGTGTTTAGCCAAGAACAGATGAGGGATGGGGTTCAGAGATATTTCATGTTTTAACCAGGCATTGATTGCTAAGCAAAGCTGGAGAATTTTGCAGAGGCCTGAATCGTTGTTAGCCAGAATCCTCAAAGCTAGATATTTCAAGAAATCGGGGTTTCTTGATGCCAAAATTGGTTCCAATCCATCATACGTGTGGAGGAGTATCTTGTGGGGTCGAAGGGTTATTAAGTAAGGGATGAGACGGAGAGTGGGTAACGGACAAAATATTAAAGTGTATGGTAGCAACTGGATTCCGAGACCTAGCACCTTCAAACCTGTTTCTCCATGTAGAATTCAAGAGGATGCCCTAGTAGCCCAATTCATTACGGCAGATCAGCATTGGAATTTAGATAGCTTACGGAATTGTTTCGATCCAATTGATGTGGAAGCTATCACCAGTATACCATTACCCAGAAGACCGAAAGAGGACAACATATGTTGGCATTACGATAGCAGAGGCGAATATTTGGTTAAAAGTGGCTACCAACTAGCTTATAAGATGAAGTTCTCGGATAGTCCTTGCAGTTCTGCATCTAACGGAAAGCATTGGAATGCCATATGGAAGTTGCTTCTGCCTGAGAAGGTAAATTTTTTTTATGGAGAGCAATTATGAATTTACTTCCCACCATGGATAATCTATGGAGGAAAAAAATTTCGCAAAGTTGGTGGTGCCATAGGTGTGGGAGTAAGAAGGAGGATGTTGGTCATGCATTGTTTTTTTGTAGAACTGCTAAGCTTGTCTGGAGAGAGTCTGGGTTAGTAAGTTTCTTCCCCGACGGTAGTGGTTTTGGAGATGTTCTGGAGCTGTTGACTGAGGTGGCTAGAAGTAGTAAATCGGAGTTGGAAAGACTGGTTGCTATATATTTTTCGATTTGGACTGTCAGGAACTCTCTAGTCATGCAAGGCAAGGATGTTGACCATGTGTTTATTTTAGCCAGAGCTGATGCCACTATAGAGTCATTCAAGCATCTGGATGATGATCCTACGCTGCAGGTTATGAGTCCTGATAGTGTCATATTAGACCGCTGGAAAGCCCCTCCTGCTGGCTGGTTCAAACTTAATGTGGATGCCTCCGCTCATAAGAATCTGGCCATTGCTGGATTATAAGCGATTATTAGAGACGAGGATGGCAATGTTCGAGTGGGGGGCGTCAAGAAGACAACGTTTTCTCAAGATATTGCTTCCCTTGAAGCAGAGGCTCTCCTTCTCGGGCTTCATTTGCCTGTTCAGGAAGCGCTTCTCCCATTGATAGTGGAAACCAATTCGATTCAAGTTGTAAACTTAGTTTCAAGGAAAATTAAGAGTCGGCTCGAAATAGCGTGGACTATCGAAGATATAGTGGAGATACTGAAGACCTCTCAACCGACGTTAGTTTCTCATATTAGTAGAGTTTGCAACATTGCAGCTCACTCTCTCGCGAATTTTGCTATTAATTTCAATATTCATGTTATCTGGATTGGAGACTTACCTCTGGATATCCGTTTGTTGTTACACTTGTGATTCTTCAATTAAAGTAACTGCTTTCCTTAAAAAAAAAAAAAAAAAAAAAAAAAAAAAAAAAAAAAAACCTCCAACTTCAGTGTCCATTAAGGATTATCAATATAGTAATGATTGGGTTACATAGAAACATATGAAGATTGTGAATTTCATATGTGAAAAATATAGTAGATGATCGCGAAACTTAGGATAAATATATATCTAGTGACTTGTGTATCTTATTGCGAGTTGACATATGTGATGATGAATTTATTCATGATCATGAAGAAAATTTTGATCAATGATATTCACGTGGATAATGAAGTTGCATCATTAGCTACCTAAACAAATAAAGAAAATACAAAACATTCTTAATTTTGAAGTTTATTATATAATTTTATGGGTTTATATTACGTGTCCAATTTCAAGAACGTGTAACAAGTTTGTGTAAGATATTTTGAAGGATCCCAACTTTTTAGTATGGTGATTCGAGGATAAGTTGTAACTTTAATGATCTATTCGATACTTCTTTTATTCATACAACTGATTTAAATAAAATTACATAATAAGAGATAAATTCATAAACTAACTATTTAAGTGTCGTTTGTTTTTAAGTCTTAAGTCTGATTTGGACTTATTTTAAGACATTTGTATTATTTATTTCCTAATTATAATTTAAATATAATTTTATTCTATTATTATTACTATACATAGGATTAAACAAAAAAAAAAGACGAGAAAAATCACATGTACAGAAATATATGTGTATGTGTGTAATAAACCTAATTTTATAAGGGTATTATTTCCATTCCACCCAATAAGTCTTGTTCAAAAGTGGGTCAAATGGTCAACTCAAAATTTCAAATTTAAGGGACTTAAATGGAGAATTTGGTGATTATTGATTTAAAATGAAATTAATCAAAAATGCAGGTGGTGTCAATGGTATTAGCCAAGGCACTTCATCTCTCAATTGATGACAAAAAAACACTAGTTTGGGCCCTATAGAGAGAAAAGATAGAGGAAGGAGAGAGATGCCAAATACGACCATTTTGAGCCATTTAACAACAAACTAAGTTAGGGTAAATATTGAGAAGAGCTCATGGATCATTTTGATGGTAGTGGTATCATTGGAAACGTCTGATTTTTGACGTAATCGAGACTAGAAATGAGCGGTTGTTTTTTACCACGGCAAATTGGAGCTAGGGGTGAGCAAATTCGGTTTCGGTTCCGGTTCCAGAAAAAATCGGTTCCTAACTAAGAGGAACCGGAACCTACCCAATTAAATAGGGTACCATATTATTCGGTTCCGGTCCGATTCCGAATTACCCTATTAATATAACATGATCATTTAATAGCAAGTAAGCGATTAAAGAATTTTTGTAGCATAACTCAATTGTCACCACTCGCATTTTACGTGTTGCATTAACAATGAAAGTTTCTGAGTCTGAAGTTAGGCAGTTAATGGAAGCAGTAATGTCTCTTAAACTTTTTTACATTCAGTTCTGCCTGATTGCAACAGTTATGAAATGCTTTACTGCAAAATTTACAGTTTATATTCATATATTGTGAAGGGAAATATCATATTCAACTCAACCATTGTTGATTTATTTATCGGACATACCATCAACTTAGCCCACAGCATATCCTAACTTTTTGCTTTTAATCTAGATTAAAGGAACCCTGTAGGATCTGAGGATTGACAGAGAAATTATTATATTGTATGGTGAAATCATTTCTGAAACTATCTGCTGTGGTTCAACTAAAATTGTGAACTTGGTTACTCTACCAGGCTGATGTTGATGGAAATGGAACCATTGATTACATTGAGTTCATAACAACTACTATGCACATGAATAGAATCTGGTATCAAAATCGGGTATCTAATCTGGTTCTCAAATGCGGTTCCGGTTATTCTGGAACCGGAACCGGACCAGTTACAACCGGTTCCTTATATTTGGAACCGGAACCAGACCGGTTACAACCGATTCCGGTTCCAAACCTGGATTTCCGGTCCGGTTCCAACCGGTTTGGTAGACCCGGAACCGATGCTCACCCCTAATTAGAGCTCATACCAGCGCATTACCACCATCATTGACCTTAAGGCAATGACATGTGTCTGTTGGTGTCGGTAGTGTTTGTTAGGATATATGCCATAGAGCTTCATTTAATGTAAACAAAATTATTTATTATGAAATAAAAGATGCATTATTCATTTATCAAACTGTTTGATTTAAATCGCATATTATAAATTGTCTTGTTTACTCTTGATTACTCATGGGCCTTCAAACTTAGTGTATAAGTGTCATACGTAAGAGGATTTAAGTCAGAAATTAGTAATCTAAAATAGTCCATATAAAGCAGCAAACAAAGCGGGTACTTTGTTTGCTGTTTATCTATAGCTGTGGTCCATTCTATAATTATACGGAGACATTGATCCAGGATAGTCCATGTAGTGACATAAGAATGGAGGAACCTTGTATGATATGCGTTGAAGTTGGTGCTTGGAGTGCCAATCCGAATTGTACATTTTATTATTTATTAATAAAATAACTACATTTTCATTTCATACCTTATTGATGGTATTGTCATTATGCGTATTAAATTAATGTATAGATATGCCAAGAATGACATCGATCTTAGAATAGTTTTGACACTAAGTGTAAACTAGTCCCCAAGGGGTGTGGCTTGGTGGTGTAGGGTCCAGGATCTCACCTTGAGGTTCTGGGTTCGAATCCAGGGGGTGCACTTCTTGTAAGAGCCTGGGATAGCCGGTGGTTTTACCTGCGCCGCGGCCCAGAATGGGTGATTTGGTGGCGGGGTTTCCATCGTTTCCAAAAAAAAAAAAAAAAAAACTAAGTGTAAACTATTCTTAAAATATATATATTCATAGTCGTTGGTTTTGGAATACGGTCGAATTTCTATAACCTAGAAGACTAGCACATGTCGTATATTGGAATTGGAGTTGCAATGGTTTAACCCGATATACCATGAGTTTTGGAAACTCATATAGACATGTGGTATTCGTTGAAGCGAATACTGAATGACCCACAGATGATTCCTAATAGTTGGAAGTACACACCACCGTCAATAGGAATCTCATCGAGTCGAGTAGCATATGTAATCATTTAACTATAGGATAACATTGATTTTGTTTGAGATCCTCCACACTTTGATGTCATGTATGTCAGAAAACTTTCATGGTCTGGTCTCTAGATGTTCATTGGGTGTGAACCGATGCACTTAATAATCAAGTACGAAGCAAGATAGGATCCGTCGGCCCGTATATGTGTTGGAGTTTGTGCTCGGCGCGCCAAGTTTTGTTGTATTTATTGTAAATACTATGTACATTTTGTTTTATTATGAATAAAATTAAGTAATTTTCATCAATATAATCTTATATATAGTAAAGGCGTAAAAGACTTTAGAATGAATAGTTGTGACATAATTTCAAAAGCGCCGCAATTGTTACTGAGAGATGTCACAATATGATTCATTCTTAAAATGTTCATAGTCAAGGTTTACATACTTGGTCAATTAGTAAACCCGTGAGACCGGTACGTGTCGTATATTAGAATTGTTTTAATGGTTTGTCTCAGTAAACCATGAGTCTTGGGAGACTCATATAGACACGTAGGTATTTATTGGATAAATACTGAACGACTCATTTAAAGATTCCTGATAGATGGTACACCAATGTCAATAGGAATCTTTACGAGTCGAATAACATATTAGCTCATTTGACTTGAGATACCACTGTGGATATGTGAGATATCCTCCATACTTTGATAACAGTCACGTCAACGATCTTTTAAGATCAGACCTCCGCCTGTTCGTTTGGTATGAACTGATACTCATGATATCCTGTGATGTATCCCGAGAGGATCTGTCAGTCCCGTGTACGGGATTTAGGTGTCCAATTTATGATTCTTTGAAATCCTTGCCAAGGTATGATTCAGAAACGAGTTCCGAATATTTATTGAAAAATCATAATTATGTCGCGACACATGAATTGTTCATAGCGGAGATTTGACGTTTAATCTATATCTCTGAAACAATTCGGATAGCCTATACAAATGGATTATATATGCAATGACTTCGACTTGGATGGTTCAACTCGATTATCTGTGGTCCTCGTAATTTATGAGTGGATGAATTACAGACATGGAAATGATTTTCATGACAGATAAACTTGAACATAGAGAGTCCCATAATATAAAGTGTACTCGTTGAGCACTTGGACAATTAATTATGGATAATTCAGATTATTCATAATATACACATGCGTATTTGATAATATGTATTGTATACGATACATAATTTAGATTAGATACACATTATTAACCAATTGGATTTTGACACTTGTTTTATTGTTATTATTAACTAATTAATAATAATAAAATGGTGGAATATTCTTGGAATATTTTCTCATGTAATTATTTTGTCTTTTTGTTAATTAGATAAATAAATAAATTAATTAGTTAATTGATTTATTATTTAAGATAAGAATATTTTAGAATATTCTTATTAAATGGCAAATTGTGATTTGCTAATCCATGTATTTTGAACACATGGAATCTAATTATTAAAAATCAAATAATTACATTTTGATAAGGTGAAATTTGTGTCAAAATAATTGGGCCAAGTAAAAGCAAAATATTGACCAAAAATCTTCTTGAATTTTCGGCCAAGATCAACTTTTGCTATATAATTGAAATTGTTTCATTTGGCTAATGTTTAGACACCTCACATGTGCTGAGAAACAAAAGAAAAAAAAGGTTTAAGGTTCTTGAAACAATTGATCAATATCAAAGGAAAAATTGGAGAAGTTGGAAATTGAAAATTAAGGTAATATTAAATTTCCAATTTCTATTTTTCTTGTTTTGTTTTGAAGTATGAAAATATATATTAGATATGTATTTTTCATGACTTACTAATATATATATATATATATATATATATATATATATATATAAATGTTGATATGTATATGAAACAAAATTTGGTGATTGATTGTTGAATAACCTTAATTGTTTTTCTTTATTAAGCATGTGTATTTAGATTAATTCGAGAATTAATCTTAAAATTAAAATTGCCATTCTAGAGTGATATTACCACTCTAATATTGCCTAGAATTGTTCTTGAGGCTTTATGTAGTGGTGATTTAATTTGGTGTAAGTTAATTGGATTAATTTGTGAATAAATTGAATTTTGGCTTGAAAAATTGACAAAAATTAATTCTGGATCAGATCTGCTTTTGATCTTAAAAACAAAATATTCTTCATGTAAAAATATATTATTTGGATGATATTGGATGTGTATTGGTGGTGGATTAATTCCGAAAATTGTTCCGGGGCGAAAACGCGAGAAAACGGTGAAATTCGCGTTGAAACAGGCTCGTTGAGTCGAGACAATGAACCCAGTGAACTGGGCACTGTTCGGGCAGCCCAAGGGTTGACCGAACATTGTCCAAGTGACCGGGTTGCCCCGGCTCGGCTGATGGTCAACATGTTTGACCGTTTGCTCGTTACGCGTAATATTTTTCAAAAAATATTTTCGTAAAATAATTCATCGTGTAACGAATATATTATGTTATTAAATGTTAATAAATAATATATTTAAACTTATTTGAGTGAATTAAAAATATTTGATATTAATTAATTCGCTCGGAAAATTTTAAAATGTTTAAAAATCATTTTCGCCTTCCACCGCACCCTTCTGTTGCGTATACTCCAAAAAAATGGTATGAGAGCGTCTGATCCCACATCCAAAATATTTTTTCATGCCTTAAATATTTGATATTTAATTCAATTTATTTTACACATGCTTGAGAATTAATTGATTGGATCAATTAGTTTGGTTGTTTGACCGTGTTTGTTAAAATCCTTATAATAAGGCTTTTTATTTTATTTGTGTACTGTACACTAATGGATCTGTCTCGTCCATACGGATATAAATATTTTTATTGATACCGTGGTTGTATCTGCCAAAGTAGTGCACCTATGGTTGATGGAAATTTGTTTATACCGGTAAAACTTATTTGATAAGAACAAATTCAAGTGAACGTGCATACCAATAGATGCCAAAGTAGTGAGGTGATGCATTAGTACCTTGGATATATACATTGATGAGTATTGCCTTGAATACGCCCCATCCAATAGATGCCAAAGCAGTGAGGATCAGAAACGGTTCAAGACCTATTTAAAGAGTCACATTAGATGTGATTAGTAATTGTTACTTACTTTCAAATATATTTGGGCACAATGTGCCAAAGCTGTGTGTTCAAATATATTTGTGAGGTCTACTTCCAGATATAGAATTTAATTTAATTATTGAACTCTCGTATTTTGTTTGGGGATGATCAATTTACGTAAAATAGTGGGAGGGCATCCTTATATTAAAAATCCATGATATGTTGAATGTTTTATGATATTGATGAAATTGCTTTTATCTGCTAACTTCTGTTTCTTTTGTAAAGTTTGTGATGGCAGCTACTACCTCCTCTAATCCATTTGCTCGTGTCCTGGACACGAAAAAATTGACTGGTCCTGAAAACTTTAATGAATGTGAATTAGATCTTAAGATAGTCTTGAGATCAGAGAAGTTAGGTTATGTGCTGGATAAGCCAGTACCGCTGGATATTACACCGGAGTCTTTACCTGAAGAGAGAGAGGTATTTGAGAAATGGAAGGATGATGATTTGAGAGTCAAGTCACTCATTCTCAGTTCTATGTCTCCTGATCTAAAGAGGCAATATGTTGATATGCTTGACTCCTATATCATTATAACTCAGCTTCAGGAGCTTTTTCTAAACCAGGAGTAGACCTTGGTGTATAGAATCTATGTGGAATTATTTCACGCTCGTTTAGCTGATGGCAAGCCCGTGAGTCCACATGTCCTGCACATGATGGATCTCATAGAGCAGCTCCGAAAGTTTGACTTTCACCTGAATGTGACTTTGGACAGGAATTTGATTCTTGGCTCACTCCCACCGGCGTATTCCCAATTCATTATGAACTTCAACATGCATGGTATTCGTTGTTCCTACAGTCAGTTGCATAGGTGATGAGTGGTATTTATATCACTATTTCCCACTCATTTAACCTAATATTTTGTATAGTTTCTTGAGTTTTGTGAATGTTTTTGTGTTTTTGTGTTTTTTGTAGATAAATAAAGTTTCAGGACATTCTAGAGGTGATTTGGAGCAAAACAGTGAAAATTGGCGAAAAAGGGCATTTTGGTAATTTCCAGCGTCGCGACTCCAAGACCTTCAGCGTCGCGACGCATAACGTGAGCCGAGTCCTGCTAACGTGCGCCGGGTCAACAAGTTAGAGTTGAGAAGTTTGACTTTGCTAACGTGCGCCATGCCACGTGTCACCATCACAACAATTTGCTAACATGCGTCGTGCCACGTGTCATCATCATACGCTGCCGACACTCATCATTGCCACGTGTCGCCACATCATCATCCATGTCAGCGGTCAACGAGTCAACTTCACCATGTGTCACGCCACGTCATCCGGTCAACGAGTCAACTATGCCACGTGTCATGCCACGTCATCGTCCACATCAGATGGTCAACCAGTCAACATGCCACGTCATCATCAGCCAATCACATCATGACACGTGTCGCAATCCTATGGTGCCGACAATTTCTCTCAGCCGCCTTGCCACGTCAGCATGACGTCATCAATGACGTCATCACAATAATTGAGTCTTAGCCGCCTCGCCACGTGTCGCCTTATCTTCTTATCCGAATCGCCACGTGTCAAGCTGTCATTGTGCCACGCCTCACTGTTCCAGCGTCGCGACGCCAGGAGCCTATCTGCGCCTATAAATTCAGCTTCGAATTTCAGATTTCAGTACACACCTTCCTCTCTCTTAAATTCTTTCTAAAGAGAGAGTTTCTCTCTCTAGATTCTTTAGTTTTTTGTTTTTTTTAGTTTTTTAATTTTTAGTTTTGTAAATAATTTTAATTACGTTTTGTAATAATAGTAATTTAATTTTTACTTTTTACTTTTTACAGTTTTTACTATTTTCCATGAGAAGGTAACTTCCCCAGCTAGGGTGAAAGGTAATTCTTTTATTGTTACTATTTAGATTAATCTCCCTTAAAAATATATATTCACTATTTAAAATATTGACTTAAAAAGGATACCGCCAGATTGGTCGGTTGGTAATTCATTTTAATCTGGTTTAAACCTGACTAATAAAGGATACCGCCAGATTGGTCGGTTGGTAATTTAATTTTGGTTTTCCGCCTTTATGGCTGGTTGGACTTAATTTGACTTAATCAGGTTACCGCCTATATGGCTGGTTGGAGAAAGAATCACAAGTTTATATATTATTTTATGGGAGATATCTAAATTAGTAGTAGTAAAAGTAATTCCTTTACCTTAGCATTTTATTTTATTTTACTTTTCAGTTTTACTTTATGTCTTTTACTTTCAGCATTTTTACTTTATGTCTTTTACTTTTCAGTTGTTACTAGCCCTAGTTATGTGTTGTAACTAAATTAGTTATCTGGGGTTGTGATGAATTTCAATATCACCGGTTTATAAGGGTTAGATTATAGTTTGGGTAATTTAAAGATTTATTTATTGAGTTTTAATCTTAATGCTTTTTATTAATTGGCCATTAATAAAATTGATTAGGTAAACTTAAAATGAACTAGACATAGGGATTTTAAGTTTAAAACCTTAGACTCAATAGCCCACGATCTTCCTTGAGGATAGATAACCCTTTAATAGATTTCCTTACATGATAGGAATATACCTGTCGGGCGGGAGTAGCCATAATTGGAACTTAAACTTAATGAATCCAGGCAATTTGGTTGACATAGACATATGGTTCAATTGGGTTAAACTGGGTATTTGTGTCTGACCATCGACAGATGCTTTCGCATAATTTCGTGTTCCAGGTTAATAAATCATTGTATTACCCAACTATAAAATAATCACTTCATCTTTAAAATGATATTGGAAGAAATCACAACCCTAGATCTTTGTGTCTTTTGTATTTTCCTTAGTATTTTCTTTTGTCTTTTTATTTATTTATTTAGCAAAGCCACATTCAACCAAACAAACAAAAAATCTCTCTCTTCTCCATTTAATTAGATATTTGTAAATAAATAGATTCAACAATTAATAACAACAGTAGGAATTAAGTCCTCGTGGGATCGATATTTTTATACTACTTGAACGATACGTGAGCTTGCGTTATACGTGTGTGTTTACGCCGGTCAATATGATGCTTCAGACTACTGAGGAGGACATCAAGAAGGGTGTGTCGACACTCATCTCAAAGTCCTCTTTGTCTAGTTCTTCTTCTTCTTCTCAATCTATGAGATCGGGCAAGAAGAAGAAGAAAAAGGCAAAGAAGACTGGATCTGGTGTTCCTCCTAAAAGAAAGGTTGAAAATCCAAGCAAGTCGAAGAAAAAGAAAGCAGTTGAGGACAAGTGGCACCACTTTGGCAAGATTGGACATTGGAGGCGCAATTGTCCAGACTACATAGCTTCCGTCAGATGGGAGAGAGCCTCCGCATCAGGTATGTTTATTTTCCGTATCATTGATATCTCTTTGGTTTGTGAAGCCATTGGTTCTGGATGGGTTTTAGATTATGCTAGTCCGATTCACATCTGCAATTCGTTGCAAGGGCTGAGGGTCAGTAGGATGCTTAATCCAGGCGAGATGCAGCTGCGTTTTGGGAATGAAGATTCTTTATCGGTAGCAGCCTTTGGCGAATACGAGATTCGTTTATCCAGAGGCAACATCATTTTGACAGATTGTGTCTTTGTGCCTGGTTGTGTATCTAATATTATATCATTGTTTATATTAGATACAAAAGGATATCATGTACATATTAGGAATCGTTCTATGTATATATATGATATGAATGATGTTTTGTTACACAAATGTTCAAATTCGCAAGGTCATTAAATTTTGCATGCCATTAGAGATGTTTATGAAATTGGGGATAATAAACGTAAAAGATCTGAAATAACTGATACTGAATTGTGGCATATGAGGTTAGGTCATATAGGTGTACAACGCATAACCCAGTTGGTTAAGAATGGTTTGATTGAGAATCTAACCATACAATCTATTCCAACTTGTGAATCTTGCATTCAGGGTAAAATGACGAAAACCCCATTTACTAATGTTGGACATCGAGCCACTGACTTATTGGAGCTCGTACATAGTGATGTATGTGGTCTTATAAGTCATATTGCTCATAATGGTTTTTCTTATTTCGTAACATTTATCGATAAGTTTTCACGGTATGGTTATGTTTATTTGATGAAACATAAATCGGAAACCTTTGAAAAATTCAAAGACTTTCAAAACGAAGTAGAAAAACAAACTGGTAAATTCATCAAATGCCTTCGATCAGATCGAGGTGGTGAATATATGAGTAGTGAATTCACCGATTATCTTAAAGAGAATGTGATTCTCGCTCAATATACTCATCCGGGTACTCCAAAACAAAATGGAGTATCTGAAAGGAGAAATCAGACTTTATTGGATATAGTCCGATCTATGTTGAGTTTTACATATCTACCTTACTCTTTGTGGGGTACGCTCTTCTGACTGCTGCACATCTGCTGAATAGGGTTCATTCTAAAGCTGTTTCTACTACTCCATATGAGATATGGGTTGGTAGGAAACTGAACCTTAATTATATTAGGGTTTGGGGCTGTCCTGCATACGTCAAGGTGACGCAGTATGACCAAAATGAAAGTCATATACCAAATGTATTAAAAAATGATATATGTCTTTCAACCATCACACTTGTGTGTTTAACACACTATCACCAACCACCAACTTCCATCACATTAAAGTGATAAATTTGACTAGTTATGTGACGCGTGATGTGACTTGTGGGCCCTACTTGATTCAAAATACGAGTGGGCTCGCAACACATCTCGGGCTCGGGTTCGCTAATTCTGAATTAACGAATTTTCCGTTACGACGTAATTAAATCAAATTTAATTAAATAATTATGCCTAGCAAAATTACTATTCACGTCGCTCGCGAATTAATTCTAAATTAACTCGTTCGCCCGAATTAAAGTCAAATTTTAATTCCGCGTCGAAATCCAATTTCGTTTAATATATCGAATATATTATTTTATCGATTAATTCCAAATTAATCGTTCTCTCTCTTTAAATAATATTTTATCCCAGATAAAATATCTCCGTAATTAATCCTAGATTAATTTTCTTTCTCTTATAATTAATCCTAGATTAATTATGTGCGAGTCATACGTCATCGGTGAATCTTCGGGAAGCGACCCATGCGATCCCGGATATGTTGGCAGTAAATCTGGTCGTCGGACTATCCGAATACGTACGTACCTAGTACTACGTTTTTACCGATTTACAAGACATGGTTGGCTTCTAGCAAAGCACCGTGCCTACCAAATTCTCCAGAAATATTCTTAAAGGATTATGTAATCTATATCAGGCGTAGTATACATAGTATTGCGTATTGCGATCTAGTATCGGATGTCACGTGCTAGGCCTGGGGCTGGAATTATGTCTGCCCCGTACGAAGCACATATCGGACCTTTGGTAACTAATCTCTATAATAGGATAAACATGACCTAGTCATTTTATCCCGATAGCTGCAGTATATAAGAGCACCAGTTCCATATCCTACGTGACCATCATCTCCATATGACTGAAGTGATACTTCCATCTTGACATCACACCCAATACACTACGATTCTCAATATACCCAGAAGAGGAGTACACAGAACCTGTTAAAGCCCTAGACGACCAAAACCAAAGTATATTGATTGTCGCAAGTATTAGCGATGCAAGTCTCAGGTTAAGACCAAATACACCTACCCTGATTCGGACTTCGATAAACACATATTCATACTAACAATGGAATTCCGAGGGGTCTATCCAGAGCGAAGCTGTTTCTGTACCATCGGTAAACACAACCTCCTATTACACTTGCATAAGTATCCAATACTTAAATATATGAGAACTATGATGTTATGCTCCTACAACGCGCACAAGTGCAATACTAGTCTATTCCGCATTATCGATGTCCAATCTCGATAATACTACGACTAGGGATATTTTAATGATTAAACCTTCATGGATTGATACTGTCTCATATCTTATCAATCCGGAACTAATCATATGGACTTTTATCATTTATGTATCTTGGTAATCCAATTACAAATGATAAAAGAGCAATTTCCTTTGTCACATAGTTAATTTGTACAACAACACAATGTTCTGTACAAATAGTGATGTTATGGGTCATAATTGTCGAACAATCTCCCACTTGGCCTATAGCCAATCACTCAAGTGTTCTACACTTGAACTATATACGAGTTGCTCAAACTTCTGCTGAGAAACTGCTTTCGTCAGCGGATTTGCAAAGTTATCATCTGATGTGATTTATTCGATCATCATATCGCCACGATGTATGATCCGAACGAATCAGATGAATAGTTGAAGAATATACTTGGATCGTTGATGAGACCATTAATTCTTTAGCCTGTGTTGTAGCCTATCTCAACTGCTAACAGAACTATACCTAATCTGATTAGGATTATTAAGATCCAAAGTGCTTCTATTGCTTCCTCAGCTGCAGCAATATTCCGCTTTTGTTGTTTATTCGGCAACAGTATCTTGCTTGGAAGATTTCAAGCTCACTGTTCCGTTATTCAAACTATATAGTACCTTTTTTTGACTTATAGTCGTTTTTATCGGTTAGCAAGCATTATCCAAATGGATTTAGTCATGGCAACGAGTAAAAGGTTTCGTCGTAATCGACATAATGTTGATAACGATACCTTTTCGCTACAAGTCTAGCTTTGTATGTTGGTATATTGCCATCCATGTATGTCTTCCTTGAAGACTTATATAGTACCAATAGGCACAATGCCTTCCGGTACATCAACCAGTTCCAAACTTGGTTGGTATACATGGAATCCATTTCGGACATCATGGCACTTTTCCATAATAGGGAGTCGATACCTTGTATCACTTCCTCATACGTAGTCAGTTCGTGTTCCTCAATAAGATTGACATCTTTACGAGGTGAGATCAGAAACCCATACTCCCAGGTTGTTTTCTGACTCTCTTCGACTTACACGGTTCTTGTGTATTTGAAGATTGTGGTACAGTTTCATCTCTGATGAACTGTTTGTGTTCCATTAAGGAATCGGTGCCTGGAACTGTATTACTCCGATTTTCATCGAGTTTTACTTTCCTCCCACTTACCACTGCATATAGGTATTCCTCTTAGGAAAATCGCATGGCGAGCAACAATTAAATTGTTCTCTTTTGAGTTGTATAAGTACTATACTTTGGTTACCCTAGGATAACCAATTACAAATTAGGCACTTATCCGATTTGGGTTCTAGTTTGGTATCATCCAAACATATGCCTAGCATACCCAAATCTTCAGGAATGAGAAAACCCGGTTTCTTTCCTGTTCATATCTAATTTGAAGTCTGTCAAACAGATTTTATGGAACCTTATTCAAAATAAGTTTTGCACTAATTTAATGCGTATTCCTAGAAGGAAAATGGTAGCTCAGAGCGACTCATGATTAACCTTATCATGTCCAACAAAATTTGATTTCTCCGTTCGGACACACCGCTAAATTGAGGTGTTCCGGGAGGAGTCCATATTGAAAGAATACTATACTCTTTCAAGTAATTGAGAAACTTATTGCTTAAGTATTTTCCACTACGGTCTAACCGTGACGGTTTAATACTTTAGCCGATCTGTCTGTCTACTTCGTGTCGAAACTCTTTGAATTTATCAAAAGTTTCTGATTTATGTTTCACAAGAAACACATAACCATAACGCGATGCCACATCCGTAAAGGTTACGAATTATTCATATCCACCTCTAGCCTAGCTAGACATGGGACCACTTACGTCACTATGAACCAGGGCTAACAGATCGGTGACACTCGTAGTTTTACCAAGTAAAAGGTGTTTTAGGCACTTTGCCTAATAAACTAGATTCGTAGACATCATTTGAATAGGATCAAATCCGTCCTAGTATCCACTCTTCAAAAGTGTGGATATACGAGTCTTGTTTATTGTGTCCCAGACAACAATGCCACAAATAAGTCTCATCTGATTAATTCAGTTTGAGCTATTTGTTTGTTATGTCATACGTTTGAGATTCATTTATATTCAAAATATAAATACTGTTATTCACATCTAATGTGCTTATCTCAATATCATCTTTATAAAATAAAACACTTTAGTGTTCTAGAATATAAAGGTATACCCGCAACGAGTTATACTCTGATATAGAGATAATGTTTTTAGTCAAACTAGTTACATTATAACAGTTTCCTAATTTAAGTACATACCCGAACGGTAGTTCCTAAACTTAGATTTCTACGGTTAAAACAGCGACTCTCGTCCCGTTTCCGATTCACAGATCAATCTCAACTGAAGTCAGTATCCTGCTAATCAGCAGATTCCGCACATCAGTACATATCTATGTACCACATCTAGTATCAAAATCCAATTTTGAAACTAATAGTGAACATGTTTATGACAAACATACTTAAAGCCAGAGCCTTGCCTCGCCTTCACTTTCTTCATGTCTGCCTTGTCCATACGGCAGTCACGCATCCAGTGACCCCGTTTGCCACAGTTTAGGCAGACATCTTGGGATATGTCCTTTGTCTTCCCAGAAGACTGGGATGATTTTGCCTTTGCCCATTTTAGAAGCTCTGGCTCTGCCTCATCGAGCATAGCCATCAACTCTCCAAGAGTTTACTCTTGGTTCATAATGAACCTGCCCCAGCTTTCGGGTAGAGACTATAAGATCAAATCTTTGGTAGTCTTTGCCATGTAGGTAATGCCCAGCTAACCTAGCTGATCGATGTCAGCAATCATCTGCGACATCTAGTGCTCGACAGATGTACCCTCTGACATACACGAGCGTAAATAGCTTCTTTTGCAATTTGTTCTTCTAAGATATAAGAATAGATCTATGAAGATCTTTAATTTCAACATCATGGTATAAAGATCTAATCCTTAATTCTGACGATGGAATTAAAGAGTCATTGCATTAAGTATAAAGGATTGAGCACTAAAGTTATCATCACATGAATCTTCCAAAGATCATGTTCTCCTATTTGCTCAACTCCGGGCTTAGGCCCAAGAGGTTGCTCTATCAAATAGAATAACTTCTCAGTTCCCAGGACTATCCTGAGGTTTTATTCCCAATCTGAAAATTAAAGCCGTTTAATGACATTTTCTCTCAGGATTATGTTTTAAACACTAATCTTTCAGTTATCTTGATTGCTATAGTCTAACTATCCAATCAACGATTTCAGGTACTATTAAATATAATGATTACTATAGTCTAACTATATAATCAACTATAATTTGATTGGTTAAATTCAAATATATTGATTACTATAATCCAATTATATAATCAACTATAATTTGAAGTAGTTTAAATACAGTCCAACTGTTTAATTTAAAACAACAATTAAATATTAGTCCAACTAATATATTTATGTAATGACGAAAAATTGAAATGAGCGCGTATTGGCAAATATCTAAACGAAATTGAAAATTTAATACTTGCCTCCCACTATTTTTCGGCGAGCCTCTAACCCTCTGTTGAGTACTCAGGAAACCTTATTTCCTAGTGGGCTAGGATCCCGTTAAATAACACACAACCTTGACTTTGGCCAACAAGCTGTATGATATTTAACTAGGTATATCTCTAAAATCATTTGGATCTCATCCAATTCCTAGATCCAGTAGGTAGACATCCAAGTCTGAAACATATATCTAATATATGCCAATATATCCGATATATTCCCTAACCTTTTTCCTCTGAATCAACTAAGCCTTGGCTTTGGCACAACAAACTTAATGATTCTAGTTAAGCGGGACCCATTGACCTTGGAAAGCTTCGTAATCGATGTCGATGGACAAGAAATGATCTTGACTTTGGCCAACAAATCACAACTTGGACAAGACATGCGATATGGAACAAAGCCTTCATGATTCAAACACATCCGCGATGGACAAAGGTCTTGACTTTGGCCAACAAACCAGTGCCAATCTTGGATCTTGAGAATGAATCATTCAATAGAAGGAAAACACTTAATATATGTTGAGGGTTTTTCGCGTAATTGGCAACCAATTAATTATCTTTGATTATGTCTCATCATACACCCTTAAGCATACATTCTAAAAGCATAATAAGGCGCGATAAATAAATTAATAATGATATGCGGATGGATATTTAAAACATCTTGTTCCTAGAACAAATCTCTACATTTCCTCTCTCCCGCTAGCACAAATCTTACTTCTACCTAATTACATAACACTTCTAAAGAAACCTCATTTACAATGAGGGGAATAGGTGAGAAGAGAAATACAAAGAGGGTAATTCTAAATTAAATAATTACACTTTATTAATGAGCCTTTGCGACTTAGATTCTAAATCTAATCATTACGGGTCTCAAAGCCCAATTTAACATCCAATGTCAATTTAATTAAAGTTCAATGGGCTTTCAATTAATTTATAAGGCATAGACTTTGGCAACCAAAGCTCAATAAGGAATCACCCTTTGCCAAAAATCAATTTAGGCCCATTAGGCCCAATTAAAATTTTAAAGGTCCATTTTATTATATTTGGACTTTATGGATATGGTTTTGGGCCCAATTGGATCCAACCAATTAACCTAAACCAAACTTGGCCCAACCAAGCCCATTAAGCCTAAATACAACTTTATTAGCCCAATTCTAAATTTAGCCCAACCAATTTAATCACAATATTCCAAATATCACAATTAAATTATTTAAAGTGTATTAGCCATAATTAATTAGTCAAATTAACATTTCCAAAATACCAATTTACATAATTAATCATGCTTATCATCAACACATGTCCAACATTATTGAATCAAAAAATCAATTCATTTCATGCTTTTGATGTCACGACAATTTAGGGTTTTATAAATCGATTTCGATTTCAATCTAATTAAATCATTAATCAATTTATCCCAAGTCTTTAAACTCATCCAATGATCAAAAGAACAAAAAATACCATGATATTAGGGCACTACACACATTCGGCCAAGCCAAATTTTTGGGGAAAAATTAATCCAATTCAATTTTCATCAAATTGATCACATATAACTCCAAGTTATCATCATTCAAGCATATTCAAACAATCAATTTTATCAAATCATGCTCAAATCAATTTTACCCAAATTTTACCCTAATTCAATTTCATGCTTTATAATGGCTCTGATACCATTGTTGGGTTTTCTAGGTCAAACCAATATCATATTAAGTGATGAAAAGTGCGAATACAACAAAGTAAAGTTACAGAAATACTCACTTTGATCGGCTTTGCGATGCCAGATGTGGACTATGATGAAACCTTTTCACCAGTAGCGATGCTAAAGTCTATTAGGATTTTGTTGGCTATCGTTGCTTACCATGTTTATGATATTTGGCAAATGGATGTCAAAACAACTTTTCTTTATGTATTTCTTGATGAAGAAATCTATATGGAACAGCCATAGGATTTTATCTCCAACCAAAATTCTGGCATGGTATGTAAGCTTAAGAAGTCTATTAAAGGACTTAAACAAGCTTCACGGAGTTGGAATCTTCATTTTGATGAGGTAATCAGATTGTCTGGTTTTCTTAAAAACGAAGAAGAACCTTGTGTTTATAAGAAGGTTAGTGGGAGTATGATCTTGTTCTTAGTGCTTTATGTTGACGACATCCTGATCATTGGAAATGATCTTGGAATGATGCAGGGTGTTAAAGCATACCACTGTAAAAACTTCTCCATGAAAGACTTGGGTGAAGCTTCCTATATACTTGGTATAAAACTCTATAGAGATAGAGAAAGGAAGCTGATTGGGCTCTATAGAGATAGAGAAAGGAAGCTGATTGGGTTATCCCAATCTTCGTACATAGATAAGATCGTAGAAAGGTACAACTTTAGCAATTGTAAAGTTGCTGATATACCTTTTCGATACGGCATTCATCTTTCGAAGAAGATGTGTCCTCAGACGGAAGTTGAAAATGCTAGAATGTCTAGCCAACCTTATGCATCATGCTTAGGAAGCATCATGTATGCCATGTTATATACGAGACCTGATATTAGTCATGTAGTAAGCGTTACTAGCACATATCAGTCAAATACAGGTAACGACCATTGGATGGCCGTTAAACATATCCTAAAGTATCTAAAAGGTACTGAGGATAGTTTCTTATTTATGGAGAATGTGATTTACAGATAAGAGGATATACAGATTCTGACTTTCAGTCAGATCCTGATGATAGAAAGTATACTTCAGGTTTTGTATTTACTCTCAATAATACTGCAGTAAGTTGGAAGTGTTCCAAACAAGGATCAACAGCTGATTCCACCACTGAGGTGGAATATATTGCGGCATCAGATGCTGCAAAGGAAGCTGTCTGGATTAGAAAATTTATCACCGAATTGGGAGTTATCCCAAGCATCGAGGATTCGATCCCATTGTTCTGTGATAACAGTGGTGCCATTGCACAAGCAAAAGAACCCAGAGAACATCAGAAATCGAAACATGTGGAATGAAAGAACCACATTATTCGTGAGATCATCGCTCGAGGAGATGTTGCCATATGCAAGATATCTGGAGATGACAATATAGCAGACCTGCTTATGAAGGCCTGTTCAGTTTTCTAGGTCAAACAAAGATCATATTAAGCGATGAGAAGTGCGAATACAACAAAGTAAAGTTGTGGAAATACTCACTTTGATCGGCTTTACGATGCGAAGAACACAAAAAAAAATTATGCTCCTTGAAGCTCTCGGCCATGCCTCATTTTTGTGCTCCATGTTTGATCTCAAAGCTCCAAGCTTTGTGTGTGGATTTCATGCTCATGAATGGGTTTCCCTATCACCTTTGTGAGACTCCTTTGAGTGCTAGCTCTTGAGATTTTGCAACAAAATCATGAAGAAAATGATCCCTAGGCTCACGGTTTTGGGAGAGAAAGTGAGGCCAATTTTTGGCCAAGAAGAGGAATGAGAGAGAGAGTTGTGTTGGTGGTATAATCTAATTACCAAAATGAAAGTCATATACCAAATGTATTAAAAAATGATATATGTCTTTCAACCATCACACTTGTGTGTTTAACACACTATCACCAACCACCAACTTCCATCACCTTAAAGTGATAAAGTTGACTAGTGATGTGACGCGTGATGTGACTTATGGGCCCCACTTAATTCAAAATGCGAGTGGGCCCGCAACACATCCCGAGCTCGGGTTCGCTAATTCCGAATTAACGAATTTTCCGTTGTAAAATAATTAAATCAAATTTAATTAAATAATTATGCATAGCAAAATTACTATTCACATCGCTCGCGAATTAATTCAAAATTAACTCGTTCGCCCGAATTAAAGTCCAATTTTAATTCCGCGTCGAAATCCAATTTCGTTTAATATATCGAATATATTATTTTATCGATTAATTCCAAATTAATCGTTCTCTCTCTTTAAATAATATTTTATCCCAGATAAAATATCTCCGTAATTAATCCTAGATTAATTTTCTCTCTCTTATAATTAATCATAGATTAATTATGTGCGAGTCATACGTCATCGGTGAATCTTCGGGAAGCGACCCATGAGATCCCGGATATGTTGGCAGTAAATCCGGTCGTCGGACTATCCGAATACGTACGTACCTAGTACTACGTTTTTTCCGATTTACAAGACATGGTTGGCTTCTAGCAAAGCACCGTGCCTACCCAATTCTCCAGAAATATTCTTAAAGGAATATGTAATCTATATTAGGCATAGTATACATAGTATTTCGTATTGCGATCCAGTATCGGATGTCACGTGCTAGGCCTGGGGCTGGAATTTTGTCTGCCCCGTACGAAGCACATATCGGACCTTTGGTAACTAATCTCTATAATATGATAAACATGACCTAGTCATTTTATCCCGATAGCTGCAGTATATAAGAGCACCAGTTCCGTATCCTATGTGACCATCATCTCCATATGACTGAAGTGATACTTCCATCTTGACATCACACCTAATACACTACGATTCTCAATATACCCAGAAGAGGCGTACACAGAACCTGTTAAAGCCCTGGACGACCAAAACCAAAGTATATTGATTGTCGCAAGTATTAGCGATGCAAGTCTCAGGTTAAGACCAAATACACCTACCCTGATTCGGACTTCGATAAACACATAGTCATACTGACAATGGAATTCCGAGGGATCTATCCAGAGCGAAGCTGTTTCTGTACCATCGGTAAACACAACCTCCTATTACACTTGCATCAGTATCCAATACTTAAATATATGAGAACTATGATGTTATGCTTCCACAACGCGCACAAGTGCAATACTAGTCTATTCTGCATTATCGATGTCCAATCTCGATAATACTACGACTAGGGATATTTTAATGATTAAACCTTCATGGATTGATACTGTCTCATATCTTATCAATCCGGAACTAATCATATAGACTTTTATCATTTATGTATCTTGGTAATCCAATTACAAATGATAAAAGAGCAATTTCCTTTGTCACATAGTTAATTTGTACAACAACACAATGTTCTGTACAAATAGTGATTATATGGGTCATAATTGTCCAACAAGGCCTTGCCTTCGAGACTATATGATAGACATGTAGAGGCGATGGGTATTAGATACCATCAAATTTGGCACTAGAGCAAGTGGGAGAAAATGTTGGAGTTGATGTTGGGCACGCCAAATTTTGTTGTGTTTATTGTAAATACTATGTACATTTTATTTTATTATGAATACAATTAAGTAATTTTCATCAATATAATCTTATATATGGTAAATGCGTAAGAAAACCTTAGAATGAATAGTTGTGACATAATTGTAAAAGCGACACAATTGTTACTGAGAGATGTCACAATATAATTCATTCTTTAAATGTTCCTAGTTAAGGTTTACATACTTGGTCAGTTAGTAAACCCGTGAGACCGGTACATGTTGTATATTAGAATTGTTCTAATGGTTTGTCTCAGTAAACCATGAGTCTTCGGATACTCATATAGACATATAGGTATTTATTAGATAAATACTGAACGACTCATTTAAAGATTCTTGATAGATGGTACACCAACGTCAATAGGAATCTTTACGAGTCGAATAGCATATTAGCTCATTTGACTTGAGATACCACTGTGGATATGTGAGATATCCTCCATACTTTGATGATAGTCACATCAATGATCTTTTAAGATCAGACCTTCGCCTGTTCGTTAGGTATGGACTGATACTCACGAGATCCTGTGATGTATCCCGAGAGGATCTGTCAGTCCCGTGTACAGGCTTTAGGTGTCTAATTTGTGATTCTTTGAAATCTTTGCCATGGTATGATTCGAAAACGAGTTTCGAATATTTATTGAAGAATCATAATTATGTCGCGACACATGAATTGTTCATAGCGGAGATTTGACGTTTAATCTATATCTCTGAAATAATTCGGATAGCCTATGACAGGGGGATTATATATGCAATGACTTCGACTTGGATGGTTCAACTCGATTATTTGTGGTCCTTGTAATTTATGAGTGGATGAATTACGGACATGAAAATGATTTCCATGACAGATAAACTTGAACATAGAGAGTCCCACAATATAAAGTGTACTCATTGAGCACTTGGATAATTAATTATGGATAATTTGGATTATTCATAATATACACATGCGTATTAAATAATGTGTATTTGTATATGATACATAATTTAAATTAGATACACATTATTAACTAATTGGATTTTGACACTCGTTTTATTGTTATTATTAACTAATTAATTGTTAATTAATTATTAATAATAATAAAATGGAGGAATATTCTTGGAATATTTTCTCATGTAATTATTTTGTCTTTTTGTTAATTAGATAAATAAATAAATAAATTAGTTAATTGATTTATTATTTAAGATAAGAATATTTTAGAATATTCTTATTAAATGGAAAATTGTGATTTGCTAATCCATGTATTTTGAACACATGGAATCTAATTAATAAAAATCAAATAATTACATTTTGATAAGGTGAAATTTGTGTCAAAATAATTGGGCCAAGTAAAAGCAAAATATTGACCAAAAATCTACTTGAATTTTCGGCCAAGCTCAACTTTTGCTATATAATTGAAATTGTTTCATTTGGATAATGTTTAGACACCTCACATGTGTTGAGAAACAAAAGAAAAATAAAGGTTTAAGGTTCTTGAAACAATTGATCAACACCAAAGGAAAAATTGGAGAAGTTGTAAATTGAAAATTAAGGTAATATTAAATTTCCAATTTCTATTTTTCTTGTTTTGTTTTGAAGCATGAAAATATATATTAGATATGTATTTTGCATGACTTACTAATATATATATATATTGATATGTATATGAAACAAAATTTGGTGATTGATTGTTGAATAACCTTAATTGTTTTCTTTATTAAGCATGTGTATTTAGATTAATTAGAGAATTAATCTCAAAATTAAAATTGTCATTCTAGAGTGATATTACCACTCTAATATTGCCTAGAATTGTTCTTGAGGCTTTATGTTGTGGTGATTTAATTTGGTGTAAGTTAATGGATTAATTTGTGAATAAATTGAATTTTGGCTTGAAAAATTGACAAAAATTAATTCTGGATCAGATCTGATTTTGATCTTAAAAACAGACTATTTTTCATGTAAAAATATGTTATTTGGATGATATTGGATGTGTATTGGGTGGTGGATTAATTCTGGAAATTGTTCCGGGGGAAAACGCGAGAAAACGACGAAATTCGCATCGAAACGGGCTCGTTGAGTCGAGAGAGTGAACCCAAAGAACTGGGCACTGTTCGGGCAGCCCAAGGGATGACCGAACACTGCCCAAGTGATCGGGTTGCCCCGGCTCGGCTGATGGTCAACCGGTTTGACCGTTTGCTCGTTATGCGTAATATTTGTCGAAAAATATTTTCGTAAAATAATTTGTCGTGTAACGAAATATATTATGTTATTTAATGTTAATAAATAATATATTTAAACTTATTTGAGTGAATTTAAAATATTTGATATTAATTAATTCACTCGGAATAATTTTAAAATGTTTTAAAATCATTTTCGCCTTCCGCCGCACCCTTGCGCTGCGTATACTCCAACAATATGTATCATAAAGGTTTTAGGTATCAATGTTAGTAAAGTCACGGTTTTTAAATCTTTGGCCAAAGTCGATCACCTAGGCTGGATCACATCAGTTATGAAGAATCGTGGACTTATCGATATGAGATGTGCGCCTCGGAAACTTGACGGTGTATTCTATGTTTCCTAAGCACAACTCGGATAGCCTACGACAGAGGGATTGTTAAACATATGTGATGAACTCGACTTGTATAGTTCAGAAAGGTCATTCGTGTTCTTCGCGAATTCGGAGGTGGCCGAATTACGTACATATTAGTTAGGCTTATATGACGAACATGACTGAACTTAGAGAGTCCCAATATGAAGTGTACTCGTTGAGCACTTGGGTTGCCGATTATTTTTGATAAAAGATAATATTCGATATTATAATTATCAACTAAGATAATCATGTGTTATTGGATAACATTGATTATTTACTTTGACCTAATTGGATTAATTCAATAATTACACAAGGGCTTAATTGTAAAATCAAAATTATCTTTACCATTTGAGGATATTATGAGAATTGTAAATATGTAATAATAGGTGGTTTTGGCTTGATTTAATTGGATTAAATCAAAGTGGAAAACATTTAACTAATCCATTTCTTAATCATTGGCTTGATTTATTTGGATTAAATCAAAGTGGAAAACATTTAACTAATTCATTTCTTAATCCTTGGCTTGATTTAATTGGATTAAATCAAAGGGGGAGACAATGGAGATTAGTCACACCTAATTATACATATTTGAAAAAATTGGATTAAGCCCACTTAAAAGTTGATTAAAACTTTTATTAATAAAAAATTGTCTATGTTTTGCTATAAATAGCAAGCTTTATGAAGGTTTTAATTACAAGTATAAGCATAAGCAAAAGCTTGAGTACGCTATACACAAGTAATTCTTGAGAGATTAGCCTAAGTTAGAGAAGTGTTTAGAGAAGCTTGTGAGGTCTCTACAACATTTCATCTATGAGAAATCAAAATTGGATCTTGAAGTGAAGCTTGGTAGCAAGGTTGCACACCTTGGAGGTTCTCCAACAATTTCAACAAAGGAGAGGTAGATTGGATCTTGCATCAAGCTTACTAGGTAACGTTTGATCTTCTACTAAGCTATGTTTTTTTGTATATTAGATGCATGATCACATAGTTTATTGTTGAAGTAAAGCTAATAATTGTGTTAGGACACTTTACAAGTATAAACACAACATGCTTATGAATTAGGTCAAAGATGTTCATGTTGGACATGGAACAGTTAATAAGAGTTTGGAACTCTAGATTAAAGCTTAGAGCTATGATTATCATTCTAGATTCACTTGACCACTTTTAGGTGAACTAGAATTTTTCATGAGACATTTCTAATTGGGATTCTAAAATTGTTAGTGATTAGATTCAAAAAAATTCATATAAGTATTTAGAATACATGTATGCTAGTTGTAAAATATGTGTTGATAGTGGTTATGAAGTTAAAATTGGATTTTAAGTGTATTTGAAGTATTGGGAGAAAATTGGAAGTGTTTAGTAATGGTTTGAACTTGAAAATCACATTCTGCCTGTCTGGCGTCGCGACGCAAACCTTCCCGCATCGCGACACCGAGCCTAAAACACATGCACGTCGCGACACCCAGACTTTTGTGTCGCAACGCGCCAACGTTCTCGTTCATCATGCCCTCAGTATTTTGGGTGGCATCGCGACGCCTAGACCCGATTCATACTAAAACTTGTTTTTCTCCGTTTTGGAGTTTTCGGACTCTGTTTTGGTCACCATTTTTCCTATGGACTCGAAATGGAATGTAGTTTTACATAAAAATCTTTTAAAATACACCGATGTTAAATATCCATGGGTTAGACCTATTTCCGCTGTGCGGGGCACCGATCCAACCCTAGGTGTTCGACAACTGCCCCAATAGAATGATATCAGAGCATGGCTTAACCACACAACATATATTTTTGAATATATGTCATAGTAATTTTAATTTAATTATACATAAGACATATTGGATATGTAAAACATGTTTTAAATTAAAACTTTGACCTAATTAAGTTAATGACTTGATTGTCATAGATCTCCTGTGATTAGGTGATTACTTTATTTAAGGAATATTATTAGTAATGTTGGAGTATTATTGGATGGTCCGTCTTGTCAATATGGAGATGAATGAGTTCTTACTACTTATATCCAATATCGTCATTAGTGTGAGGGTATAAGTGCTCAGAACTTAGGTCACTCCGGTAAAATATTAGATGTAGCTTTATGAGTTACCCAATATCGTCATTAATGTGAGGGTGTACATACGAAGCTCATTAGTGCACATTGACAAGTATACACCTAGAACACGTCTTAATCTAATATCGTCATTAATGTGAGGATAAGAAACAGTTCAGGACCAAACTAGGAGTCACATGAAGTGATTGACCTTAGAGGTCTGCCTAATGAGTTTATAAAGGCCAATATCGTCATTAATGTGAGGATGAAGTAAATGTCAAGGGATCCACTTCCTGTTATGAAATTTTGATAGTCAAATTTCTATTTTTCTGTTAAGGGAGATTACGAAATTACGTAAAGTAATGGGATGACACAAATATATTTGACATTCCATAATCAATTAGTGTTATTATTTTGAAATGAAAAATATTCTGCTACTGTTTAATAAATGTTGTCTTGTAGATGGCTGGCGCTAATCTATTGATGAAATTTTTGGATTCCAATAAGCTAAAAGAAGTCGAAAACTATTTCGAATGGGAAATAAACATGCGCATTGTCTTGGAGTTTGAAAAATTGACTTATGTCACTGTCAATCCACTGTCTGTTGAAATAGATCCTGACTCCACTTCAGAAGAGCGAAAAACTTTTAATAGATCGAAGGATGACACCCTGAATATGAAATCCTACATCTTGGGATCGATGGTTCCAGATTTGCTAAGACAATACTTTGAAGTACCAGATGCTTGGAGCATCAAGCGAACACTCAAGGAGTTGCTCGAGGCAAACCAAGAGATGAAACTTTATCGAAAGTCCAAGGAATTATTCCGTGCTGAACTAAAGGAGAAAGGAGATGTCAGCACTAATATTTTGAACATGATAGACCATATTCGATATCTGGAATGACATGGCATTGTGTTTGATGAACGGTTGGGCCGTAATTTGATTTTATCTTCTTTGTCTGATTCTTATGCTGGCTTTGTATTAAATTTCCATATGCATTCGATGCAAGCCATATACGGAGAACTTCATAACATGCTACGCACGACGAAGCAAGAATTGAGGAAATGAAACCCCACACTGTATCTCCATGGTGGAGCTAGCTCTTCAAAGACTTCTGGAAAATCAAAGAAAATAAAGATGGGGAAGAAGAAGATTGTAAAGAAGAACTCCAAGAAGCGAAAAGGCACAAAACTGAAAGTAGCTCGTGATCAATGTCTACAATGCAAGAAGTCTGGACACTGGAAGAATGACTGTCTAGAGCTGAAATGAAAATGAGGACCCTTATATATGCTTTGTATTTTTCCAATTATTGACATCTCATTAGCCTTAGATGCAAATAGTGGATGAGTGTTAGACACTGGCAATCCTACTCATATTTGCAACTCTCTGCAGAAAATGAGGGTTAAAAGAAGCCTGAATAAATGGGAGATCCAGCTTAGAGTTGGCAATGCCAAGACATTGGATGTCAAGGCCAAAGGAACAATTATTCTAGATCTACCAAATGGATGTAAATTAGATTTGCATGGCTGTTATTATGTTCCCTCAATTATCAGACAAATAATATCACTGCCAATATTAGATAAAGATGGATATAAAATAAACATTAAGGATGAAACTATATGTTTGTATGATAAAGAAAATTTATTGAAATGTGAATGTTCTTTATCAAACAGTCACTATGTTTTAGAAGCATATAAAGATGTCTTTAATGTTGAGAAAAATACAAGTATGAAATCTGAACTAAATAATACTGAATTATGACATATGAGATTGGGTCATATAGGTGTTAGACGTCTATCCAAATTGGTAAATGATGGTTTGATTGAAAATTAGATCTTTATCCGATTTGTGAGTCATGTATCCAAGGAAAGATGACAAAGGCCCCAGTTCTAGGTGTTGGACACCGTGCTGGAGATTTACTGGAGCTAATACACAGCGATGTGTGTGGTCCATTAAATCATGCATCTCATGATGGTTTAACATACTTTGTGACTTTCACAGATGACAAGTCTAGATATGGATATGTCTATCTGATGAAACATAAGTCATAAACATTTGACAAGTTCAAAATATTTTGAAATGAAGTAGAAAAATAAACTAGTAAATTCATCAAATGCCTTAGATCAGATCGAGGCAGTGAATACATGAGTGAAGAATTCAGAAATTATTTAAGGGAGAATGAAATTCTTTCCCAATATAGCCCACCAGGAACACCTAAACACAATAATATGTCTGAATGAAGAAATCGTACTTTATTAGATATGGTGCGATCTATGATGAGCTATACAGATCTTCCTTATTACCTTTGGGGTTACGCTTTGCTTACTGCTGCCTACATACTTAATAGGGTTCCATCGAAAGCTGTTTCTACGACCCCCTATCAGATATGGTTAAGTAGATATTCAAGTCTTAGGCATTTAAAGATTTAGAGTTGTCCTACATACGTTAGAATTACGCAGCGGGATAAACTAGCACCCATAGGGTATAAATGTAGGTTCGTTGGATATCCTGATAATTCAGTGGGATATCAATTCTACGATTCTGAACAACGAAATGTATTTGTTGTTCGCTTTGTAACTTTTCTTGAAAAGTAATTTTTGAGAGAAAGTGAGAATTCTAAAGAGATTAAACTTGATGAGTTTCATCCCAATATTAAGGAACCTGAGATGGAACCAGAAATCCAAATAGATGAAGGTTCTACTACACAGGTTCTACGTAAGTCGAATAGAATATCAAGGCCTCCTAAAAGACTGTTTTTAACATCTGATGAGAGCCTTGATGTCTCCTCTTGAAAGAAACAGATCCGAATACGTATAAAGAAGTGATATTGGATATCGATTTGGGAAAATGGCAGTAAACCATGAAATCCAAAATAGATTCAATGCATGCCAATCAAGTCTGGGACTTAGTTGAACTTCCTGAAAGAGTTAAACCTATTGGCTATAAATGGGTTTACAAAAGGAAGTGAGGGCCCGATGGAAAGGTGGAAACCTTTAAGGCTTGACTGGTGGCGAAAGGTTACACTCAACGTCCTGGGATTGACAATGAGGAAACTTTTTCGCCAGTAGCCATGCTAAAATCCATTAGGATTCTTTTAGCCTTTGCTGCATATCATGACTATGAGATATGATAAATGGATGTGAAAATTGCTTTCCTAAATGGATTCCCTGAGGAGGATATCTATATGGAACAACCAGAGGGGTTCGTATCCAGTGAGACTTCAAACTTGGTTTAAGCTCCAAAAGTCTATTTATGGACTTAAAACATGCATCCCAAAGCTGAAATCGTCGTTTTGATGAGATAATTAGATTATCTGGATTCATCAAGAATGAGGAAGAACCATGTGTTTATAATAAAGTTAGTGGGAGCATGATATTTTTCCTAGTATTGTATGTAGATGACATCATTGTCATAGGAAATGATATAGGCATGATGCAAAGTGTGGAAGCCTACCTTTGTAAGAACTTCTCCATGAAAGATATGGGTGAAGCTTCATATATACTAGGTATAAGGCTCTACCAAAATAGAGTTAGGAAGCTTATAGGGTTGTCACAATCGACGTACATAGATAAGATGTTAGAGATGTACGATTTTATCAACTGCAAGGTAGAAAATATACCTTTCCGATATGACATATATTTTTCGAAGAAAATGGCACCCCAGATTGAGGAAAAGAGAGTTAGCATGTCTAACTTGCCATATGCTTCTTGTATTGGAAGCATAATGTATGTTATGTTATGTACTAGACCTGACATCAGTTTCGACGTCAGTGTGACCAGCCGATATCAATCTGATCCAGGTAATGATCATTGGACAACCGTGAAACATATCTTGAAATATCTTAAAGGTACTAGGGATAAGTTTCTAATATATTGAGAAAATGAGCTACAATTTAAGGGTTATACAGACTCCGACTTCCAAGGAGATCCAGATGATAGAAAATTTACATGAAGATGCATATTTACCCTTAACGGTGGTGCTGCTAGTTGGTGATGTTCAAAACAAGGTTCAACAGCTGATTCCACCACATTGGCGGAATTTATAGCGACTTCATAAGCTTTTTGGATTAGAAATTTTGTCACAGAACTTGGCGTTGTGCCTAGTATTGCGGATTCGATCCATTATACTATGATAATAACAGAGCTATCGTGCAAGCTAAGGAGCCAAGGGCGCATTCAAAGTCTAAAAACATGAAAAGGAAATACCACGTAATTAGAGAGATAATTGAATGAAAAGACATAGCGGTCTTGAAGGTTCAAAGACAAGACAACATTACAGACCGGCTTACTAAGGCCTTACCTCCTAAGATATTCGATAAAAATGTGGAGGAAATGGGACTACGGTACCATCCAAATTGACACTAAGCTAGTGGGAGTTTGTTGAAGTTGGTGCTTGGAGTGCCAATCCGAATTATACATTTTATTATTTATTAATAAAATAACTACATTTGCATTTCATACCTTATTAATAGTATTGTCACTATGCGTATTAAATTGATGTATAGATATGCTAAGAATGAAATCGACTTTAGAATAGTCTTTACACTAGGTGTAAACTATTCTGAAAGTATATATATTCCTAGTCATTGGTTTTGGAATACGGTGGAATTCCTATAGCTTAGAAGACTAGCACATGTCGTATATTGGAATTCGAGTTCCAATGGTTTAACTCGACGTACCATGAGTTTTGGAAACTCGTATAGACATGTGGGTATTCATTGAAGCCAATACTGAATAACTCACAGACGATTCCTAATAGTTGGAACTACACACCACCGTCAATAGGAATCTCATTGAGTCGAGTAGCATATGTAATCCCTTAACTATAGGATAATATTGATTTTGTGTGAGATCCTCCACACTTTGATGCCATATATGTCAGAAACCTTTCATGGTGTGGCCTCTAGATGTTCGTTGGGTGTGGACAGATGCACTCAGTAATCAAGTGCGAAGCAAGATAGGATTCGTCGGCCCGTATATATACCATAAGGGGTTTAGGTATCTGTTTGCACGATTTTTTGTCAATACACGTGTAAGGTCCAAACCTCCCGAGATAAAGTCCCAGAAAATGGTGTTTGATTCTATGAAAGATACCTCCAAGGGGCACAAGCACACAAATTACAATCACACAGATTACAAAGCTAGGAAATTAAAATAATTGCTCATTATGAGTCTTCATTTTCTTCTGTCTTTCTTTTTCCTACGCTTGGACCTTTTATAATGAAGCGTCTTGTCAACCACTCGAGCGGTTTTACTTCATTCGGTTAAAAAACTCCCACGTTTCATGCTTACGTGTAACTGCTGGATCGTGTATTCAACTGTTGAATCGTGAGCTTTGATAACTGTTAGATCGTGGGGGTTACTGCCTAGGTCGCGTACTCTGATAACCGCTAGATTGTGGGATCAACTACAAGGCACCTGATTGCTTCTTCCTTCGTCGTCTGCTCGTACAGTAATCATCCTAATTACTTCTTCCTTCATCGTCCTTCATTTGCTGGGAGATTCATTCTTCGTTCATCATGATTCTATATGCATTGGATGATTTCGCCTCTTCATTTTTCTTCCCTTTTCGTCATTTGATACGTCTTTCCTTTTCGTCTTCATCGACTCATTAGTCCTAAGGATATTTTCTCTACTAATAATTGTCCCCCAAATTCGTCTTGATTGATTCGGGAGATGAAATCGATGGGGAATTTCTTAATTTGGGCAAAGTTGGGATGATACCATCTGCTGGCTTGTCAATTCAGCTTCGGCCTGCTTATTTTCGTCCTACCTTGGCCGTCATTTACATTCCCTATGTGAACCTATCACTTCCCCAATAAATACGCGACCTTCCCAACATGTTTTGTCGAAGGCCATCATAGCATCAATTAATGTGCCATCTTTCGTGTCATTTCTATGTACAATCGCATATATCATCGTTTTTTCCGTTTCCCACATTTTCTTCTCCCTTTGAATTGGGCCGCGACACTTGTCATAAGGTGAATGTTTACCTTTGATATATAAGCTCAAGCATTTCTTTTCATTGTTTTACTTTTCTTCTCTGCAAATCTTTCCATCTTATTGCTCTCAATTTCCTTGCTATGGCATCATCTTCTTCCATTTCGAAAAAGGCCATTTCAACCTTTGGTGATTACCAAGCTGCTTTTGGTGATTCTTCTATGGCCTTCTTTGGCGTCCATACCCTCGATGAAAACTATGGATTGTGCTCCCTGGGCCCCATCTTTATTAACGATACAACCATTGCTACAGCCCATTTGGCTCAATTGTTTCCTTCCATTTCCAATCTCCCATTTTCAGAACCTTTGAACGTTTCTCCGCTTACCCAATCTAACCCCATCCGTACTTGGCCTAAACATGATTCTTCTTTTGAAAGCTGGTTTCAGCGTATGAGGTTGCATGCAGACACATGTACTTTTCTTGAAGAAAATGGCTTGCTTTCTCTTATAGAGCTTTCATTGGCACTGCCTCTTTTTGACCGAAATCTATTCCCCACATCACTTCTTTTCTGGTTATCTGATTACAACGTTTTCCTTTTTTATTCTGGTCCTTTTACCATCACCCTTCGTGACATCATTGCTCTGACTGGGTTAGCCCCTTTGGGTGCGACCATTTCTGCTCGTACTACCTTTCGTTTTCCTCATCCTTCAATGGACACTTCGTCTTTCTTTTCCTATTCCGCCTTTTTCCGTGCATTTTATGAGTCAGCTGGTCTAGTCTCGGTGTTGGAACGAACCGCTTTCATTTATTATTGGCTTTGCAAATATATCATTTACGCGCCCAGTTAGAAACCTGTGGCGGGTTATCTTCCCATTTCATCGTACATTGCCAACGGCCGGCGTTTGGATTTGTGTTCTTTTTTGTTGGCCACCATTTATCGGGGCTTAGTCGTTCTCCAGAAACAGCTACGATCTGGCGCTTCGCCGATCACTTCTGGCCCTCTTTGGCTTGTCCAGCTTTGGCTTAGAGCCTACTTTCCGGTCTTTGGTTCCATTGAGTTAAATCGCTCGTATCCTTGTGTAGGCCTTTTGTTCGCCCAACTGGGGCAAACTTCCCTCATTCTTCGCTCTATTTTTGAATATTTTTACACATTTTCTCGAGTCCCGTCTTTCTTTTCTTTCTCCTTGGGCGACACCCATTATTTTATTCACGAGCTTCTCGAGTTAGATGGGGATGAATCGGTCAATCGCATATGGTGCAAGTTTTTATGCACCCGCGATCTGATTCACGATATTTTGACTGGGGCCAATGGCAAAGCTGAGGTGGAAGTATACTCTCCCAACTTCACCGCCCGTCAATTCGGTCTCGTTCAAGGGTGGACCCTTCCGTTGTTTCATTCTCGTTCCACCCCATCGGAACGTTTCAAGGTTATTTCACTCTCAGACATTGATCAATGTTTGTCTGAGGCTCGATCTTTGCTATCTTCCTTTTCTTGTGCTTCTTTCTCCTCTTGTACATCCGTCCACCTTCTCTTTGATCGTTTTTGGCCCTCTAGCCGTGAAAGACTCTTTTCCTTGCCTTCCTCTTTGGTTTTTTTTTTTTTTGGCTTTTCTTTTTCCTCAAAGCCTTCAGAGAAAGCTGGGCCAAGAAAGCATGTTGAGAAAGCTGGGCCGAAGAAAGCAAGCTCCAAACAAGTTAAGCGGAAACATCTTTCATCGACTCATAGCTCTGATTCGGACGAGCCTCTAATACTTCATCGGGCTAAGGTACAATCTTGCTCTTTTTGTTCTTCCCCCCATATTTTTTTGATATCTCGTTTCTTGTACAGAAGTCTATGACAGAATCATCATCAGGCAAGAGTGAACCGACCCAAGCTCCGGGGCTTGAAACTCCAACCATCCAACATACATTCGGGAGGGTTGAAGCTGCCGAAACCCTAGTCGTTCAACTTCCATCAGATGAGGGTTTAGCGGCCGAAACCCCAATCATTCAACACCCACCAGAAGAGGGTGAAACAAATGATGCAATCCATCTGAGCAGGGCCGATCCCCAAGGTATGGGGTCAAGTATAGTTTTGGACAGTAGGCGTTCGCTCATAGAGGAAATCCTAATGGACCATCCCTTGTTCGGATATCATCCATTGGACGATCCAGTCCCTATTGTGCAAGGACAGGATGACGAGTCTCCTCGGCCGGATAACGAGCTTACTCAGCCGGATAACGAGCCTATTTGGCTTCATCTTAAGCGAATCTTTCCCTTAATGCATAGGTGGGCTGCTGCGGGATTTAGGGGAAGTTATAGGGACATAGACGGCCTATTCAGTCTGGCTGAATTGGAATTATTGGAGGAGGCTCGGTCCATTTATAAAGACGATTTTATCCGCCGTATTTATGAAGATATGGAAGTTATTTATGTTACTGACTCTTCCGATTCTGATTCTTCTACAGAGACCCAGCCATCAGGCATGTCGAGTTCTTCCCATTTTGATCCTTCAGTGCAACGATCTCTTTCTCCCGAACAACCATCACCTCTTCGGGCGGTGTCTCCCGTTCCTCTGATGCAACGGTCTCCTTCTCCCGAACAGTCATTATCCTCAGTTTCTTTGCCATCGTCTTTTCGGGCGGTGTCCCCCGTTCCTCTGTCTCTATCTCCTAGGCGAGAACCTGGTCGCCACTTGGTGATATCCCTATGGAAACCGCGGATGAGCCATCCAATTCCAACTTTAATCCTGAGGCTGTAAGTCTTTCCCTATCCTATTCCTTTTATCGTTCTTTTGGTTCTCATTTGCTAATTCTTTTTTTGCATACAGGTGTCCGATCCATTAATGCAATCGGTCCAGGATATTCTTGACGATCTTGATCGGCTAGCCTCTACTCCATCTCAGCCTTCCTCATCTTTATCCCGAGCAACTACAGACTTGGAGGCTCTTCGGGAGGTCGTTAGTCAATATGCCTCCCTTACTAAACTAGAGATCGGTCTAGCCACTATGCCAGAAAACATGCTCAAGTTAGAAAAGATTTTATCAGAGCTAGCTCGACTGCTGGGTCTTCATATTTTGCCTATACCAGTGGAAAACCGAATCTTTCTCCAAGATTTACAGAATGAGGTAGCGGCCCTTATTCTTCTTTACCGAAATATACATAGTCAAAAAGTTGGGCTTCGTTCTTCCATGGCAAAGAAAGAAAGACTCCGTGATTCCTTTAACACTTTCCGCCAGACTATACGGGAAACTACATATGAAATGGTGATTGAGGAGTCGGTATTGCTTGACGTAGAACGAAAATTACAAGAGATCCAGCGCCTTATCGAGGAGAGTCGCATGAGGAAAGAAGCCAAGAGAAAAACCATTGCCTCTCAATTAACGGAGGTGAACATTTTCCTGGCAGAATACAAAGATTTAGCCCAAGTTGATTTTGAGAGGAGCTTGACCGATCTGGCGGCAACTGATTTGGAGATGCAGAAGGAGTGGCATCGGTTGAGGGAAACGTTCTCGGCTATGAAGGATTCAACTAAAGATTTTCGACGGCCCTCAACCACTGACTAATCATGTATTTATATTGTTACGACGTTGCACGTCCTTTAATTGTAACTTTTGGGACGTTGTCGTCTGCAATCAATGAAGTTGCATCATTTATTTATTTACTTATTTGTTTATTCGTTTTGCTTCATCCTTTTTCTTTATCCAGAGAACGTTATATTCTCATGTTCCCATAATGAAGGCATATATTTTTTAAGTACTTGTCGTTTATCGTTCTGTCATGTATTTCTCCATTCAAACTCTTTAAATGATAAGCCATATTTGGCAATACATTTTCCACCTCGAATGGGTCTTCCCAATTAGGCGACCACTTGCCATATACAAGGTTCTTGGTACCCAATGGTAGTATAGTTTTCCACACTAACTCCCCATTTCTAAACGATTTGGCCATGACTTTCCGGTTATACTCCTTAGCTATCCTTGCTTTTTGTGCCTCTAAACGGTTAATGACATCGCATTTGATGTCATCCAACTCTAATAAATTTTGGATCATTGCTTCACTGTAATTTTCTTTTGTCAGCTCCTTTTGTAACGCCACCCTCGTGGATTTAACATTGTCTTCGACTGGCAGTACGGCCTCCTGACCATATACTAGCTGGAATGGCGTGATCGAGGTACTTGTTTGGGGTGACGTCATGTATGCCCATAAAGCTAGACTTAAACATTCGTCCTATTGTCTGGGATTGTCCGTTATCATCTTCCGAATCAACCCTTTAAGGATTTTATTGGACGATTCTTCTTGACCGTTTGACTAAGGGTAATATGGAGTTGTGTTTATTAACTGGATCCCATATTCATTCAGGAAACACTTTCCTTTTTTGCCGTTCAAGAAAGTACCATGATCTACCATTAATGTTTGAGGAATACCGAATCGATGGATGATATGCTCTTTTATAAACTTGATGATTTGTTCTTGGGAAATTTCTATCACCAGGATTGCTTCCACCCACTTGGTAAAGAAATCTGTGGCAACGATGATGAAGATGTGACTTTTGCTAAATACGTGGTAGATTTTCCCTATCAAATCAATCGCCCATCACATGAATGGCCATGGCTTAATGACATGGACCATTTCTGCTGTTGGCGCTATTTGAATGAGTCCATGTTTCTGGCAAGCTACGCATCCCTTAGCGTACAGTATGCATGATTCTCCCATTTTTGGCCAATAATATCCGCTCCTTATAATTAACCATCTCATCTTTACTCCAGCCTGATGAGCCCCATAAACCCTTTTATGTACCTCGGCCACAATGGTCTTGGCTTTTGATGGTCCTACACATTTTAACAATATACCATCCTGACGTTTCTTGTACAATACGTTTCCTGATACCACCAAGTTTAAGGCTTTTAGTTTTAGCTTTCAATTTTTCCCAATTTCTAGTTGCTTTAAGAATTCTCTAATTTATCTTCTCCATTCGTCCTCATTTTGATTTTCATCTCGATTTTCGGTGACCATAACGTCCATCTAATTCCTCCGCCTTACCAGAGCTAGTTTAGCCTCCTTCTCCTGTATATGTTATCCATATTTGTTTGTCTATACCCTGAGGCTGCTTGGGCCAGTTCATTCGCCATCTCATTCTTCGTCCTTGAGACATGCTCCAACTCTACGAAGTCAAATTGATCTAGCAGTTCTTTAGCTATTTCTAACAGTGCCATGACTGACGAGCTCTGGGATTTAAAGACCCCGTCACTTTTTGGATCACTAGTTGCGAATCCCCTTTAATGGATATATTTTTTATTCTCATATCAATGAGGATCTCTAACCCAAATATTAAACCCTCGTATTCAGCCTGATTGTTGGTGCAACATTTGACCAACTTGACGATGAAGCGCAACGATTCTCCCAAATGACTGATAAAGACTAATCCCATTCCTGCCCCTTTTGATGTACTAGATCCATCAAAATACATCGTCCACGGTTTTAAGCTGCATTCACATATTTCCATCTCCATTTCTTTGGTAGTGCTTAAGCAATGGTGATCAGCTAAAAAATCCACAAGGGCCTGATTTTTTACGACCTTTTGGGGTTCATACCGTATGTCGAATTTTGACAATGATAGAGACCAAAATCCTACTATTTGATGCAAAATGGGACGAGAGAACATGTATTTCACTATATTGATTTTTGTAATTAAATACACAATAGTCGGCCTTAGATAGGCGCGTAATTTAATACATGTGAAATACAAAGCCAAACACAATTTTTCCATTGGAGAGTAATTACATTCATATTTCAACAATTGCCTGCTGAGATAATAAATGGCTCTTTCCATACACATATTATCGTCCTGTGCGATCATTCCAACTATGGATTGTTTCTCAACAGATATGTAGAGCTTCACTGGCCGTCCTGGCACATGGGGTACCATCACTGGCGGCTTCGATAAATAGTTCTTCAGACTCTCGAAAGCTTTTCGATGCTATTCGGTCCAGACAAATTCGTCCTTTTCTTTTAGCCTTAGTAGGGGTGAGAAATCTTTAGTTTTTCCTGCACAATTTGAAATAAACCTCCTTAAAAAATTGAGTTGCCCTAGGAACCTTTGTAACTCTTTTTTGTTCCGGGGCGGTTCTGCTTCCCTGATCGCCCGATATTTATTGACATCAATTTCAATTCCTCGCTGATGGATTAGAAAACCCAAAAAATTCCCTGCACTAACCCCGAAAGCACATTTGGCAGTATTCAGCTTTAGTTTAAATTTCCTCATTCGTTTGAAGGCCATTGTCAAATGATTTAAATTCTCATCCATGGGCATAAATTTTACTACTATGTCGTTTACATAAACTTCTACAAAATTATTGATCAGATCATGGAAAATCAAGTTCATGGCCCGTTGGTAAGTGGCTCTGACGTTTTTCAGGCCGAACGGCATTACCACCCACTCATAACATTCTAAAGACCCCGGGCATCTAAAAGCCATTTTATGGATATCATTTTCGGCGATGTAGATTTGGTTATACCCTGCATACCCATCCATAAAAGAATACATTTGGTATCATGCTGTGGAGTCGACTAAGGAATCTACCGTAGGCATAGGGTATTGGTCTTTTGGTGTTGCCAAATTTAAATTTCTAAAGTCTATACATATTCTTAATTTTCCATTCTTCTTCATGACAGGGACGACATTTGACAACCATTCTACATAACTGGTGGTTCTAATGAATTTTGCCTTCAAAAGGTGCTCGACTTCTTTTTTAATAGCAGGCATGACATTGGGTGCAAACCTCGGGGGGGTTGTTTATATGGCTTGTGGTTTGGCATAATAGGCAACCTATGTTCTACCAAAGTTTTATCTAAACTAGACATTTCGTCATAGTCCTAAGCAAAACAATCTTTATGCCTTCTTAAGAGAGAAATTAGTTTTTCGCGTACCTGGGTGTCCAGTTTCTTACTGATATAAGTATTGCATTTGTTGTTCTCTTCTCCCAGGTCCACTTCTTCTAAAACGTCATGTACCTTTGTAATATTTGCCTTATGACGACCATTCAGAGCATATTCTTCTTCCTCATTTGGTCATTCGTCCCATTCACTTCATTCCTTCAAACAATCCAACCTGCATGCCTCTCTTATTCTATCTCTCCGTCTGATGCGTTATTAATTTCCACCTTAAGGCCGAAATCACAGCCTAAGCGTCGGGTTCAACTACTCGTTCTGTTACATAAGCCATTAAACCGGCTCTGGTGGCCGTGAGTGCGGCTTGTTCTTTAGTCTATTCGCTCTTCTTCATTTGAATTACTGGTCTCATGGCCAGATGCTGGCCTTTCGAAAGCCACTTTAGTTTGGCTTGTTTGTGCGAACAAATCATTTAACAACTCTGCGGTGTATGGCTCGTCATTTTTTGCCACTATGGATGGATTCCCCACTTCATTTAGCACTCTAGCAGGCCCGTAATTTCCCTCATACATGAAATATTCGGCCGAATTTGTCTCTGCTGCGAAGGGCCTATTATCGGCATGTACCACTTCGACTTCGTCTTTCTGATTCCAAAAAACCAGACATTGATAGAAGGACGAAGGAATAAATCGGCTGCCGTGGATCCAATCTCGTCCTAGGAGCATGTTATATGTGGTTGGTTCGTCTATAATAAAAAATAATGTTGTCTTAGTAGTGCTCCCCACCTGTAAGTCTAATGGGAAGACTCCTTTAGCTATCGTTGCTCCTCCATTGAAACTCGTAAGCACTACTTCTGTATGGATGAGATCATCCTCTGATTTCGCTAATCGCCCCAACATCCTAACTGGAATAGCGTTAATGGCCGCTCCATTTTCGATTAACACCTTGGTGACATGTATTCCATTTGCTTTTGCTTTTACATAAAGCGGTCAGAGATGCTTTGTCATTTGTTGTGGTGGTCTTGGAAACGTTACTTTCCCTGATATTCCTATTTCCATTGCTCGCTCGTTACTTGTATTTACTTGAAGTGCGTCTTCCTCCTCGTCCCATCCCAATGATGGCAACGTGATCAACCCATTACGGGAGGCATTACTGGCGAATATCCTTTGTTTCTCTGCTCTGGTTACGATCTGTCTTATTTTGGGCCTTCCGTATAACACGAGATATGGGGATCGCCCCAAGTCTTCTCCTAATGTCCCCATGACCGGGTTTCCAGCTTCTTACAACTCTCTGAGAATCTGATTGTGTTGTCCCCATTCTTCGTACTTCGATTCTTATATCTATTTCTTCCTCTACATCGACCAGCTCTTCATCCGAGACTCCTCTGTCGTTTATGGCGAGTGTTGTGAATTCTGTCTCCTCACCGTTGTAGATATCCTAACTCCTCCCAGGGGTCCCATTATTGTTCCCCTTGAACTTTTCAGACAACATGTAATGATTAGCCACGACCGGGGGTATACTGCCAAACTGAATCATAATGGGCAGTTCTTCATCATCTGTCTCATCCCGTTTCTTTCGTCGATCGAATTTGGTACGCTCTTTATAACTTGTGTCGATTTTCTCTTTGCCACCGCCATCATTGACGTCCGCAGCTGACTTTCTTCTCGCATGGGTATTGGTTGGAAGACTATGGTCAGTGGTAGCTTTCACTTCACATCGCTGGCGCATCATACGACTGTAATTCCTTTGATGTCATCTCAATTGTGTCCTTGTCATTTTATCCACATGAGGATAGCTCTTCCCTGGCCGATGGTACGAATGCCACACATTGGGCCGATGAATCTTCGGCCTAAACGTTCTGATATTTTGGACGAAGTTTGAATGTTCTCCATAGAACCTTGGTGTGAAGGTTCTCGGATGCCATGCTACTGACTCTTTTTTCAATGGCTTCATTTCACAGGTTTCTTCTAGTTCTTTCATCCACTCTATACTGTTCTGGCAATGTACACACAAATTTTGTGGAACCCTCACTTCTTGGGGTGTTTTTATCCTTTCAAGAGCACTAAGGCGATGACCGTTTTGATCCTCATCTAGAACCATCATGAATTTTGGCAAATTCATTTTAGTGAGATCAGAGTTGATCATATTCAACTCCAATGGCTTTGGGAAAGGGTTGTCATCCACTGCTATCTTTTTCTCGAACGTTATTCGTCCAGATTCTTTGGCGTCCTGCAACACATTTCGAAAAACAAGACAACCATCAGTTGAATGAGACCATGCATTATGCCACTTACAGTACATTTTTCCACTGATTTGTTCGGGGCTTGGAAATTTGTGGTGGTCGCTCAACCTAATTTGCTCATCTTTATATAATTGATCAAATATAGCATCAACCTTAGTGATATCAAAAGAAAAGCTCATATTTTTTTTTATCGTTTTCTACTTCGGTACGTGATTCGGCTCATGTCTTGCAAACATATGACTTTCCTTTAATTAATTTGGCTAGGCATAAGTCAGCCGATTTAACATTCATTTCGCCAATCTCATAGTTCGGATTCCTATAATAAGTTCCCTTACTAGCGTTTTTCATTTGCTTTTCCTCTCTCAATAACCCTTCATATCACACCACACTAGTGGTGAGTTGAGGGAGGTCCCAGAACTCTCGATCTTGAAACTTCTTTTTCAGATCAAAATTAAGACAACTTTGAGCGATTTTTATGAATTCCTTTTCTGGTAATGGTACATAACATCGGTATCGGGCCGCTTTGAATCTTTGTAAGAACGTTTTGGCCCACTCTCCTTGTAACTGCCTCAAATTTACCAAGTCATTCAAAGTTACTTCGGATTCCGTTTTACAAAACTGAGCATAGAACAACTGTTCCATTTGGTGCCAGTTTTCTACCGAATTGGGTGGCAGGCTGATATACCAGGAAAAAGCTATCCCTGATAATGAGCCATGAAATAATCTCAGCTTGTGGAAATCGTTTGTCTCTCCGCACTGAAGGGTAAATCACCATATATGTTCTATGGTGGAAACTTCTCCAGATCCTGCGAACAGAGAAAACTCTGGTATTTTGTAATTCCGGGGCCATGGATACACTAGATCGATCCATTCCGGATACAGTTTTTGATATCTGGGCCGAATTGGCCTCACCCCCAGACCGAATTGATTTTGGAGAATCTCGGTCATTTGTTCTCTTAACATGTCGTTGCCATTGAATGGCACCCCTACAGGCGGTGGTTGTGGTCCCATTACAAATGGGAAGTGGTCGTGACCTTGTGCCTGTAAACCTTGGGGCAATACTACTTCATGTTGTACCACGTTCGGCCCTAAGTGTGGGCCAATACCACCAGGGTTTATTCCCCATCGGGGTATTGTTGGGGCAGTAGTCCCTTGCAGAGGAGGACCATTGCTTGGACCAACCTCTTGACTACTTGATGTAGGAGGAGGTGTAGTCCACGGTGGGATTGTCCCCCCGTTCACACATTTGGCCATTAACTCATTTAATGAGCTCAGGTGTTTGGCCATATTTTCGTAATGTGAATTACTAGCCGAAGTAAACTTATCAATAATGTGAGCGTTTTGAAGCCTAACATGTTTGACAACATCCTGGGTGAAATTCACCGAACAAGGCGCAAATCACGTTAGGGCTGAACTCTCGCATAGTGTTATATCATCTTACTTCTGCTAGACCCTCAAAATGACCCACTACTATCGGAACGTGAGGCTGGGATGTTTGCTCCAATCCTCCTTCCTCTGTACTTGAGCCAGTCTGCATATTCTTTTTCAGAGGCATCTTCACTTCTTGCACCAATTCTCCCACTGTGGTCGCCAAAAACTGTTTGCACGATTTTTAGTCAATACGCGTGTAAGGTCCAAACCTCCCGAGAAAAAGTCCCAGAAAAAGGTGTTTGATTCTACGAAAGATACCTCCAAGGGGCATAAGCACACAAATTACAATCCTACAGATTACAAAGCTAGGAAATTAAAATAATTGCTCATTATGAGTTTTCATTTTCTTCTGTCTTTCTTTTTCCTACGCCTGGACCTTTTATAATGAAGACTCTTGTCAACCACTCTAGCAGTTTTTCTTCATTCGGTTCAAAAATTCCCATGTTTCATGCTTGTGTGTAACTGCTGGATCGTCTATTCAACTGCTGAATCGTGAGCTCTGATAACCGCTAGATCGTGGGGGTTACTTCCTAGGTCGTGTACTCTGATAACCGCTAGATCGTGGGATCAACTGCAAGGCACCTGATTACTTCTTCCTTCATCGTCTGCTCGTACGGTAATCGTCCTAATTGCTTCTTCCTTCATCTTGCTTTGTTTGCTGGGAGATTCATTCTTCGTTCGTTATGATTCTATATGCATTGGACGATTCCACCTCTTCTTTCTCCTTCCCATTTCATCATTTGATACGTCTTTCCTTTTCGTCCTTCATCGACTCATTCGTCCTAGAGAGACTCATTCGTCCTAAGGAGATTTTCTCTACTAACAGTATCCATGTTATTAAAGTCATGATTTTTAAATCTTTGGCCAAAGTCGATCACCTAGGGTGGATCACATCAGTTATGAAGAATCGTGGACATGTCGACATGAGATGTGCACCTTGGAAACTTGACAGTGTATTCTATGTTTCCTACGCATAACTCGGATAGCCTACGACGAATGGATTGTTAAACATATGTGTTGACCTTGACTTGTATAGTTTAGAAAGGTTGTTCGTGTTCTTTGCGAACTCAGAGCTGGCCGAATTACGTACATATTAGCTAGGCTTATATGACGAATTTTTCTGGACTTAGAGAGTCTCAATAGAAGTGTACTCGTTGAACACTTGGGTAGCCAATTATTTTTGATAAAAAATAATATTCGATATTATAATTATCAACTAAGATAATCAAGTGTTATTGGATAACATTTATTATTTATTTTGACATAATTGTATTAATTTGATTAATTCAATAATTACACAAGGGATTAATTGTAAAATCATAATTATCTCTACCATTTGAGGATATTTTGGTAATTGTAAGTATGTAATAATAAGTGGTTTTGGCTTGATTTAATTGAATTAAATTAAAATGGAAAACATTTAACTAATTCATTTCTTAATCATTGGCTTGATTTAATTGGATTAAATAAAAGTGGGAGACAATGGAGATTAGGCACACCTAATTATACATATTTGGACAAATTGGATTAAGCCCACTTAAAAGTTGATTACAACTTTTATTAATTAAAAAATTCCTAAGGTTTGCTATAAATAGCAAGCTTTATGAAGGTTTTAATTACAATTATAAGCATAAGAAAAAGCTTGAGTAAACTATACATAAGTAATTCTTGAGAGATTAGCCTAAGTTAGAGAAGTGTTTAGAGAAGCTTGTGAGGTCTTTACAATATTTCATCTAGGAGAAATCAAGATTGGATCTTGAAGTGAAACTTGGTAGCATTGAAAACAAGATTGGATCTTGGAGTCAAGCTTGCACACCTTGGCGGTTCTCCAACCATTTCAACAAAGGAGAAGTAGACCGGATCTTGCATCAAGCTTACTAGATAATGTTTGATCTTCTCATAAGCTATGTTATTTTGTGTATTAGATGCATGATCATATAGCTTAATGTTGAAATAAGGCTAATCAATTGTGTTAGTATACTTTAAAAGTATAATCACAACATGCTTATGAATTAGGTCAAAGATATTCATGTTGGGCATGAAACAATTAATAAGAGTTTGGAACTCTAGATTAAAGCTTTGAGTTATGGCTACCATTCTAGATTCACTTGACCACCTTTAGGTGGACTAGAATTGTTCATGAGATATTTCTAATTGGGATTCTAAAATGGTTTGTGATTAGACTGAAACAAATGCATATAAGTATTTAGAATACATGTATGCTAGTTGTAAAACATGTGTTGATAGTGGTTATAAAGTTAAAATTGGATTTTAAGTGTATTGGAAGTATTGGGAGAAAATTGAAAGTGTTTAATAATGGTTTGAACTTGAAAATCACATTCTGCATGTCTGGCATCACGACGCATACCTTCCCGCGTCGCGACGCCGAGTCTTAAACACGTGCACGTTGCGACGCCCAGACTTCCGTTTTGCGATGCACCGATGTTATTGTTCAGCATGCTCTTGGAATTTTGGGTGGCGTCGCGATGCTCAAGCACTCGCATCACGAAGCCCATACATGATTCATATTAAAACTTATTTTTCTCCGTTCCGGAGTTTCCGGGCTCCGTTTTGGTCCATGTTTTTCCTATGGACTCAAAATGGAATGTAGTTGTACATAAAAATATTTTAAAATACACCTTTGCTAAATATCAATGGGTTAGACCCATTTCCGCTGCGCCGGGCACCGATCCAACCCGAAGAGTTCCACAACTGCCCTAATAATATGATCATATAGGACTTGACCCATGTGGAAATGAATTTCTAATAAGATTCGTTAAATAAAAAATTTATTTTAATCTACTAGATGGTCATATATGAATTGATCTGAATCATGAGTGTGTTGCGAACTCCTGCATGACAAGCTATGTCATTTGATTTACAAAGGTGAGGATGGTGTAACAATCCCGACCAATAACTACATACTTTACGGATATGGTTTGGTGTGTAGCTGGGGACGTTTTACATAGATATGGAGTTCACCCCTTCTTGCGAGAAATAGATAAGTATCTTTCTTAAGGGTTGATTAGATACTTGAACGATTAGAACGCTCAAGTATTTCTATTGCGAATAGAAAGATTAATATTCATAATAGTTATGAATAAATTGTTCATTAGAGAATCAATGATACTTAAGGTAAAAATAATTAGAGGGGTATAACGGACAATATGACCCGACTCTAATTATGAGATACTCGTGAATGACCAATTCGTATGTAATGACTATATCGATGGACACCGACGTAGTTCGGCATATATTATCCATCTACAACAACGATAGTGCAAATCCGAAGTTAATAATTCAGAATATTTAATTAAAGAGTTTATCTAATATTTTGAGATTATTGGAGCTCAGAACCGTAGGTCCATTTGGTCTCGTGCTAGCTCGACATACTGTAGCAAATTAAATATAATTGGATAGTCCAATTATATACTCACATACATATATTATTATTAATAGGATTAATAATATATTTTGTCACATATGTAACTTTATATTATATTTAATATAAGGTATTTATTTAAGAAATGATTATGAGATAATCATTTGATTTAATAAATATATTAAATGGTTTGATATATCATTTATGGTGATGTAGAATTTTTCAAATATGATTTGAAAAAATTCAACATCTAATTAATGGCATTTACACCTTATTTTGACAATCAAACATTGTCATTATGATGACACTTAATAAGTTGGTTGTTGTAAAAATTAGGTGTGGAAAGTGCTGGGGTGGTTTGATTTTACTTGAAAAAGGCTTAAGGTTTTTGTTCAATTTTGACATTATGATGTTTTTCCTTTACCATAATTTTCTTAATTGAAAAACCTAGCCACCATTGTTCTTATTTTCTCTCAAGTCTTGGAAGAAAAAGAGAAAGAACAAAAACAAAAGAAAAACATTCTGGTGTGATATTCTTAATCTCTAAAGAGTTTAGAGATTGATTTTGTGAGTTAAGTTCACCATTATTTTTGTTCGTTGCAAGACATAGCATGGAAGATCATTCGGTGTTGGAACAGAAAAGGATATATCAAGAGTGTTGAAGGGTTATTGTTTAGAGAAAAATCAGACATGAAACACTATAACGTCACACGTAAATTACGGGGTGTTTTAGGTGACCTATGCTCTCGTTTTTGGTGCAAAACGATTCAGATCTAAGCTGCTATTCGGAGACTATTTGGGGGCTGTTCCGGGGTTGGAAAATTGTTAAAAACATAAGCATAACATCAAATCAGAGGCTGGTCAGATTCGGCTAAGAGAGAGAGATAGCAGAAAAAAAAATTTAGGTCGATCCTGGTGCCTAAGGTATTTCCGCTGCGTGAGGGAAAGTTTTTCCTACAATTGGTATCAGACCGAGATTGAAAAGTAGTCTTAACCCTTCTATTTTTTAATTAAAAGTTTCTTTTTTAATAATTTACATAAGATATAAATTGTTGATATGCGTGTTATGATGAGTAGGCACATTTTAATGTTCACGTGATGAATGTTTGTTTTAGATTCATATGATGAATACATTGCATTGGTTGTAAATTTTTCTTGCTTTTATTTTTGTGTTATTTTTGGTTTTGGGAATGTAAGGCCTTAAGTTCAAATTTATACAAGTGTTATAAATTTATTTCCTACGTAAAAATTTCAAGTTGTAACATTCTTTGCATTTGGAAAGTCGATGACACAAAGCACTCAACGACAGTACATGGAGTGAGATTTGAAGACCAAGAGATGTCTTGGAATATTTTGTACTAATTAGATTAGTATAAGAAAAAAAAAAGAGTCTGGTCAATGCAATTTTATCTTCTTGAGTTCAGTTCTTAAAACCTAAAACATGAGGCGTCGCGACGTCCTCTATTCCGCATCGCCACTTACGTGCCTGTTGTTTGAGCGCCGCGATGCTAAAAATGTTACGTCGAAATCGTACTAGATTTTCATTATGCTTGGGTTTTCTACTGCAACGTGTCGCGCCGTGATACCCAGCGTTGCTACTCCTATACGTTATGTGTATGTTTATTTCAAAATATTTGAATAACATGTCATATAGCGTAAGATGCATAGTCTTGCATTTTCACATGCCATAACATGTTTTAGATGCATGAATATTCTAGTCATAAAATGTGATCATATGAAATTTAAGAGTTAAATTGGAACATGATATGCATGGAAATAAATTAATAAGATTAATTATTTTAATGGTTTAAAATTGGAAATTCAAAAATTTAATACACATGGACTTTATAAGTGCATTATTTTTCCATTGGTATATCGGATGGAAACCCGAACGTAAATTCCATAGCCGGTTCCGAACACAAGGTAACGTGATCTGCATTCGGGATACAATTCCATGTACCATTGGAATTTATAAGTCGCTTACATTAATTAAATAGTTTAATTAAAATTTGTCAATTTGATGAATTATAAATTTTAAATCTGTTAGTGAACTAATATTTTAAATGTTAAAATATATTAGGTCGCTAAATCAAACTTAATTGAATTAGTTTAATTAAGTAAAATTTTAGTTGAGACTAATGAGAATTAGTGAATAAAATTTTATGAGTTAAAATTGGTTAGATCACTAATTATACACTGGTGTAAAGTAGAGTTATGTTTTAGACGCACATAAACTTATGGACACTAGTGAATTAAAATATTAGATATTTTAAGTAGAAACCTTAAACTATAAAATAGTGAGTGGGAGAGAGACATATGACAATATATCATGCGATCTCCGTTGTTAGTCTGAAAACGTGAGATTCAAAAGGCACATCAAGACTCTTTGTTTTCGCCCCCTACGAATGATGTCCATTTTGGGTCAATATCAAGTTTGGATTCTGAGAGGATAGGAACTCTAGATGTATTTGGTGAACTGACTTACCCTACAGCGACACTTCACTAGTTAAGTCCAAGAGTTCCGAAACAACGGGTTACACCCACAAAGAAATGATTAAAATGTTAATAGAAATTTCTTGATCAAGTCAAACGGTGATTGGTTAATATAGGAATAAGAGTTATTCCTGCATATATTAATCAATTGAGATTTTCTCGATCTATCATAGAAATACTTGACCTACCCTACGACGACAATTATTTGTGGGATGATAGATTTCCATGATATAGAAATTTTTTTTAGGTTTCTGATTCATTTTACATGGTCCATGTATCATGTTTAATTCTATGCCAAAATGCTTGGGATGATTTTGATATCGATGAATGGATATTAAATGCATATTTATTTTATTTTATTTCAACCATGGTTTCTCCAATTATTGTTATTCTCTCTAATGGCAAGAAAACGGGAGAAGACTATGTGAATTGGAAAAGTAACATGAATGCTATATTAGTATATGAAGACCTTAAGTTTGTCATGACAGAGGAATGTCCTCCCGAGCCAGCCAGAAATTTTGGCCAAGCTGTGCGCGATGCATATCAGAAGTGGGTCGCAGCCAATGAAAAAGTGCGCTGATACTTGCTAGCAAGGATGTCCGAGGTTCTTGCTGCAAAGCATAAGCTAATGACTACATTATCTTTGATGATGCATTCATTATAGGTCATGTCCGGGCAGCCTTCGGGGTGGCAGCGTCATGAGACTATGTCCCCGGTAATGACCGCTAGGATGAACGAATAGACATCAGTCCGAGAGCATGTCTTGAGGATGATGACCTATCCCAACACAGCCGAAACTCATGGAGCTCATATTGACGAGGGCAGCCAGGTGACCATGATCATGGAAACTCTTCCGAAGAGTTTCATGCAGTTTAAAAGCAACTATGTTATGAACAAGTTATCTTTTACTTTGACTCAACTGTTAAATGATCTCACCCATTACGAGTCCATGCTGATGGATCCTCGTAAACCCAGTGGAGAGGCAAATGTTACCGAATCTTCTAAATCTAGAAAGAAGAAGAAGAAAGGCACTGAGAAGGCTAAGGCAAAACCCATAAATAAGATCAAGAAAATCTCAAAGGATGTCAAGCCCAAAGGAAAGTGTTTCTATTGCAACAAGGTTCATTGGAAAAGGAACTGTCCTAAATACCTTGTTGAGCTGAAAGAGAAGAAAGACACATGTAAATATGATTTACTTGTCATCGAGTCTCTATTAGTGGAAGATGATAAATCCGCATGAATTGTTGATTCCGGAGCCACTAACCATGTTCATTCCTCTTTGCAGCTACTTGATTCATGGAAGAACCTTACTGAAGGTGACTACACCATGAGGGTCGAGGCAGGGGAGGCCTTTTCAACAAGAGCAGTGAGAGTTTCTAGTTTAAACTTTTTAAATAATGGTTATTTATGTTTGAACAATGTGTTATTAATTCTTGGTTTTCGTAGGAATTTGATTTTTGTTTCTAAACTTTTGGATGATTATTTTTCCATTTCATTTAATAATAAGTTGGTTATTATTGGTAGAAATGAATTAACTAAATGCATAGGAAACTCTGAAAATAATCTATATGTGTTAAGGCCGTTAACACATAATTCACTACTCAATACTGAAATATTTAAGGTTGAAAAACCTAAAAATAAATGGCAAAATATTTCTCACGATGACACATATTTGTGGCATCTTAGACTTGGTCATATTAGCCTTGACTGGATAGATAGGTTGAAAAAGAACGGAGTTTTAAACCAGTTAAAGCCTCGAACTTTACCAGTTTATGAATCCTGTCTAGAATGAAAGATGACCAAGAGACCTTTTACTGGAAAAGGTATAAGAGTCAGTCAACCACTTGAGTTAATACATTCGGACGTTTGCGGACCGATGAATGTAAGAACTCGAGGAGGTTATGAATAATCATCATATTTGTTGACGATTATTATAGATTTCGGTATGTTTACCTAATGCTGCACAAGTTATATACTTTTAAAAAGTTCAAAGAGTATCGTGTTAAGATTGAGAACCAATTAGGTAAGTGATCAAAACTCTACGATCGGATCGTAGAGGAGATTACCTAGATAGAGATTTCGAAGAATTCTTAGTTGAGCATGAGATAATATCCCAACTCACAACACATGTAACACCACAGCAGAATGATGTTACAGAGAGGAGAAATCGGATCTGACTAGACATGATAAAATCTATGTTTTGTTATAGTTCACTGCTTAGTTCATTTTTGGGATATGCATTGCAAACAACAATGTATATCCTGAATGTAGTTCCATCTAATTCTGTTCCTAAGACTGCCTTAGATTTGTAGATTGGTCGTAAAGCTAGTTTACAATATTTTTGCATATGAGGGTGTCCAACACATGTGCTGAAGAATAAGATTACAAAATTGGAGCCACTTTCTCGAGTGTGCCTATTTGTAGGCTATCCTAATGAAACTTCGGGTGGGTTCTTTTATAGTCCAGAAGATAACATAGTGTTTATGTCGATAAAAACTACGTTTCTTGATGAGGATTATATGATGGAGTTCAAATCTCGAAGTAAAGTGTTACTCGAGGAGTTACTTGTCGGTTCGACTAGCACACCATCGTCAACAACTGTTTACAAAAATATAGCACCTTCGACATCTTCGACATCTGAGTGTCAGATGCAAGTATGTCAGAATGATCTGCCACCTAGACGTAGTGGGAGGGTTATATGATAACCTGATCGCTATCTAGAAGATTGAGAGGCTCAAGTTATCGCATCCAGTGATGGTGTAGATGATCCATTGACCTATCATTGTGCAATAGATGATTGTGACAAAGAGGAATGACTTAAGGCCATGAAGCTCTAGATGAAGTCTATGTGTTCCAACTCAGTCTGAGAACTTCTAGACCAACCTGATGAGATAAAACATATAGGTTGTAAGTGGATCTACAAGAGAAATAGGGGAACAGTTGGGAAGATACAGACCTTCAAGGCTAGGCTAGTGGATAAGGTTTATACCTAGAAAGAGGAAGTTGACTATGAGGAAACTTTCTCGCTATTAGCCATGTTCAAATCCATCCGCACTATTCTCTCCATTGCCGCATATTATGACTATGAGATTTGGCAAATGGATGTCAAGGCTGGATTCTTGAATGGAAATCTTGATGAATGTATCTATATAGTACAACAAGATGAGTTTATAGCCCAAGGTCAAGAGCAAAAGGTTTACAAGCTGTAAAGATCCATTTATTGACTCAAACAAACATCTCAATCTTGTAACATAAGATTTGATACCATAATCAAGCCTTATGATTTTGAGCAGAATGTCGATGAGCCTTGTTTATACAAGCGTGTCATTGATGGAAATGTGATTTTTCTCATTTTGTACATATATGATATTTTACTCATTGAGAATGATGTAAAAATATTATCGGACATGAAAACCTAGCTAGCTAACTAATTCCAAATGAAAGATTTGGGAGCAGTCAGTTATGTACTTGGGATCCAGATTTTTCGGGATTGTAAAAGACGATTGTTAGCTATGTCTCAGGCATCGTATATCAACAAGATCATTGTGCAATTTTGGATGCATAATTTCAGGAAAAGTAATTTGCCTTATCAGCATAGAATTCATTTGTCAAATGAAAAATCTCATAAGACACCTCAACGCATTGAGAAAATGACATATATACCATATGCCTCAGTTGTTGGTAGTCTCATGTATGTTATGTTATGCATGAGGCCGGACATATGTTTTGCTGTGAGAGTAGTCAGTAGGTTTCGGTCTAACCCATGATTTGATCATTGGGTAGCAGTGAAACATAGTCTCAAGTATCTTAAGAGAACGAGAAATTATATGCTGGTATATTTTGGTGAGGATATAATCCTCAAGGGATATATAGACTCTAATTCTCATATGGATTTCAATTCTAAGAAATCAACATCTGGATCAGTGTTTACCCTATCTGATGGGGCTATTGTGTGGAGAAGCATAAAGCAATCTTAAATTAATGACTCCACCATGGAGGCTGAGTATGTAGCGGCTTGTGAAGCAGCTAAGGAAGTAGTCTGGCTCCGAAAATTCTTGGGAGATCTGGAAGTTGTTCCAGACATGGATAAATCACTCACACTTTATTGCGATAATAATGGTGCAGTGGCGAACTCCAAAGAACTAAGAAGCCACAAAAGAGGAAAGCATGTAGAGAGAAAATATTATCTTATAAGGGAGATAATGCAGAGAAGAGACGTTTCTGTTACGAAAATTATATCCACAGAGAACCTGGCTGATCCGTTTACAAAGACCTTGTTGGCTAAAATGTTTGAAGGTCACATAAATGGTAAGATTACATGACGTGTCCCATTTGATCTAGTGCAAGTGGGAGATTGTTGGGATATATGCCATAGAGCTTCATGTAATGTAAACATAATTATAAATTATGAAATAAAAAATGCATTATTCATTTATCAAAATGTTTGATTTAAATCGCATATTATAAATCGTCTTGTTTACCCTTGATTACTCATGTGCCTTCAGACTTTGTGTATGAGTGCCATACACAAGAGAGCAGACAAAGCAGGTATTTTATTTTTGTTTTATAAATAGTTGCGCTCCATTCTATAATTGTATGGCGACCTTGATCCGGGATCATCCATGTAGTGACATGAGAATGGAGGCACCTTGTATGATGTGATCATATAGGATTGGACCTAGATGGAAATGAATTTCTTATAATATCCGTTAAATAAAGAAATTTATTTCAATCTGCTAAATGATCAATATAGATTGATCTTAATCTTGAGTGTACTACGAACTCTTGCATGATAGGCTATATCTTTTGATTTACAAAGGTGAGGTTGGTGCAGCAATCCCGACCAATAGCTACGTACTTTGGGGGCATGGTTTGGTGTGTAGCTGGGGACGTTTTACATAGATATGGAGTTCACTCATTCTTGCGAGAAGTAGATGAGTATTTTCTTTAAGGGTTGATTCGGTACTTGAATGATTAGAGCGCTCAAGTCTTTCTATTGCGAATATAAGGATTAATATTCATAATAGTTATGAATAAATTGTTCATTAGAGAATCAATGGTACTTAAGGTAAAAATAATTAGAAAGATATAACGAACAATATGGCCCGCTCTAATTATGAGATACTCGTGAAGGGCCAATCCGTATGTAATGACTATATCGATGGACACCGACGTAATTCGACATATATTATCCATTTACGGTAATGAGAGTGCAGCTTCAGATTTTTAGCGGAATAACTCGAAGTTAATAATTCAGAATATTTAATCAATGAGTTTAATTAATATTCCGGGATTATTGGAGCTCAGAACCGTAAGTCCATTTGGTCTTCGTGCTATCTCGACATACTGTAGCAAATTAAATATAATTTGATAGTCCAATTATATATTCACATACATATACTATTATTAATGGGATTAATAATATATTTTGTCACATATGTAACTTTATATTATATTTAATATAAGGTTTTTATTTAATAAATGATTATGAGATAATCATTTGATTTAATAAATATATTAAATGATTTCATATATCATTTATAGTGATGTATAATTTTTCAAATATGTTTTGTAAAAATACAACATCTAATTAATGACATTTACACCTTATTTTGACAATCAACATTGTCATTATGATGACAATTAATAAGTTGGTTGTTGGAAAAATTAGGTTTCGAAAATGCTAGGGTGGTTTAATTTTACTTGAAAATGGCTTAGGGTTTTTGTTCAATTTTGATAATATTTTACCCTAAGTATAAAAGGATAACGATGATATCATTTTACCATTACTTTCTTAATTGGAAACCCTAGCCACCTTTGTTTTTGTTTTCTCTCAAGTGTTGGAAGAAAAAAGAAAGAACAAAAACAAATGAAAACATTATGATGTGATATTCTTAATCTCTAAAGAGTTTAGAGATTGATTTTGTGAGTCAAGTCCACCCTTATTTTTATTGGTTGCGAGATATAGCACAGACGATCATTCGGTATTGGAACACAAATGGATATTTCAAGAGTGTTGAGGGGTTATTTCTGAGAGAAAAATCAGACCTAAAACACTACTACGACACACACATTATTTTTCCATTGGTATATTACACACACATTATTTTTCCATTGGTATATTGGATGGAAACTCGAATATAAATTCCATAATCAGTTCCGAATGGACGGTAATATGGTCTACACTAGAGATATAATTCCATTTACCATTGAAATTTATAACGCGCTTACATTAATTAAATAGTTTAATTAAAATTTGTTCATTTGTTGAATTATAAATTTTAAACCTATTAGTGAACTAATATTTTAAGTGTTAAAATATATTAGGTCACTTAACCAAACTTAATTAAATTAGTTTAATTATGTAAAATGTTAGTTGAGACTAATAGGAATTATTGAATAAAATTTTAAGAGTTAAAATTGGTTACATCATTAATTATAGACTAGCGTAAAGTAGAGTTATGTTTTAGTTGCGCATAAACTTATGGACACTAGTGAATTAAAATATTAGATATTTTAAGTAAAAACCTTAAAATATAAAATAATGAGTGGGAGAGAGATCCTATGATCTCCGTAGTTAGTCCGAAAACGTGAGATTCAAAAGGTGCATCGAGACAGTTTTGTTTTCATCCCCTTATGAATGGTGTCCATTTTGGGTCAATATCAAGTTTGGATTCCGAGAGGATATAAACTCTAGATGTATCTAGTGAACTGACATGCCCTACTGCGACACTTCACTAGTTAAATCCAAGGGTTCCAAAACAATGGGTTACACTTACAAAGGAATGATTAAAATGTTAATTGAAATTCCTTGTTCAAATCAAATGGTGGTTGGTTAATATAGGAATAAGAGTTATTCCTTCATTTATTAATCAATTGAGAGTGTCTCTATCTATCATATAAATACTTGACCTACCATACAGCCGCACTTATTTATGGGATGATAGATTTTCATGGCATAGTAATTTTATTTTTTAGGTTTCTGTCATTGACTAGAGGACACACTTACAAATTATATTGTTAGGCCTGTAATTTTGCATTCAATCAATAGAACACCGGTGCACTCGTTTTACATGATTTCACACCCATTGGGGGTAATTATGGTTTTTTGATGTGGCACATTTTATAAAAATTTTCTCTAAGTATCAAAGCCTTCATTTGTCTCAAAAGTTCCATGCCAACGACGAACAAACTTGACCAACTAAATCACAGCCTACGACTGGCCCAAATGCTGCAACCTATCAAAGCCATTCGACTTGTCCGATCGAACTCTTCAACGAAGACGACTAGCCCAAAACCTTCAATGGGCCTCCACGATCTGATCTTTAAGATTTCTCAAAACACTTCAAAAAGTCTTTCATTAAATCCTTTGAAGTCATTTATAAATACCCATTAATGGGGCCATCAATACAAAATACGTTGCAAAAAAATAGGAAAATTATAAGTGAGAATTAAGCCAACTCAATCCTCGGTAGGGGTTAATCTGCTGACCCCGCTCCTCAACTGGCAACACTGCAAAATCCAAGGAAGCTCATTCCCCAACCTCACGTCCATCATTTTCAATCGCTGGCAAACCAGAGCCTCTTCCTCCACTTCCTCTTCATACTCTTGGATCCACTTCTTAGGATGCCACTTTGAGGTTTCTCCATTAACATATTCCTTCATTAGATCATAGTAGACTTTGAGCATCACTTCTCCAGCCACGGAAGTAAGTCTATCTAAATAAGAGGCAGTCTTCTCATTCTCTTCTGCTAGCTCATTCTCCTTGGCAGCTGACTCCACCTTGGCAACCTCCAACTCAGCCTTAAACTCATTCGCTTTCTTCTTCTTCGAGTCCTCATACGACTCATTAGCCTTTGACAGCTGAGCATTCCTCTTGTCCAAGTCATGATATGTTTAGTCAAAGTAGTAGTAGTATCCTGGAAGTGGAGGTTTGCCTCAAACATCTGAAAAAAAAAAACAAAAAAGTAGGAGCTTTCAAGTAAAATTCATAAGGTAATGAACAACTAGGTACCTCATAACTCCGAGTAACACAAAACTTGGACATTTCTACCACTTCCATACTCTCTAACCACTTCTCGTCCTTCTCAAGAAATAGATTTCCAGCAAGATTCTCCAGGACGCTGGGGTCGAAGAAGACATATTTGCTCTTTGGAACCTTCACATTCACGAAATCAAGGTCCTTCTATAAGGCTTCAACTGCCTTCCTCTTTCTTGAGTCCTCATGAGTTACGTGGACTGAGGCCTCAGGAGTCTTCTCCCCGGTGGAACCAATATCAGCCGACTTGCCTTTAGCCTTTTTGGTCTTCTTCGAGCCAGACCTTAAATAAGTTAGGAAGTACGTATCCACATATTGACTGAAACCCAAGTTTTCCCATCGACAAACAAGAGATAAGTGTTGTACTCAAATAAAATATCTGAGCTAAGGAGATACATTGCTGAACCTTAAGAACGACTCTCCAGATATGACTTACTCTAGGACTTACTCTAAGCCGGCTTTCCTCTAACAGATAGCGCCAACTTCTATTGTTCTCAGGTATTTCGAGTATATATTTAATCCTCTCCTCAACTACAAATTCAGTCTCAACAATTATGTTCAGCAATGTACCTGCAAAAAGGTAACATTACCAATAAGACAACCAAGAACCAAACGACCATAAAAAGGAACCTCACTCACATGAAGCAGCCCAGTGAAAAAAGATTTTCCCAGGCCCAACTGACCTAAAGATGGTTTCATCAATAGAAAAGTAGAAACTATCCTGCCAGACGCTATTATTGTATGTGGTCAGACCAGTCACAAGATGTTCCCTCATTGGCCTCAAGAATAGGTGGTATAGACCCATTCTCCGACATATTCTCATTCAAGTAATATGAGTACAGAATGTCGCCGTATTTAAAAGGAACCCCAAGAGAATGAGTCAAACACTCAAAATCAGTTTTGATAGCGTGATCCCATAGTTGTCCAATACTTCCCAAGCTAGACTAAGAATGGCGAAGCAAAAACCATCTCTGACAGAAAGCTAATAGAAGTCCATCCATCCATGTACAACCCAGTCGATTCTCTTCATTGAAGAAGGTAACCTCAGCTTTATGGACTCTAGGATTCGGTAGATGAAGCGTATCCACCTCAGAGCTAATTCGTGATGGATGTTGGGATATATGCCCTAGAGCTTCATGTAATGTGTAAACGGAAGTGTTCATTTGACATAAAAGATGCATTGTTCATTTATCAATTGTTTTGATTTAAATCACATATTGTAAATTATCCAGTTTACCCTTGATTACTTATGTGCCTTTAGACTTAGTGTATGAGTGTCATACACAAGAGGATTTCAGTCTGAATTTAGTAATCTAAAATAGTCATAGGGAGCACCAAACAAAGCAGGTACTTTATTTGTGGTTTAACTATAGTTGCGGTCCATTCTATAAATGTATGACGACCTTGATCCGAGATCGTCCATGTGATGACATGAGATATATGCACCTTTATGATGTAATCATATAGGACTGGACCCAAAATAAAAGGATTTATTATAATATCCGTTAAATAAAGAAATTTATTTCAATCTACTAGAAGATCATATATGGATTGATTTGAATCCTGAGTGTACTACGAACTCCTGTATGACAGGCTATGTCCTTTGATTTACAAAGGTGAGGTTGTGTAGAAATCCCGACCAATAACTACGTACTTTGGGAATGTTTTGGTTTGTAGCTATGGACGTTTTAAATAGATATGGAGTTCACTCCTTGGGAGAAGTAGAGAAGTATATCCTTAAGGGTTAATTTGGTACTTAAACGATTAAAGCGATCAAGTATTTCTATTGTGAATAGAAATATTTATATTCATAATAGTTATGAATAAATCATCCATTAGAGAATCAATGGTACTTAAGGTAAAATTAATTAGTAGGGTATAACATACATTTTGACCCGGCTCTCATTATGAGATACTCATGAAGGATCAATCTGTATGTAATGACTATATCGTTAGACACAACATAATTGAACTTATATAATATATTTGCAGCGCGATGAGAGTGCCACTTTAGGTTTTTAGTAGAATAACCTAAAGTTAATAATTCATAATATTTTATTAAAGAGTTTAAATATTCTGGGATTATTGGAGCTCAGAATTATAGGTCCATTTGGTCCCCATGCTAGCTCGATATACTGTAGCAAATTAAATATAATTGGATAGTCCAATTGTAAGCTTACTTATAATATTAATTTGATTAATAATATATATGTCACACTTGGAACTTATATTAATTTTAATATAATATTTTTTTTAAATGATTTATGAGATAATCATTTAATTTAAAATATTGTATTTATTAAATTATATTTTATATATAAGTTAATAAGTTCTATTTTGGAAGTGAATGGATTTAAAATGGTGATTTTAAATTCATCAATTAAAAATGAAACTTATAATATTTTATTTTGGAAATTTGATTATGTCTTTATGAAGACATTAAAAATGAATTGATCATTGGCAATATAGGCATATAGCCGATTTTTGACATGTGAAGGTGAATAGTTTATTTTATTTTTTGATAACAAAATTAAACTCTAGATATAAAAGGGAAACTTATTTTTCTTTTTCACTCTAATTCCTGATGAAAAATCCTAACCACCATTGTTTTTATTTTCTCTCAAAATTTGAAAGAAAAAAGAAAAAACAACAAAAGAAAAATTGGTGTGTGATAATTTTAGTTTTCTAAAAATTTTAGAGACCTTGTTGGTGAGAGTAGACCACACTAACTTTTGCTGGTAGCGAGTTATAGCACGAAAGATCATTTGATGTTAGAACAAAATCCTTATTCTTCTCTTTTCTTAGACTCACGGCAGTGAGCAGAAAATTCTGCTCATTGCCGCTAACTTTTACTAGTTATTTATGAGTCGTTCGTGTGGTGATTTTGCCCAAAATATTTGGGAACACAAAGGGATGTCTTGTAGACCATTCGGGACTATTTTGTCCAAAACAGTGGCTGAAAAATCAGCAATCTACCAGCATCAAAATAGTGAGCTGTGTGTACTTAAAGAGAAGTTTCAGTGTGCAAAATAATCAGTTTTTGAGCTGTTATGAATGGGCTATTCGGGGATGTTAAAATCATCAAAAATATAAGCAAAATGAGCCTAATAGAGCTGCTCAGTTTCAGTAATTAAGGGGAAGAGCAGAAAAAAATTTCAAGGTCGATCCCGATGCCTAACACGCTTCTGCCGCATGGAAAATCGTTTGCTACAGTGGAGCTGACATTATGGGTTCTTGTAAAGGATGTCAATCTCACAGCCACTCGAGGATCTTGGCTGCGACTCATATGCTCGCACCTCACCAAAGGTACAAGCCTCTATACCAGACGATCGAACATCCTCAAATTACCCTAAAGGGATTCTAATCGACATTGTCGGATAGGGACCAAAACTCTAGTATTCCACCCCCTCAGAACTATTACCTAAGTCCTCCACTACCCTTAACACACCTCCAAGCGGAGACCACCGAGTGTCCAGCTGACCAAAGTCTCCGTTATTAGACTTAGATTCATTTCTAGTTGACATCTTGTATCTTTAAAAACAACATTCACTAGCAGTCTCCTCCCTAAAACAGATCAAAAACTACCCTAAACTAAAAACAAGATTTTGCCCACAAATGTCTACTTATATCAAATCTACCTACACTTCAAAGAACAATGTAGACACTGTATTTTTGCATAAAGCCCAATGATGAGCCTCATATGGAGGCACTAACCGATTAGTTACGGAGGTCGCGAGAAACGGACGTCGGAAGAGAAAATTCAAAAATAAATACCTTGCAAAATTTAATTCATTTTGTTTAGCCTCGGGCTCGCTTGATTAGTCTATGTTTTAAAATATTGGTCTTGGCCCAAAACTCTCGCAACCCACGAAAAGTCCATTTCACCGAAAGCCCACCAAAGAACCAAGCCACACGCCCAAGTCCCACCAAAGCCCAATCCAAAAATATTCAACACATTTAAAACACATGTCAAAATTAAATCAAATTCCCTTCCTAAATTAAATCAAATCCCCTTCCTAATCTAAGTAAATCACCTTCCAAATTAAATATATTCCCCACCAAAATTACACAATATCCTTTCCTTAAAACAAACTAATTATACATCCCCTATTATTGCATGATTTTTGTTTCTTTGTTTTAAAATCCCATGCAAGGAAACCCTAGCCCACTCTTATAAAAAGGGACATAAACCAAACCATATTCTCTCCCTTCATTCTCATCCACGGCCACACAAAAAAAACCCTGATTTCTTCTTCTCTCTTCCTTATACTCACACGGTTCTCTCTTCACGCCCTCCATGGGACTCTCATTTTTTACGGCACCACATCCTCCTCTTCCTCTCATTATTAACGGTATTCACAAGCACCAATAAAAAAAATATAAACCATATTCTCCCTCTCGTCTCACTCACGCACAAACCCTCAGCAGACTCCCCATGCCCACGTTCAACAAGCACCGACTCACTCACCCCACACAGCTCCACAAGCCGAGCATACATCATAACAAAAATCCCTTCGACCACATCAGCCCCTCACAGTGACGTGCTCCACCGACTCACTTCACCCACTCAACGCCACAGCCCTCCATTAAGCAAGACCAACAAATCAAAACCTGCCCTCACCGACTCCACTCACACAGAATCAACGCACATACAGCCGAGACAAAGCAATACAAAGCCATACACAGAAACAGCCCTGACCGACCAAAAACATTCCCTAAAATAGTAGCCTTTTTCACCAAAATAATCCCCTAAAACAGTGGATGAATAACCCTTCAAACAGCCCCTAAACCAGTCCCAAAAATAGTCCCCAAAATAGCCCATGAACCACTGAGAATAACCCTTAAATAGTGGCCAAAATAGCAGCCCGATCATTGAGAAAACAACAGTCCAAAACAGTGAAACAACGAATAAAATATTGAACCAGTGAACCAGAAATGTGACAGAGCTTTAACCCTTCCAGCGATGGTGTAACACACTTTCGAGAAGCAACTTAAAAGGTAAGACCTAAGGGCCCCTTTTTTATTATTTATCTTTTCAGTTATTCTTTGTCGATCACTCGCATGCATCGTTATGTTTTACGCATAGTTTCATTTGTGTTGAGTTGATGATTGCGTGCTATCTCTTGCGGTATATCAGATGGAAACCCAGACGTAAATTCCGTAGCCGAATCCGAATGGATGGTAGTGCAGTATGTACTTGGGATACAACTCCACGTACCGCTTGAGAAACTTTCAAGCACGTGTCTCATCTTGTTAGTTAATTTTGCGTTTATTATTCAGCTATTTACTTTCTATGTATTGTTTCTTTATTTATGCATTGTCAATTTAGTGCGCATGGGCTAATCAGGATGGATTAAAGGTCCTATTTTCAAGGGAAATGCCTAAAGGCTACCTTTACCACGACGTTTTGCCGCGCCGGACGAAGTATGTTTGATTGAATGTGAAATATGTTCAGTCAGACATACGAAGTCCCATATAGATGTCGGCCTTGGTCGCATCTCTTTTATTCTTATGTTATTTACTTTCTGCACGTTATCACTTTTTTTATTTATGTAGTGTCAATTTAGTGCGCATGGGCTAATTAGGATGGATTAAAGGTCCTATATTCGAGGGAAATGCCTAAAGGCTACATTTACCACGATATTTTACCGCGCCGGACGAGGTATACTTGATTGAATGTGAAATACGTTCAATCGGGCATACGAGGTCCCATATAGATGTTGGCCTTGGTCGCATCTCTTTTATTATTCCGTTATTTACTTTTCGCTTGTTATTGCTTTATTTTTTTACGCATTGTTATCTCGTGCGCATGGGCTAATCACGTTAAGCTAAAATTCCTCCATTTGAGGGAAAAGCCAAAATGCTACCTTTACCACGATGTTTTGCCGCACCGGGTCGCACCCTTTTTCTTCTAATTTAGTTATTCACCTTTTTGTTTGTTATTTATCGCTTCGTATTCATCCTATTAGTTATCTCTATTCATTCTGCCGCATCGCTTCACGTTTACTTCGATGCATGCTTGCCTCTTTTAGTTATTTCTTTTACATTACGTACTTAATTATCCGCTAATGCTTTTACAGTTATTGTTAATTACATTATTGCGCTTCATTGTTCAATACGTTTATGAAATTATGCATTTGCCTTCCTTTTTATTTACATTTATGGGTGTGCAAATTCATGTGTTTATTTAAATTATCTTGCATGTGTTGCATAAGACTTGGTTATATTATTGTATAAATCCTTTCATTATAATTGGCATAAGTAAGGGACCATTCTGAACCCAACGGTTTGAGGTCTTGCCTTGCGAGGGGTGAGTGCAGCCTTAAATCATTTCCCAATTCACACTGGGTGGCGACTCCATTTTATTTCTCCGATTTAGTCCCCCGTGGGCTACTCCGTACTCCCAACCGGGCCGCGAGCCTAGACAGCATCGCCCACCTCTGTACCATGTCTACAGTCTGGCGACTCCACTGGGGATAGAGAATCGGTCCCGAAATAATATCTTGTAATGTTTGTGATTTTTACTTTGGTTAACCTTGTCTACAAGTTGGTTGGGACCAATGGGTTAATAAAACTTTCCAAACTAAAGTTGATTTAACCAAAGGTATTAATAGAGTTAGATAATGATTTGGTGTCTTCCTTCACTCATTACCTTTTTATAGCCAAAAGGAAAAGCTGTGAAGACATCTAGATAATCATTTACTCAAAGCTTACCTTAAGGCATATTTAAAGTGATGGACTAATTTGGAGGATCTATTGTTTATTCCTATCACCAAGGCGATAAGAGCCTAAGAGGTAAGGGTATTTAAGAGAGTTCGCTCCACCCTCCCTCTGGGGAATTTTCAATAGAGGAATTCATTTGACAGTTATTCATACATCGTGAAGTCATTTTTGCTCGAAGCGGTGAATCGTTATATGGTATCATCACTCGTTGGCACGTACCTTAAGGTATAAAAAAGGTGCGCTCACTTGGTCGCTCGAACCCTTGAGTGGGGAGACCTAGTTGTGGGCAACCCTTCGCCGGCATGAGCCTTTATCCATACCCTTGTAAGCTTGCATATGAACCATAGTTATATGACCTATAGAAGCCACCCTTTTATGCTTGTGTTTGGGACCATAATCATTTGAATTCATTTGGACTTCTTGTCATGAGATGTGAACTTGTTGGGCCATTTAAACTGGGATGAGTTTTTATCTTATGACGATTGGGCCAAAAGCTTCTAAAATGCTGATGGACCACTTTGTGTTTGGGCCCCCTATCATTTGAGGTTGTTTAGCCACGTTATTGCAAAAGTGTAAACCTGTTGGGTGACCGGCGTAAACACACACGTATAACGCAAGCGTGTTTCATGGCAAACAGCTGTTCATCTGGAAAAGTTTCTTTGATTGACAGATCTTTGTCAGCTGTTTCTCCATTCTCGAGCCTCGATAGATGATCTGTCACCTGATTCTCTGTCCCTTTTCTGTCTCGAATCTCCACTTTAAATTCTTGTAGAAGAAGTATCCCACAGATCAATCTGGGTTTGGCATCTTTCTTCGTGATCAAGTATTTGATTGCTGAATGATCTGTGTAGACCACCACTTTGGGACCCAGCATATAGGAGCGAAATTTGTCAAAAGTATACACAACTGCAAGCAACTCCTTTTCAGTGGGTTGAGATTCATTCAGAGTTCTGCTGGAATAATAAATGGTGTGGAAAATCTTTGCTTTGCGTTGTCCCAAAACTGCACCTACATCAAAATCACTAGCATCGCACATCACTTCAAATGGAATGGTCCAGTCTGGTGCTACAATGATGGGGGCAGAAACTAGCTTCTGTTTTAAGATCTCAAAAGCTTCCTGGCATTCCTTGGTGAAGTTGAAAGGCACATCCTTCTCCAAAAGATTGCAAAGAGGTTTTGCAATTTTGGAAAAGTCTTTGATAAATCTCCTGTAAAAACCTGCATGTCCAAGAAAACTTCGAATACCTTTTACTGATGTTGGTGGAGGTAGTTTTTCAATTGTCTCTATCTTTGCTTTGTCTACCTCAATCCCCTTTTGTGAGATCCGGTGTCCAAGAATAATGCCTTCTTGCACCATAAAGTGCACTACAAGAATTAGACCATTTAGCGTCGAATTGATTCGACGCCATAAGTGACTATTTCGACGCAAATGATATTTAGCGTCGAAAAAATTAGACGCAAAAAATGGACGATAAAATGTCGACGAAAACCACTTTTAGCGTCGAAATAATTAAATGCGACGCTAAAAAACAGTATTCTGCGTCCAATTTATTTCGACGCTAAAGTAAAATTTTCGACGCTGTATTGTATATGTGGCGATGAAATATATCGACGCAAAAATTCAAACTTTTAGCGTCGAAAGGTGTCGACGCTAAAGTATATTAAAAAGTATTATATGTAACCTTATAGCGACCATTTTTTACTATTTGGCGACGAAATATATCGACGCAAAAATTCAAACCTTTAGCGTCGAAAGGTGTCGACGCTAAAGTATATTAAAAAGTATTATATGTAAGCTTATAGCGACCATGTTTTTACTATTAGCGTCGCAATTTTTCGACGCTCAAAGTCACCTTTAGCGTCGAACCGCGTCGACGCTAACATATATTAAAAAAGAAATATATGTACCCTTACAGCGGCCATTTTGTATACTATTAGCGTCGAAATATTCGACGCTAATAGTAAGAAATTTATTTTTTAAAAAATTAGTAATTTACTTATTTTTTGGTCTAAAATATTTAATTTAGTTGAAAAAAAATGTAATTAATGACGAAATATTATATTGAAATTTTTTTAGAAAAAAGAAATATTATATTAAATCTATTTGTTCAAAATGTTTATACAAAACCAAATATAAAATTAATTGCTACTGTGATGGGGGGACGCTCGAGCCCGATGCACCATGACTCATTGAGGCCTCGAACATCTGACAGAAAGCCAGCAGTTGCTGTTCCAACTGCTCCATCTGTAGGGGTTGGTGCTCAGAGTGCCAATTCCCGGTTGTATTTTGTTAAATACTTCTGTAAAACATTATTATTAGTAATAATATATGCAGTTTCTATAATATAATCTTATCTTTTATATGGTAAAGACGTAATGACCCGAGAATGATTAGTCATGATACAGTTGCAAAAGCGTCGCAACGGACATTGAGAAGTATCATGACGTTGTCATTCTCAGACAGTTCCTGGTCAAGGTTTACACTACTTGGTCAGTATAGTAAACCCGTTGAGACCGGTACATGTCGTATACTGGAATATATGATTCCAATGGTTTCTCAATGAACCATTAGTCTTGGAGACTAGTATAGACGTGTAGGTGTTTATAGCGGATAAACACTGAACGACTCACCGAAGATTCTTAATGGATGGTACACCAGCGTCAATAAGAATCTTCTTGGGTTGAGTAGCACTTGTGATTCTTAGACTTGAGATGCCATTGTGGGCACATGAGACATCTTCTACACTTAGACGGCAGTCACGTCACCGATCTATTTAGATCAGACCTCCGCCTGTTCGTTGGGTGTAGATAGATCCTCAGGGTGTCATATGTGTGTCAAGATAGGATCCGTCAGTTCTGTGTACCAGAGCATAGGTAGTCCATATGATTAGCAATCAGATAAAACCATGGGCCCGTGGTAAGTTTAGAAGCTAGTTCTAAACATTCTTTTTTGAGATTGCTAATAGAATAGTCGACTGGATAATCCCGATAGAGATTTGACGTTTACATCTATATCTCTGGGATTTATCCGGATACCTGTGACGGAGGAATTATACATTTGCGATGACCTCGACCTGTATGGTTTAGCGAGATTATCCGTGATCGTCATAATCTACGGGTGGATAGATTATGGACACGAAATTAGATTTCGTGACGGATATACCTGAACCTAGAGAGTCTCAATAATGAAACATACTCGTTGAGCACTAGAGCAACATTAATAAATAATATTGATTATTTATAAAGTCGTTTAATGGTTAAACGCAAGTTACATGCTAAAGAGACTAGATAGTCATTTACTTAATTATTGTGTATTTACATTTAATACTTGATTAATTTAAATACACATTAATTAATAGTCAAAATGAGTTATTTGACTTATTTCCTAAATGAATATATGTTTTTAATATTTAATGTAAATATTGTACATATATTTAATATATTTGTATTTGATTAATTAATTAATTATTTAATTGTTAAATGATTAAATTAATTAAAATATAAATATCTTATGTTAGGATAATTAAAGTAAATGACATTAGTTGCATTTGTTGACCAAGATAAATATCTAATAAAGTAGTTTATAAGATATTTATGCAAGTTGACATTATGATTATTGAAATGAAATTGAAATTACAATTTCTTGCATTTGGTCTTGCATTTTCGGCCAAGGGTAATTGTTACACATATAAATTGTTTTTCATTTCATTTAACACTTAACCTAATACACTTTATACAAACAAACTCCATTGAAGAAACTTTGAAAGCTTGAGAGAAGAAAGACTTATCAAAGAAAAAGCTTGGAATTTAGTAAGTTTTTTTAAACTTACTATTAGAGAGGAATATGTTCCTTAGGTTCTAGGCTTCAACATATGTTGTTCTTAGATAATTTCTTTCTTTATTTCTTTGTGTTTTTGTTGATGGAAGTTTGAATGAAGTGTTGAGCATGTATGGTGAAGAAAGAATGTAACTAGTGTAGTTATATGTATTCTTTTAAGGTTTATGAAACCATGTTGCTATTCTAGAGTTGTTGACCCACTCTTAAATGACCTAGATTTGATCTTGAGTTGTTTCATTGTGTTGAGACTTGAATTAGTTGAAAGATTGATGATTGAAACATTTGATTTAATGTAAATGGCCTAATTTGTCCAATTTGTGGAAATTGAAAAATTAGGGTTTATAACCAATTCCAAATTTGGGGGTTTTGAGATATGTTGAGCATTTGGGTGTGTATATGATGCATGCAAAGTTTCATGTTGATTGGATTTCATTTAGATGAGTTTTGAGACATGAAATGACCAAATGGTCAATATGCCCCCTAAATGGAGCTCACGGCATTTGAATAGAATTTTGGGGATTTTGTGGCTTTTGGTGTTTTGATATTTTGAACATGCTAAGTTCATCTTAGAAATGATTTAGAATCATTCAAAACAATTAACTGTTAAATTTAACGTTAGGATATATTTACCTCAGAATGTTCGGCACGATGTTGGATAAATGGCTTCGAACCTCCACGGTGGTTAAAACGCAAGTGACTTCGATTTTCCGCATTTGCGTGACATTTATCCTGTATTCACGAACACTGTAAGTACCGAAAACAAAGACAATTATAAATTTCCGTTTATTTCAAAATTTACCTCGTGTTTTTTGCTCGACCAAAGCTCACATAAGAATGTCCAGTCTTGTTCCTCTATAAAATCAGGTTGTGTTGTGGAGCATTTGAAGGTCCATGTTCGTCGAATATTGGTTTCAAGACTTTTGTTCTATAATCTTTATAACTTTTCCCCATGTGGTAGTCAACATATTGTTGGACATTCACTTGGGTCAGATCGAAGTCGAACCATTCCTACATGAAAATTCGAGTAAAAATAAGTATAAAATAAAAATGTTAAATAACAAACAATATCGAAAACTTACAAGTAGCGAAGGGAATAGCTGGTTCAGTTTCGTCTCCCACGGTATCTTTCTCCAAGATACGTAGTTTTGGGGAGCTTCATATCGAGCTGTAGCTCCTATGGCTGTATTAAACGCTGAATTATGTTGTCCGACTTGAGTGTGTCCATCATCTGATATCTCTATCCGGATACGACCGTGAGCCTTAACGTACTTAGCCAACCCCAGGCCACGGGTGCGTCCTCGACCCTTCACTGTACTGGACTCACCTGTGCTAGCAGAGAAATCACCAGGGCCAGTTGCCCTTGCTGATGTAGATGGAGTAGCGGTAGCCCGTTTGCGATTGCCCGGTGCCATCTGTAAAAACCCGTCGCATTAGCGTCATCAAATTCCAAAATTCTTATACATATACATACATATCCATACAAGTCAATACAACTTAACAAAAGCGCTTATAACATCGAATGCTCACTTTCGTTTTCAAATTCATTCATTCATTTATTCATTTCACATATGCATTCATTATCCATATAATCTACGAGTTCCATCATACACGTACATACACACAGTCACACACTCAATGGGATACATATAACCAACCACGAAGCACACAATCACATGACTTCTCATGCACACGTTCGTGTGGCGTTCTCGAACGCGTTCGAACGGTTCAATTCCAGTGAGTTCACGTTCATGTGGCGTTCTCAAACGCGTTCGAACGGACCAATTCCAGTGAGTTCACGTTCGTATGGCGTTCTCGAACGCGTTCGAACGGTTTTAATTCCAGTGAGTTCACGTTCGTATGTCGTTCTTTAACGCGTTCGAACGTATAAGGCAAAAAGTGGGTGTTCGAACGCGTTAAAGAACGACATACGAATGTGAACTCACTGGAATTGAACCGTTCGAACGCGTTCGAGAACGCCATACGAACGTGAACTCACTGGAATTGGTCCGTTCGAACGCGTTTGAGAACGCCACACGAACGTGAACTCACTGGAATTCAAACTTATCAAACAGTTATAATTAACCAAAGAGGGCACAAATTCATACTTAACATTATATAAATATTAACCAAAGATGATGATGATTTTGAAGACGAACAGCAGCATTTGCTGCTGTTCTTGGGCAAGAACAGCAGCAAATGCTGCTGTTCTTGCAAAGAATCATCATCATCTTTGGTCTATCATCATCATCATCATCATCATCATCATCATCATCATCATCATCATCAAATTCATCAAAAAATAATTCATCAATTTCATCAATTTCATCAATAATATCATCAAACTCATCCTCAAATTCATCAAATTCATCCTCATAAACAATTTTAAATCAACAAAGGAGACTTACCTGTTGATTTCCTTCGTTCGTCACTGTTGGAGAATGAGATTGCAGTTTTTGCTTCTGAGCCGAGGAAGAAGAGAAGCACTGGTTTTTGGGATTTAAAGGACATTTAGCGTCGAAATAATTCACGTTTAGCGTCGATTACTTCGACGCTAATTTTAAGGCGGTTAATGAAAAATTAGGGTTTTTTTCCGGGAAATTTAATTTTTATTAGCGTCGACATATAACATTCGACGCTAAAGTAAAGACATATAGCGTCGAAATACTATATTCGACGCTAAAGTAGACATATAGCGTCGCAATACAATTGGCGACGCTATATGTAAGACATATACCGTCGACTAGTGTATTTCGACGCTAAATAATTTAATTTTTATGTAGCGTCGAAATATAACATTCGACGATAAAGTAAAGACATATAGCGTCGACATACAATTGGCGACGCTAAATGCAAGACATATAGCGTCGACTATTTTTTTTCGACGCTACATAAAAATTAAATTTCCCGGAAAAAAAACCCTAATAATTTTTTCAATAACCCGCCTAACAATTAGCGTCGAAGTAATTATAAGTTAGCGTCGATTACTTCGACGCTAATGTCCTTTACATCCCCAAAACCAGTGCTTCTCTTCTTCCTCAGCTCAGAAGCAAAAAAACTCATTCATAACATAGTTATACTATTAATCATTACGTTAATATATCAACAATATCTAAAGAGTAATTAAAATCAACAACCATACATTAATCCATAAAATTATTCATCCATCACAAAATACTGTAACTTCATAATTAATCACTATTATCGTCGGTATTTGAGGATTCGTGACTGGAATCGAAGTCATCTTCAGTGTCAAATTGTTCTTCACTTGCTACTTCAACGCTCACTTCAGAATGAGGAATTAGCTCAACGTCTGTACTAGATCGAGTTAATGTTATATTTTCAGGAACGTTGACAGTTGGTCCAACAAATATCTGTTCAGGAACTTCAAAATTGCCGGAGACTTCTTGTGTTTCATCTGATATGTCAACTCTATCTTTCTCCTGCGTGTCCCAAATGGCCCTATGTTGTAACTTTTCTACCACCATCCATCCAGTTCCTAACTTAGGATCAGGTATATATATCACTGAACGTGCTTGCGTACAAAAAATGTATGGATCATTCTTGTACCAACAACGTTGAACATTAATTGACGTGAGATGATTACTAACTTGAATCTCCTCTTTCTGGCATTAGTGTCAAACCACTTAAATTGGAATAGCACAGTATGTCGTCTGGGTCGATATATGAACTCAATGACCGATTGCAATACGCCGTAGAAGTCAATTACATCTGAGCCGTGTTCTTTGGACTACAATTCCAGAATTTTGAGTCACATGATTAACATCTCGCTGTTCGGTATGAAATCTAACTCCGTTGACAATACATCCACTGTACTCATACGCCTGCATTTGAGGCCCATAAGCCAAAGAAACCAACGAGGATTGCGAGTCCAATTGACCATTTTCCACTTGATTAATAATCTGACAATGAAATATATGTGTTAATATAACAAACTGAAATGTCTAATGTTAGGATCAAAATAAATATAAAATATTATAACTTACAGTTGTCTCAAACCATTTAGGAAATTTTTTTGTGGGTTTCATCAACATTATGGTCACCAGCAATTTGTAGCATTGTTAGATGTTGCCTACAATAAATTATCACGGTTAATGTATGGAAAAAACTCAGTAATGATGCACCAGAAAAACTTACGTTAAATACGGTTGCACTTCATCACAATTACTCAATATAAACCAATGCGCACGTTGAACTTCCTGACGGGTTAGTAATTTGACACCTACTGCCCCAAATGGTCTGTAATTTGACGGAACACTGTGATCTCTTGGCTTACTTGCATCTCCATCATAGTTTCGTGGCCGACGATTGAAATGAGTTTCAATATTCTGCATGTACATCGAACAAAATGTTATTGCTTCATTTATTATAACAGCTTCAGCTATTGAACCTTCAGGTCGTGCCTTGTTTTTGACATATTGTTTGTAATCTCCCAAAGCTCTGCAGATATGACAACAAGTTTGCATTAACACTAAATTCTATGCAAATAAAAACGGTTACAAATTTTCTTATATAAACTGTATATATATATATATATATATAGTACCTCTCAATGGGATACATCCATCTGTAATGGACAGGACCTCCCTTTCTAGCTTCATCCGGTAAATGCACAGCCAGATGTACCATGACATCAAAGAAAGCGGGTGGCAAAATTCGCTCCAGCTTGCATAGGATTATCACGATTCCTCGCTCAAGGTCGTCAATAACAGATGTGCTTAATGTCCTCTGACACAATTGTTTAAAGAAGCCACATAGATCAAGTACGGCGTCGCATACATTCGGGGGGAGATAAGGTCGAATGCCAACAGGAAGGAGAATCTCGAGCAGCACATGACAATCGTGACTCTTTAATCCCGTTATTGTATCATCTCTGACCCAACGCCCAATATTGGATGCATAATTATCAGGGAATTTAACCATTTTCAGCCAATCACATAATGATTTTCTCTCCGATTGATTGAGCACATAACTAGCAGGAGGCTTAATAAAACCTCGAGAGGAGTCTTGTAAATGCAATTCACTGCGAATTCTAAGATCTTGTAGGTCCAATCTAGCATTTACAGTGTCTTTTGTCTTACCCGGAATATTGAATAGTGTACCCACTAAACTCTCACAAATATTTTTCTCTATATGCATTACATCCAAATTATGTCGCAAACTCAGAGTCCCCCAATATTCTAACTCAAAGAAAATACTTTTTCCTGTCCAATTCAACTCTTCAGGTAACCGTTTTCGATTTTTATCTCTATTATTAGGATGTTTACCTGGTGTGCTGTCTTTGAGATGTTGATGTTGGCAAAGTATGTCAAATGCAGACAATCGACTGGGCTTACTCTGAGGTTCATGTTGCCCGTTAAATAATTTACTCCTCCGCCAAGGATGACTCGACTCAAGAAATCTCCTGTGCCCCGTGTATCCGATTTTATTCCGTAATCGTTGCGAAGGTGTATGATCCGCACAAACTGGACATGCCATGTATCCCTTAGTGCTCCATCCAGATAATGAACCATAGGCTGGAAAATCATTAATGGTCCATAATAATGCGGCATGCATCTGAAAATACTGCTCTGAAGCTGCATCATAGGTATGCACACCCACATTCCATAATGTTTGTAACTCCTCGATCAATGGTCTCAAGTAAATATTTATATCTTTACCAGGTGAACGTGGACCAGGGATAAGCAATGACATAAACATGAACGGATCCTTCATACATTTCCATGGAGGTAAGTTATATGGAATGACAATAACGGGCCAGATGCTATAAGAGTTGTACATATTCCCAAATGGGTTAAAACCATCAGAGGCAAGACCTAACCTGACATTACGGGGGTCCTCAGCGAAACGGGGGTACATGTCATCAAATTCCTTCCATTCGGTTCCGTCCGCAGGATGTCTAAGTATGCCCTCCGCACCGATCCTCTTTTCATGATGCCACATCATATCAGTCGCTGTGTGTCGTGACATGAACAATCTCTGCAGCCTGGGCGTTAAAGGGAAATATCGCAATATCTTTTGAGGCACTTTCTTCCCCATACCACGGACTTTGTACCGACTTTCACCACATATCGGACAATGTTCAAGTGATTCATACTCGGCACGAAATAATACACAATCAAACTTACAAGCATGAATGGATTCATACCCATTCCCAGATCACGCAACATTTTCTTTGCCTCGTAGTACGACTTAGGCAATTCGCTTCCAACCGGTAACATTTGGGCCAGTAACTCTAACATCATATCGATACTTTTGTTGGTCATTCTGTTGATCACTTTAATGTGTAATAATTTCACAACGAAATTCAAGATCGACATTCCAGCACCTTCGAATGGAATTTTTTGTTCTCATCAAGTAGTTCACTAAATAAATTTTGATCATTTCCACTTAACACTGGCATGTCGCCACTAACACTATGACCAATTTGTGGACCTTGTAAGTCATGCAAAATATCGGCGATATCATCGTTTGCAGGTTGATTGTAACTACTGCTCCCTTCGCCGACATCAAAAAACCGTGACTGAGAATGATACTGCTCACCGTGATAAATCCACGTACGGTAAGTGGGTGATATCCTGGCATGTATAAATGATTATGAACTTCATCTAACCGCTTCCTTTTCCTATTCAAACAATTTGCACATGGACAACGAACACGACCTTCTGCATCAATGTGTTGCTTTGCGACTTCCATAAACTCAGACACCATTACGATATTCAACACTCAATCTATCCAGAGAGCTCATCCAATTTCTATCCATTTCAGCAGAATACCTAAATATAATAATATAATTATTAGATATTTTACATTGGAATCAACATTACTAATTCAGTAATACTTAATTTAAGCATATATATATAAATATATATATAAATATATATATATAAATATAAATATATATATATATAAATATATATATATATATTATATATATATTTGGTGATAAATTAATTAATAGTTTACAAGAAAAATTCTATTTTGTTAATTAATATACTTACTCTACATATATGAATCATAAATCACTAACAAACAGCAATATAAACAACATATATAATCATAAAAATTGAAAATAATAAAGAAATATGAAAGAAGATTTACCTTTTCGGAAATTGATTACAATTTTATTGAAAAATTTTAGGAGAGATGTGAGGCTGTAGAGGAGAAATTCTCAGATTTCAGAGGATTTTACGAAGAGAATGAAGAAGAAAAAACAGAGGGGGAGAAGGGGTGCTGACCTTCTGTATTTTAATCTATCTTTAGCGTCGAATTTAGTATTCGACGCTAATTGTTTCCTTTTAGCGTCGAACCATTTTTTCGACGCTAAATGTTGCCGTTTTTAGCGTCCAAAATGTTTTTTCGACGCTATATAAAAACATTAGCGTCGGATTTAATTTAGACGCGAAAAAATCAAGGATCTGTCGGTGGAAGCTTCATAACTCTTTAGCGTCGAACAATTTTTTCGACGCTAAAAAAAGTATTTTTGGCGTCGATATTCAATTCGACTCTAATTGTTGCCGTTTTTAGCGTCGAATGTAATTTAGACGCGAAAGAGTCAAGGATTTGACGGTGGAAACTTCATACACTTTAGCGACGATATATGTTCGACGCTATAATTATATTTTGGCATCGATTCCGTGTTTCGACGCGAAAAGTGTAATATTTGGCACCAAAATTATATTGCAATAATATAATTATTCAGCGTCGAATAATTTTCGACGCTAAAGTTCTGTTTTTAGCGTCGAAATATAGTTTCGACGCTAAAAACATTAATATTCTGCGTCGAAGTTTTATTCCGTCGCTAAAAATATGACATATAGCGTCGAAACTGATATTCGACGCTAAAATAACTTTTAGCGTCGCATAATGTTTCGACGCTAAATATTTGGACGCTAAAAGCCATAATTCTTGTAGTGGTGGCATTTTTCCCGTTGAGTACCAGGTTTGTATCTTCGCACCTTTGTAACACCTGTTCCAAATTTTGCAAACAATGGTCAAAAGAATCTCCAAACACAGAAAAGTCATCCATGAAAAACCTCCATACTCTGCTCCAGCATGTCTGAGAATATGGCCATCATGCAACGCTGAAGTGGCGGGGGCATTACATAATCCAAATGGCATCATGCGGAAAGCAAAAGTACCATAGGGACATGTAAATGTTTTTTTTCCTGATCTTCTGAGGTGATGGCAATCTGATTGTATCATGAATATCCGTCAAGAAAGCAATAGAATTCATGTCCCGCCAATCTGTCTAACATCTGGTCAATGAATGGTAGCGGAAAATGGTCATTTCTAGTGGCTTTATTCAGCTTTCTGTAGTCTATGCATACTCTCCATCCAGTCACTGTTCTTGTTGGAATCAGCTCATTCTTTTCATTAGTAACCACATTAATTCCTCATTTCTTCGGCAACACACTGCATATGACTTACCCAACTGCTGTCTGAGATGGGGTAAATGATGCCAGCATCCAACCATTTGATTATTTCTTTCTTTATGACTTCCTTCATGATTGGATTAAGTCTCAGTTGATGCTCCACTGTGGGTTTGTACTCATCGTTCATCAGGATCTTGTGCATGCAAAATGATGGACTAATGCCTCGAATGTTTGTTATAGTCCAGCCATTGGCTTTTTTGTGCTCTCGTAACACTCTCAGTAGCTTTTCTTCCTGCTCCAATGTTAGCGAAGATGAAATAATAACATGTTTCAGAAGAGTTTCCAAGAAATGCATACCTGAGATGACTCGGAAGTAACTTCAGCTCCAACTGTGGTGGTTCTTCAATCGAAGGCTTGATTCGATCTTTCTTTGGCAGTTCCAAGCTTTCAACTGGTGGTGTTGCTTTGAATCAGAAAGGTTTGTCAAGGTAGTTGATACATTCTAGGATTTCAGCATCTAGCTCGCTGTCAGTCATGTTGGTGATGCAAGCTTCAAGTGTATCTGTGGGATTTAGCTTAGTATTTTGAACGATACTATCAACAACATCAACTCTGAAGCATTCTTCTTCCTTTTCATCGCTCGGGAATTTTGATGGCTTTGAAAACATTAAAGGTCACTTCTTGGTCCTGCACTTTCATGGTCAGTTCTCCTTTTTGCACATCAATCACAGTTTTACCTGTAGCCAAGAATGGTCTCCCAAGAATGATAGGTATTTATTTGTCTTCTTCCATGTCAAGGATGATGAAATCTACTGGGAGAATTAGTTTGTCTACTTTGACCAGCACATCTTCAACAACACCTCTTGGAAATGCAAGTGTTCGGTCAGCAAGTTGCAATGAAACCGGGGTAGGCATTGCTTCTCCAATCTGCAGTTTCCTGTAAATAGAAAAAGGCATCAAGTTAACACTAGCTCCTAAATCACATAAAGCCTTACCGATGTAATGTTCTCCAATGGTGCATGGGACAATGAAACTACCAGGATCTTTCAACTTCGGGGGAAGTTTCCTCTGAATGATGGCGTTGCATTCTTTCGTTAATGCTACTGTTTCGTAGTCTCCCAATCTCCGTTTTCGTGAAAGAATGTCTTTCATGAATTTGACATAACTGGGCATTTCTTCCAAGGCTTCTGCAAATGGAATGTTGATGTGAAGCTTTTTGAACACCTCCAGGAATCGAGCAAACTGCTTGTCCAGTTTGTTTTTCTGAAGTCATTGAGGAAAAGGTGGAGGTGGAATGATCTGTTCATTTTCCTTTGCTTCTTTTTCCTCCATCTGTGGAACTGCATCTTTTAGAACTTCCTCATTTGTTGCCTTGATTCCAACATCTTTGTTGATCTCAGTACCACTTTTTAAGGTAATGGCTTGACATTGCTCCTTCCCTCGGTTCCTTGGATTTGGTTTTGTGTTGCTGGAAGATTACCTGGCGGTCTGTAACTCTGAGCATTAGCCAGTTGTCCGATTTGATTCTCCAGTGCTTTGATGGAAGCTGATTGGCTCTGAAAGAGCATCGTACTTTTTTAACTAAGCCAGCACTTCTGCTATTCCTGGTTCATTTGCCTGCTCCTGGCTTTTTTCTGTTGCTGGAATCCAGGTGGTGGTGGATAGTTCTTTGTTGGAATCCATGTGGTGGATTGTTCTTTTGCCCTGAATTATTGCTCCATGAAAATTAGGATGATTCCTCCACCGTGGGTTGTAGGTGTTGGAATATGGATTGTTCCCATGTCTGTTGAAATTGTTGACATAATTCACCGTCTCTTCAAGTTGGTTTAGTTCTGGTGCTCCTCCATATGGTGAACTTGTGGATCCAGTGGAAAAAGTCTCTATGAATTTGTATATCTGGTCCAGCTTGGCGTTGACTGCTGTATTGGCTCCACTTTCATAAATTCCTGCAATTCTTTGGATCATGCTCCTTTCTGTTGGCCATAAGGAATTGTTGTTGGCCATTTCTTCGATTAGTTCCCAGGCTTGATCTTCTCCTTTCGCCATTAAAGCTCCTCCAGCAGCAGCATCGATTGTGGTTCTCATTATTCCAGAAAGTCCATTATAGAATGTTTGGAATTGAAGCCATTTTGGAATCTCATGGTGAGGACATTTCCGGAGCAAATCTTTGTACCTTTCCCAAGCTTCATAGAGAGTTTCTGAGTCTTGTTGCACAAAGGATGTGATGTCATTCCTCAGTTTTCCAGTTCTGGCTGGTGGGGAAAGTACTTTGCAAGAAATTTGGTGGCTAAAGTGTTCCAAGTTGTGATAATACCTGCTGGTAGGGAATGTAGCCAAGCTTTAGCTCTATCCTTTAATGAGTTTGGGAAAACACGCAATCTCATTGCTTCTTCAGCTTCTCGGTTGTAATTGAAAGTGCCGCAAACTTCCAGGAAGTTGCTGATGTGGGCATTAGGATCTTCAGTTGCATTCCCCCCAAACTGAACTGACTGCTGAATCATCTGATTGCAAGTTTTGATGACACCTGGATTTGCTGGTAAGGGAGGAAGTACAATACATGAAATGAGTCTGTCAACCACCGGAATGGTTCTGTCTCGAATGGGAATTGGTGGTGCAACCTCCAAAGGTTCAGGTTCCATGTTGACTAAGCTTCTTGGCCTTCTCGCCTTTCCCTTCTCAACTGTCTGATGGTTCTTTCAATTTCTGGGTCAAGCGGTCGGAGTTCAAAGCTTCTGGTTCGTCTCATGAAGTTTCTGAGAACCTGAAACACAAGAAAACAACAACAATAAGTAAAAAGAAATTAGATACAAGTAAAGGTATCTAGTTTAAAACTAATAGTGAAAGATAAATAAGTCCCTGACAACGGCGCCAAAAACTTGACCGGCGTAAACACACACGTATAACGCAAGCGTACGTATCGTTCAAGTAGTATAAAAAGTATCGATCCCACGAGGACTTAATACCTAAGCTATTAATTTTATGAGGTCAAATGATTACTAGTATCTAACAGGTTGATTGATTGATTTGAAATGTGACGATTCTAAATTAAAAGCAAGTAAATAAAATTGTTCGAAAGTAGGTTTAAGAAAATTCAATATTAAAAACTATCTAGGGTTGTGATTTATTCCAATATTATTTAAAGATGAAGTGGTTATCCTATAGCTGGGTAAATATTGATTTATTAACCTGGAACACTAAATTAGGTAAAAGCCTCTTCCGATGGTCAATTACAAATACCTAGTATAATCCAATTGAACCATATGTCTATGTCAACAAATTACCTAGATTCATTAAGATTAAGTTCCAATTTGGCTACCCCCGCCCGACAGGTATATTCATATCCTGTAAGGAAATCTATTAAAGGGTTATCTATCCTCAAGGAAGATCGTGGGCTATTGAATCTAAGGTCTTAAACTTAAAATCCCTATGTCTAGTTCATTTTAAGTTTACCTAGTCAATTTTATTAGTGGCCATTTAATAAAAAATATTAAGATTAAGACTCAATAAATAAATCTTATATTACCCAAACTATAATCTAACCCCTATAAACCGGTGATATTAAAAGTCATCACAACCCAGATAACTAATTTAGTTACAACACATAACTAGGGCTAGTAAAATAAAAGACACAAAGTTAAAATGCCAAAAGTAAAATGCGGTAAAGTAGAAATTGAAAAGTAAAATAAAATAAAATGAAATGCTAAGGTAAAAGGAATTAACTTCTACTATTTACTATTTTAGATATCTCCATTAAATAATATATAAACTTGTGATATATTACCAACCAGCCATATAGGCGGTAACCTGATTAAGTCAAATTAAGTCCAACCAGCCATTAAGGCGGTAATATTGTCCATAATCCAACCATAAAGGCGGAACCAAAATAAAATTACCAACCAACCAATCTGGCGGTATCCTTGATTAGTCAGGTTTAAACCAGATTAAAATGAATTACCAACCGACCAATATGGCGGTATCCTTTTTAAGTCAAATTTTAAATAGTGAATATATATTTTTAAGGGAGATTAATCTAAATAGAATAGTAAAAGAATTACCTTTCACCTTAGCATGGGGAAGTTACCTCCTCATGGTAAATAGTAAAAACTGTAAAAAGTAAATAAGTAAAACACTATTATTACAAAAAGTAATTAAAATTAATTACAAAACTTAAATTAAAAGAAACTAGAGAGAGAAACTCTCTATTTACATCAAATAAATGAGAGAGAATGGTACAGCTGAAACTGAAACGTCGAGCTGAATTTATAGGCATCAGTGGGGTCTGGGCGTCGCGACGCCAAGCCAGCGTCACGACGCTGGAACAGTTAGGCGTGGCATGCTCTGGTGATGACACGTGGCAATTCGGATAAGAAGATAAGGCGACAAGTGGCAAGGCGGCTGAGAGCTCAATTATTAAGCTGACGTGGCATGACGTGGCGACATGGAGTGTCGGCACCGTAGGATTGCGACACGTGGCATGCGGTGATTGGTTGATGATGATGTGGCGAGGACGTGGCATTTTGACTCAGTCAACTGGTGATGTGGATGATGATATGGCGGTGACGTGGAGTGACATGTGGCACACGTGGCAATGGTGATTGTCGGCACCGTAGGATGATGACACGTGGCACGACGCATGTTAGCAAATCGGCTGTGATGGTGACACGTGGCACGGCGCACGTTAGCAAAGTCAAACTTTTCATATTCTGATCCGTTGACCCGGCGCACATTAGCATGACCCGATGCACGTTAGGCGTCGCGACGCCAAAGGCTTGCGCGTCGCGACGCGCCCAAATTACCAAAATGCCCATTTTTCCAATTTTCACTGTTTTGCTCCAAATCACCTCCAGAATGTCCTGAAACTTTATTTATCTACAAAATAACACAAAACACATCAAAATATTCACAAAACTCAAGAAACTATACAAAATATTAGGTTAAATGAGTGGGAAATAGTGATAGATTTACCACTCATCATTGGGCCTTTTGCAACTGGGATAAGTTTTCACCTCGCAATAATATGATTGAATGCTTTAAAATGATAATGGGCCAACTTGTATGAAAACCTTGATGGGCTTAGAAAATCCAAATACGATCCAAGTATGCCAGAAGCATGAGTCCGATATCCACATTGGCTTTTATCCGGGAAGGATACGCCTTGTTACGACATATTTATTTACTTTGGATACCTCCAAGTTCATCCCCATGACCGCAGTTGCTGAAAGCCCAATTCGTCGTTTCTAGACAATGACATGATCCCATAATAGGCTTAGTCCATGTTGTAAATGGGTGATCTTTGTCTTTTACCGATGGAAAAGGACAGAAGCGACCAAGGTTCACCCCATAGCATATGAGAGAACAATTTTGTGTACCCCATATTGGTGCATAAAATAAGCCTTACGTAGGACATAAATGGACTTACCACGAGTGTGGGAGAATTAAGGTCGGAAAGATATATTTTGTGTTGAATAACCACATGTATCTTATATATCTCATGCATAACATGCATACACGTATCATGCTAACTCATAGTTTCAACAGCCATCATAGATATCTGTTGGGTTAGAAAAGAAGAAAGACTTGTTAAAAAACAGTTAGAAAACATGAGCGAGTTAGATAATGAGGTTTCCCGCCTGGATCAAATGGAGACCAAAGTAATCGAAATTACCGAGCAACTACAAGTTTTGACTAACGCTGTGGCCAGTTTGACCGTACCCCATATAGCCAATAATATGAAGTTCTGCAACCGGAATAGAAAGATCATTGGGGGACCTTCAGGGACCAAGCCCACTCCATCTGAGGTCGCCCCTATCAGAAACATGCGATTCTCCAATTTTGGTAGATCACTGTCAGAGGTGTTTGAAGAACTGAAAAGGCAAGAACTCATAAATCCCTTAGAACCTAAACCACTTCCAAACTATGTGCCCCGCTACCTTGACTTAAACCTATATTGTTACCTCCACCAGCAAAAAGGCCATGAAACTGACAAATGCACCCGCCTTAGGCATGAAATCCAAGACCTCATTGATGCCCATAAAATAATGTGGACAACAGAACCTGGGCGACGCTGTTCTGGGCTCGCGGCCTAGTTGGGAGTACGAAATAACATGGAGTCGCCATCCGGTGTGAACCGGGAAAATGTGATTTAAGGCCGCACTCACCCCTCGCAAGGGAAGACCTCAACCGTTGGGTTCGGAATGGTCCCTTACTTATGTCACTTGTAATGAAAGGATTTGTGTAATAATTTAATCAGGCCTAAGTAACACTTATTTCCAAGAGTATCATGCTTCTAACTCTACATGCAGGGAATTAGTCATCACAACAGCAACATCACATGGCAATCTCATGAACATTTCTCGATCATATGATATGGAAAACTAAGAACAACCTAATCATGTTTGAGTACTATCTCATGAACCTATTAACCAAATAACATGCTAACAGCCTAATCATGATTGAATATCATCCCAAGAACACATAGAATGGATAAATGCAGGAATACAAATAATATGATTGGCTACATAATACAAGAAAGACCAACCAAGAGGCAATTATGCATGAATATGATAAGACAGACTCAGTTCAGTGTGTGCACGTTCATGTAGCGTTCATAAACGCGTTCGAACGGTAAACAGAAGGTTCGCGTTCGTGTGGCGTTTGATAACGCGTTCGAACGGAAATGAAACAGAATGCTCACGTTCGTATGACGTTTGTTAACGCGTTCGAATGGAAATGAAACAGAATGCTCACGTTCGTATGGCGTTCGTGAACGCGTTCGAACGGAAATGAGACCTGATGCATGATAAGGCAAAATGCATACGCGTTCGAGTTGCGTTCGTAGACGCGTTCGAACGGGGACAGACCTGATGCATGAAATGGGACGCAATAAATAAACAACAAAATAAAGGGGCGCGGCGAAGTACTGCCGTAAAGGTGGCCTTTTGGGGCTCTTGATCTCTCAAATAGAGGACCTTTAGACCAACATACTAAGCCCATGCGCGTCACATCACAACACATGAAATAAAGACAACAAAAGTGTAGGACTTCGTATGCCCAATTGAACGTACATTCAACCCAAACACACTTCGTCCGGCGCGGCGAAGTAGTGTCACAAAGGTGGCCTTTTAGGCTCTTCGTCTCTCAGATAGAGGACATTTGGACTAACTCACTAAGCCCATGCGCTTGTTTGAACCATGCATAAAAAGATAAAGACAATAATATCAAACTAAGTATGCCCGATTGAATGTATCTTGCATCCAACAGAACACACATCAACCGGCGCGGCAAAGCATCGTGGTAAATGGCTTTAACCCCTCCCCATATGGGATTTTTCATTCCACTTACTAAGCCCATGCGCTCGATTGAATCATGCATAAATAAACAACATACAGAATTCAAGTGACGAAAAATAAACAAAAGCAACACAAAACAAAAGAGGGTGCCGTTTACTCAAGCGGTACGTGGAGTTGTGTCCCAAGTACAGACCGCACTACCGTCCATTCGGATTCGGCTACGGAATTTACGTCTGGGTTTCCATCCTATATACCACAAGAGACGACACTCTTCCATTCATCCAATACCCACAACACACATCATACACAAACAAGATTTAACAAACAAGTAAAATACAATCAAAATAAATAACAAAAATCAAATAAAGATGAGTGTGAAAAGTACCATCAGGTCTAACCTTCTAAGCCGTCTCTCGGGCTCGCGTTTCACGAAGATCGAAAGGGGTAAGGCTCCGTAATTTTTCTGGTTCACTGGTTTGCCTTTTCCTTCGCTGTTTTGCCGCTCAAGCTACTGTTTCGAGTCCGTTTTTGCTGCTGTTTCCTTGTGGTTTCGCTGCCGTTTCCTATGTATTCTTTTGCTTACTGTTTTTGGGTGTGTTCTTCCTGTAATTTTCCTGTGTGTTGTGTATGAGCTAGCTAGCAAGAGAAGGTTGGTGAATGGTTCTTTTTATAGACAAAGGGTTAGGCTTGACAAGGAAAGGGATTTGATTTGGTGTTGGATAAGGGAAGTCAAAGATTGAGGGGGGACAAATCTTGGCTAGATAGGGAATGTTGAATATTTAGTTTATGTTGATTAGGCATACATATTTTAAGTTTGGGAATAATATATTGGTTGATTGATTTTAACTTGGTATGATTATATTTGATTGGTTTAGATATTTTATTTAATTGACTTTTAATTTAATTAATATTTGATTTAATTAGGATGTGTCTTATGGGCTTGGTGGGCTAATTGGGCTTGGGTTGAGGCTAGCAGCAAAACCAGAATTACCGACACCGTTCGAACGCTTCCTCGAACGCGACACGAACGCCCGCAATCTGCCTGACGTTCGAACGAAGTACAACGTACCGCAACTAACAAGACCGAGAGAATTTCCCCTTCCGATATCCGTTTCCTGCGGCTTCCGTGACTCAAAAGGTAGTGCCTCCAAATGAGACTCATCATCGGGTTTCACATGCAAAAATACAATGCCTACAACATAGCCGACCGAAAAAGACACAACCCAACACAGACAGAAACCCTCCACCCACCCACATGATCAACTCCGCCCTACCCGACAGCCTTGTCCTCCAACCTCACAACCACCAAACTTCCCGCATGGGGATATGGGGCAACAATAGTAAAGATGAGACAGAACAGAAGGGGGATTTCTGGGAAAACCTCTCGACTATTGATGAAGAGGAGTTTGAAAAAGAGGAAAGTAAATGGGAAAAATAAATACTGCAGTTGGAAAATATGATGTTTGAAGAAAGCAAGAAGACGGAAGAAGGCGAGGCTGCAAATTTCGGAGATGCTTACTTTCCTGATCTGATTTAATTTTAGTCATGCATTTATTAATCATAAAGACATCGATTTTGCTTACTCATTTGAGTCATTTCTTGTTAGTCCCTAATAGTTAGGCATAAGTCCGATGATGAAATTGATTACTTCGGGGTGAAACTTTAGAAACGATAAGTTCTTTTTACGATTTTATCTGATGATTTGAGTAATTGATCTAGGTTAGACTCGTGAACACTTAATCATAAGTTTATAGCAGTGAAAACCTGAGTAGTCGGCAAGGTGACTAGTTGAAGAAATTGCAAGTCGGTGAATGACCGTTTGCTTAGTTGTCTATCTTGATTTCCTTGTATTAGGATGTGTGGTATGGCTGAAAACAAAAGAAAAGTCTCGAAAGAAAAAAAAAAGTATATATATAAACCACCTATAACTGATAAGCGTGAAGCTACCCATGGGCGAGTATTAGGACCACCATGAGGAGAAATGCTACCTTAAAGGATATGTGTGTTGGAAAAAAAAAAGAAAAAAAAAAGAGAAAGAGAGACAAAAGAAAAAGATAACCATACCATATTGAGCACGGAAAAACAATTGTAGAGCATAATTGAGACATCTAGGTTGGTTTGACCCATCGAACCCAATTTTTAAACGAAATTTTTGAGTTGGCTTACCTAGGAATCAAGCTGTAAATGAACCTTTGCACACACACACTTTGAGTCTGGCTTAGATCATTTATTCAAAGACTTGGATTTGAGTTGCATCGAGTGTTTTGAAGGTTCTCTGGTCTTATTACTGAGCATTCTTTGAGGACAATGATATGTATAACTATTGGAACTATTTCGTAGCCTGTAATGGGGTATGTTGATATGGGATGCCACACCACGTAGTCTACCTTGACCTAGTGCAAGCAGTAGAGAGCAGAAAGCTAAGCCAAGTCTGGGGGCGACCAGTCTACCACATCGCGAATAAGGGACATAACGGGATCTTAAGCCATGGGACTAAAGAAAACTAAGCAATCACCAGAGTAGAATTGGCATGAGGAAACTATAAGCAGGCCCATGGGGCGACCAAAGACTTTTATATGCAAAAGGCACCAAAGAGCACAAGGAAAGCCTAACCCATCGGAATAGGAAATACATCCATGCATACTTGTCACATGCATGCAATTTTTGTTTTTTGTTCGCAGGTTTTTATTTGCAAAAAAAAAAGGCGGCAAAGACGAGCAAGTCAGTAACGGTTCAAAAATGAGCCACATCTCATCAAGTAACGGTTCAAAAATGAGCCATCTCTCAATTCAGTAACGGTTCAAAAATGAACCATCTCTCATCAAGTAACGGTTCAAAAATGAGCCATCTCTCCTCAAGTAACGGTTCAAAAATGAGCCATCTCTCCTCAAGTAACGGTTCAAAAATGAGCCATCTCTCATCAAGTAACGGTTCAAAAATGAACCATCTCAACTCAAGTAACGGTTCAAAAATGAACCATCTCAACTCAAGTAACAGTTCAAAAATGAACCATCTCTCATCAAATAACGGTTCAAAAATAAACCATCTCAACTCAAGTAATAGTTCAAAAATGAACCATCTCTTATCAAATAACGGTTCAAAAATGAGCTATCTCTCAACTCAAGTAACGGTTCAAAAATGAACCATCTCTCATCAAGTAACGGTTCAAAAATGAACCATCTCAACTCAAGTAACAGTTCAAAAATGAACCATCTCTCATCAAGTAACGGTTCGGGAATGAACCACCTCAACTCAGTAACGGTTCAAAAATGAACCATCTCTCTTCAAGTAACGGTTTGGGAATGAACCACCTCAACTCAGTAACGGTTCGGGAATAAACCATCTTTCATCAAGTAACGGTTCGGGAATGAACCAGGGTTCAAGCACCTCATCATCAAATCAACTCAATTCGAAGCATCTCGCGAAGCAGCATGTAAGTACGACAACCGACAAACTAGGTAAGTAAGTAAAAATACATGCATGACTTTGATAGGATTGTCACTGTCACACACTGCACAAGTCCCCTCAAAGTGGGGGCGACTGTAGACACTGCATTTTTGCATAAAGCCCAATGATGAGCCTCGTATGGAGGCACTACCCGATATGTTGCGGAAGTCGCGGGAAACGGACGTCGGAAGGAAAAATTCAAAAATAAATACCTTGCAAAATTTATATCATTTTGTTTAGCCTCGGGCTCGCTTGATTGGCCTTTATTTTAAAATATTGGTCTCGGTCCAAAACCCTCGCAACCCACGAAAAGCCCATTTCGCCCAAAGCCCACCAAAGAACCAAGCCACATGCCCAAGGCCCACCAAAGCCCAATCCAAAAATATTCAACACATTTAAAACACATGTCAAAATTAAATCAAATCCCCTTCCTAAATTAAATTAAATCCCCTTCTTAATCTAAGTAAACCACCTTCCAAATTAAATATATTCCCCACCAAAATTACACAATATCTTTTCCTTCAAACAAACTAATTAAATACATCCCCCATTATTGCATGATTTTTGTTTCCTTATTATAAAATCACATGCAAGGAAACCCTAGCCCACTCTTATAAAAATGGACATAAACCAAACCATATTCTCTCCCTTCATTCTCATCCACGGCCACACAAACAAAACCATGATTTCTTCTTCTCTCTTCCTTACACTCACACGGTTCTCTCTTCACGTCCTCCCTGGGTCTCTCATTTTTTACGGCACCACATCCTCCTCTTCCTCTCATTATTCAAGGTATTCACAAGCACCAACAAAAAAAATATAAACTCTATTCTCCCTCTCGTCTCACTCACGCACAAACCCTCAGCAGACTCCCCATGCCCACGTTCAACAAGCACCGACTCACTCACCCTACACAACTCCACAAGTCGAGCATACCACACAACAAAAAGCCCTTCGACCATATCAGCCCTCACAGTGACGTGCTCCCACCGACTCACTTCACCCACTCAACGCCACAACCCTCCATTAAGCAAGACCAACAAATCAAAACCTGTCCTCACCGACTCCACTCACACATAATCAATTCACATACAGACAAGAGAAAACAATAAAAAGCCATACATAAAAACAGCCCTGACCGACCAAAAACATTCCCTAAAATAGTAGCCTTTATCACCAAAATAATCCCCTAAAATAGTGGCCGAAAAACCCTTCAAACAGCCCCTAAACCAGTCCCAAAACAGCCCTTGAACCACCGAGAATAAACCTTAAACAGTGGCCAAAATAGTAGCCCGATCATTGAGAAAACAGCAGCCCAAAACAGCGAAACAGCGAATAAAATATTGAACCAGTGAACCAGAAATGTGACGGAGCTTTAACCCTTCCGGCGACGGTGTAACGCACTTCCGAGAAGCAACTTAAAAGGTAAGACTTGAGGGCCCCCTTTTTATTATTTATCTTTTCATTTATTCTTTGTCGATCACTCGTATGCATCGTTATGTTTTACGCATAGTTTCATTTATGTTGAGTTGATGATTGCGTACTATCTCTTGCGGTATATCGGATGGAAACCCAGACGTAGATTTCGTAGCCGAATCGGAATGGACGGTAGTGCGGTCTGTACTTGGGATACAACTCTACGTACCACTTGAGAAACTTTCAAGCACGTGTCTCATCTTGTTATTTAATTTTACGTTTATTATTCAGCTATTTACTTTCTATGTATTGTTTCTTTATTTATGCATTGTCAATTTAGTGCGCATGGGCTAATCAGGATGGATTAAAGGTCCTCTATTCGAGGAAAATGCCTAAAAGCTACCTTTACCACGACATTTTACCGCGCCGGACGAAGTATGTTTGATTGAATGTGAAATATGTTCAGTCAGGCATACGAAGTCCCATATAGATGTCGGCCTTGGTCGCATCTCTTTTATTCTTATGTTATTTACTTTTCGCACATTATCACTTTATTTATTTATGTAGTGTCAATTTAGTGCGCATGGGCTAATCCGGATGGATTAAAGGTCCTCTATTCGAGGGAAATGCCTAAAGGCTATATTTACCACGATGCTTTGCCGCGCCGGACGAGGTATACTTGATTGAATGTGAAATACGTTCAATCGGGTATACGAGGTCCCATATAGATGTTGTCCATGGTCGCATCTCTTTTATTATTCCGTTATTTACTTTTCGCTTGTTATTGCTTTATTTATTTACGCATTACTATCTCGTGCGCATGGGCTAATCACGTTGAGCTAAAGATCCTCCATTTGAGGAAAAGCCAAAATGCTACTTTTACCACGATGTTTTGACGCGCCGGGTCGCACCCTTTTTCTTTTAATTTAGTTATTCACCTTTTTGTTTGTTATTTATCGCTTCGTATTCATCCTATTAGTTATCTCTATTCATTCTGCCACGTCGCTTCACGTTTACTTCCATGCATGCTTGCCTCTTTTAGTTATTTCTTTTACATTACTTACTTAACTATCTGCTTTTATTATTAATGCTTTTACAGTTATTTTTAATTAGATTATTGCGCTTCATTGTTCAATATGTTTATGGAATAATGCATTTGCCTTCATTTTTATTTACGTTTATGGGTGTGCAAATTCATGTGTTTATTTAAATTATCTTGCATGTGTTGCATAAGACTTGGTTATATTATTGCATAAATCCTTTCATTACAATTGGCAGAGTAATGGACCATTCTGAACCCAACGGTTTGAGGTCTTCCCTTGCGAGGGGTGAGTGTGGCCTTAAATCATTTCTCATTTAACACTGGGTGGCGACTCCATTTTATTTCTCCGATTTAGTCCCCGCGGGCTACTCCGTACTCCCGACCGGGCCGCGAGCCCAGACAACGTCGCCTACCTCTGTACCATGTCTACAAACAACAAGAAAAAAAGAATAAATAAGGAAATGACAAAGAAGTTACCTTAAGAAATAGTTTTCCTCAACGTCTTATTGGAAATTTTGGAATGAATGAAGATTGGCCCAACATCCATGATAAATAACCAAAAGTGACTATATGTCACCATCAGGTTTACTCGAGCCACGTGAAAACCTTTTCCCGCCATACCAGTAGTTCAGCTTCTACCTGATCATAACAAGTAAGCTTATAGTTGAGTTACACTAACACTTAAATGACTCATTGACTTCATTAACTGTAGACCTCATGGCCCTTCATCTGGTCCAAACGATTGAAGACATCTATTGGACCTTCATCTGGTCTAGAGATTGAAGAACCTCATTCACCTCAATCTGGTCCAGTCGACCGAAGACATTTCTTTGAATTTCATCAGGTTCAGTCGATGAGACATTCCCTAGGACATTCATCAGGTCCAATCGACTCCTGAACATCCATATGGTCCAGTCGACTGAAGACATCTCTTGGACATCCATCAGGTCCAATCAACCAAAGACATCTCATGTATCTTCATTAGGTCCAGTCAACATGACATTTTCCAGGACATTCATCATGTCCATTCGACTCATTAACCTCCATCTGGTCCAGTCAACTAAAGACATCTTCTGGATCTTCGTCAGGTTCAATCGACGGGACATTCCCCAGTTCATTCATCAATTCCAATCGACTCTTGGACTTTCATCTAGTCCGGTTGACATAGCACTCCCCTGGACCTCTATTTGGTTCAGTCACCTGACAAACGAGTTGACCATGATCGTCACCTGATCTAATGTGCTTGTCTCAAGATAACTATGGCTACTTGGACATTGGTCTTGTCCAGACGACTGATGCCGAGTCAACTCAAAAGAGTGATCACCCATCGACTCGACTAGACAATGTTTACTGCACTCTAAGGACAATAGCATTGACTTGGAGAGTGGGCAATAAACTGTTAGGGTAAAATATGGCTCAACGCCAACCGATTGGATTGGCCCAATCGACTGGGCCTTAATCCCCCCGAAGATCCAGCCGACTGGACCTTAGTTCGCTTCTGAAGTCCAGTCGACTGGACTTGTTCACTGTCCCACGATGAATTTCTGGCCGACTAGAATTCCAATCAACTTGATAGTCCAACCGACTTGTACCCTATTGGCACATGCCCAATATTCCAGTGACCTAACTATCACCAAGGATCTGACATACTTGGAACATCAAGATTCGAGTAAAATGGCCAAGATTTCAGGAATCTTTCTCTATATAACTCAATTATCCATACGACGAGATCTAATCTACACACAATAAATCTTACTCAAACTAGGATTCGAATCCATTCTTTTACGGGATAACTCTCATGAATTTCGGGATTACTCGAAGTCCTAAAAGGATTACAACTATCATTTATTTAAGTTCAACTTAGACTCCTCTAAAGGAATCTGAATCCTTCTAAAACTAGGATACCTGAATTTATAAATAAATGGGACGTCGAAGGCTACAGATTCATTCAAGCTCCCACTCACAAACTTGAGCCTCAGAGCCTTTGCTCTCATTCCGCTCAGACATGTTCTCCCTTCCGCCCTCACTGCACACAAATCGAGATATGATGTATCATCTAAATTTGTTCTCTTTCTAGCCACGATCACCACCGTTGACTTGAGCGTCGGAATGTTTACGACAACCACCACACCATTGGTCAGCCACTCTACGTTTCCTCTTTGTCTTTGTTTTGAAAGATTTCCGGTGTCCCTTTCCAATCAACAATCGATTATGGACTGAATGTAAAATTCATCGTCTATAGTCATTTAATGTTAATTTTTTAACGAATTTATTTTTATTTTGTATTTTATTATTGTTGATTAATACTTCTATTTATTTTAAATTTATTTCTTTATCTTTAATTATTCTTATTAATTAATAATGATATAACAAAATATTAGAAGAGTAAATAGGTAAAAGCATTAATCAATTCTTTGATCCCGCTAGGGTAATGGGATATTATGAAAAGAAAATGAGAAAAAGTGGGTAATAGTGAATTAATTGATGGGCAATCTCCCTTTGCAAATTTTTTAAAAAAAGTGAACTTATGTAGCATCTCACATTGTTTGAGAGTGATTTTTGACATGTGCTTATAGGTAAGAGATTCCGTAAACTAATTAGAAGCCTTTTAGGTGGATTTGGACTCATGTCAAGAACAATATAATGAGAGGACAATGGGTCATGTTGCTGGCCTAATATGTGATTAGTTGCGTCGAATCTTACAACTTATTTATTGTTTTACTAAAAAACTGATATATTTGTCGTCAGTGTATAATTTTAATTTAGTACTTTAAAATAATTTCCTTACAATTAGTAAGATTTTTTATTTATATTTTTCATTGCATCATTTGGCTACTGTACCGTAGAACATCAATTGAAGTTCAAAAGTGCACGTTTTTTTTTTTTTTTTCCAAATAATGAATGTAAATTAAACTCTTTTCCAATTTCAAATTCTAATACGAGTAAAATTCAAACTTTGAAGACCGTTGTATCACTCAAAACTTTAATAGTGTGAGATTCTAGATTCTCATTTAGTTGTTGAATTTCACGACCTGTATACTTTCATTTGCATATAAATTATCCGTCTGTTACATTTGAATTTAGGAGTTACAATCTTAAATATAATTCAAATGGAATAAATTGTTGTTAATTTGAAAAATAATAATGATAAAGAAAGAAATAAAAGGAAGAGTAGAGTAATAATTAATGTTTTGTTTACATATTTATTTATATAATTAATATGATACATAGTAGATATACATGTACAATACATTAGTGAAGCTAAGTTCCTATACAAAAATACAACACACATATTCAAGTCATTTGATTAACCATACCTCCCTCCAAATGATGTTAAAAAAATATAAAATCTTCACCATTATTGTTGGCCTTATGCCTTAGAGACTACGAAAGGATGAAGTTAAATGATATATATATAACAAGTGGTATCAGAGTTTAGTCACGCACATTGATCCAACAACTATGATCCCCAAAAATAATCAAAAAATAAATAAATTGCATGTATATGCAATGCAATGGAACTTTGATCAGCATCCCTTGTTATTCTTCACTGACCTATGGTTATGATGAGAACTATTATGAAGCAATAAGAGCTTCTTCAAGACCTTAATAAACATAACAATGGTAGGAGGCTTTTTAGCAGCAGAAAAAATTGCGTCATTCCCATTTTTTGACAGCTTCAAAGATTGAACACACCCCAATTCCACCATATCCCCAGCTGCTGATAAATTAATATTATTATTCCTCTTTTTAGCTTCCAACTTTGACACTTGTTCATTGAAATAATCTTCCCACAATATGTCCATGTTGGCCCCATCTTCATCTTCAGTCTCAATATTTGAACAGCTTTTCCTTTGCTTGTAATATTCTTCCTTTGGTAATTTGTTGCAAGAAAAATGATTTGGGGATGGAGAATGCCACAGAGGAGGAGAATCAATGGAAAGTGGGTGTGTTTCTGTGATGATGATTGGGAAGCTGAAACCTTCTTGATCAGTACTAGCAATGGCTTTTTAGTTTATCAACTTGTTTTAATTGTGAAATAATTAAGAGAGAGGCAAAAAGGAAGGAGAGACCATGAAAGATGTTTGTGTTGGGTTTGTTTGTTAGTGGGTGTTTTGGATGATTTTAGTTCAACTGATATAACAAGTTAAAAAGACCCTTGTTATTTTGATGAAGAATCTGGGTTTGGGGTCCCACTTTAGTAGGGCAGATTAGGCTTCTCAAATGAACAGAAGAATGATGAAAAAGATCAATGATGTTTACACAATATAGAGGGTTTGTTTAAAGTGCAATAAATGGGAAGATTCTAAATTGGTAGTATTATGTGGAAAGCAAATTCTAAATCAAAAGGGGATGTCAATGGACATCTAATCTAACGCCGGATTGAGAGGTGAAATTTGTTATTTTTTTGTATATATTTTTCCACAATTTGTATTGACTCTTTGATTACTTGTTTAAGCAAACAAGTTAGCAACTTGACCTACGCCAACTTGACCTACGTTCAAATAGTTCATTTGAGTAATTACACAGACAAGCACAACCGAGGTAAATACCCATGTTGGAGGATATATTAACTGATTCATTTCTTCAAATGTTAACTTTAGAGCAATTCCAAGAGCTTTGACACTCATGATCTGTTAAGAGTAACTGACAGTGTTACGTTAACAGATTAACAAAAAAGAAAGGCAATTTGACAGAGAAAATTATTTTTTTAAGGGAAAAAAAAAAGGTCACTCACTGAGTGACAACGGAAAACTTACCGACAGTGAGCCCACAAGTGAACAAACACCAAACTCTGGTACGAATTGAACGATGAGTACAGAAACTGCAACTAGAACCAAAGCTGCAGGAGACATAAGAAATATCACATTTTTTTTTCACTATCGTCAATGCAGGAAAAAGATGAAGTTTATTTGGATTATTAAAGTTTTACAATCATTATTTATTAAGTCACGTGCATAACCAAAATTTTATTTCATGAAGTAGTTGTTAGGGTTGGTGCTCCGAGTGCCAATCTGGATCGTAAAATTGGTTATTTTGGTTTTCTGATCAGATTTGACTAAACTGGAATTTCTGGGATATTATTGATGTCTTACGAATGTTTTGGATGAGTTTTGGGAGTTGGCACAATTGCCGAAAAGTGTTTCCGAGTTGAAATAAGCGAAAACGGCAAAAAACGGCGTTACCGGGTGGATTTTGAACCAACCGGGTGACGGCTGTGAAAACAGTGATTCCGTCACTGTTTGGGCAGCCCATGAACTGCCCCGACACTATTGGAGCTGACCTGGGCAGTTTCCATAAGTGTCGGGTAGTCGGTTCGGTCAAAAACGCGTTTTCGGCAATTTTACGGAAAAATGATTTTCATAAAAGTTTCGCGAGTTTTCTCATTATTTATGTTAATATATGATATTAAATAAATTGGTTAAGGTGAAATATGAATAAATTGTTCATATTAGATATTGAATAATTTATTCAGTATTTTTGAAAAAGTTTTAAAATACGATTTCACCCGGATCCGCGCTTCCGCTGCGCCCCATCGCCCAAAACCCCTACAATAGTTTTCTTAGATGAGTAGATTTTATATTTCATTAATTTTTCTGTGTAAGAGGGATTTCAATATTTATTCATAGTAAGATCAACCTGGCTCTTTTGCAAGATCCCAAACTTCTGCAACAGATTCAATCTCATGCTCTTGAGGAGCATGTAGCACAATTGTCGTCGAAACAACAATGCATAGAACACAACAAAGCATCCCAAAAATATGTAGTTTCTCCCAAGATTGTTAAAATTATTTTTTTACCTAAAATCGTTGGAGGGTTCAAAAAATCGAATCGTAAAATTGTAAGATTTTACCAACTACTTGATTTAATCACACTAAAAAACATGAAATAAGACCATACATAAAGTTTTAAGAGCCAATAATCAACAAACAAGTCTATAAGTTACAAATAAGTTAGCAAAATAATGAAAGTCTCAAAGTTCCAAACAAAATTCATTTTTTTAATCTAATAAAATCCAATTTATACTTTCACTTCTACATTTTTGTCCATTTTAGGTAATTTAGGGGCATTTATGTCTCCTATTTTTTTTATTATAATTTTACCACGAGAGACGATCACTTCAAATCCGAGTATAATAATATTTTTTTTCGTAGACAAAGTTAATTTAATTATTTCATTCAAAAAAATAATCCACAATTTAGAACAAAAATATCATTGACTTACAGTTTCCTAATTTAGAGGAACAAAGTGTTGGAGTAATTACGGTATTTATCGGATATTGCAGCGGAGCGTGAAAAATTAAAATTTTCCAATTTCAACTATTAAAATAAATTATTTATTTTAATATTGAATCCAAAAATCAAATTTATAAATGTCTAAGATACCCCATTGACCGAAATTATATATATGTGCAAACTTTTGTATTTTTTTCATTTTAATCCAAAAGTGCCAATTACACATTTAAGTATTTCCAAAACACTATCAAAATGATTAGTATACATCTAATATACTCAATTACATCCATGAAATGAAAAACCCCAATTTTAGAATTAGGCATAAACCCTAAATTATTCAATTAATCAAATTAATCAAATAACAATAAAATCAACTTTCAATATAACTTTAATCTAAACTTGCCAACAACCAAGTGTCTCACTACAATCAAAAACACACAAGAACAATTCTAGGTTTTCAGAAAGTGGCATAAAAACTCTAAAATGACAACTTATCATTCTTTAACAAAAATTAAACATCAATAACAATTATTAAGCTCAAAAGATTTATCATTCATACATGCATGTGTTCTTCCCAACAAGCTTCCAACAAGTAAATCCCATATTCAAGAGAAGAAAAATAAAAAACACATCTCATGTATTCATACAAAGGAAGGGAAACAATTTCTTTATTAAAGAATTAAGAAAACTTACCTTAATTTTCCAAATCCTTAAGCTAATTATTTGATTTTATTTTTCCTCAAATTTTCTCTTTCTAAGGGTTTACTATTTGAGTTTTTGGTTTCCTTAGAGAAGCAAATGAACAACCCCTTTATTTATAGTGGAGTGGCCAAATTTTGGGCATTGTCACAAGGGAAAAATAATTTTTATTTTCAAAACAATTTTAAAAAACAAAAATACATAATCCAACTAATACCAAAACAAAGGGCACATGTCTCCATTTAATATATAGCCGGGTAGGGTAGCGGAATGTGAAAAATCGGATTTTTCCAATTTCAAAAATTTTCTTTATACTATTAAAATAAACTATTTATTTTAATATTGAATCACAAATCTAATTTGGAAATGTCCAAAATTGCCTACGTTACAAACTTTTGACAATTTGCTCATTTTAGTCCAAAAGTGTCAATTACACAATTAAATGTTTCCAAAACACTAATCAAATTAACCAAATTTCACCAAATTGGCTTTCAATCTAGCATTAGAATAATCTATCAAACATTCTTAAAGTCTCACCACATCCAAAAACACTCGAGAACAATTCTAGGATTCCATAAAGTGGCATAGAAATTCTAGAATGATAACATAAATTTCCTAGAGAAAATTGAACTCTAATAATCATTATTAAGCTCAAAGTTTCATCACACATGCATATAAACTTCCCAACAAGCATCCAACAAGCAAAACCCAATTCAAGAGAAGAGAAAATCAAAACTACATCATATGTTTTCAACTAAAGCAAAGGAAACAATTTCCTACTTGAAAGATTAAGAAACTTACCTTGAATTTCTAAATCTTTAAGCTTATGTAACATCCCAAAATTCGAGAGATACTACCGGCAGGGAATAAGCTGTACTATTCCCCTGAGCTTATGACTATATCACCATGGACAATGATAATACTCTTTTCTCAATCAAAATCTTGTGCATGGGACCAACGCCCAAACTCAACAACATTAAATATAAACTCAATAATAATGACTGTAAACTTAAAAACATTTGCTTACAATGACTATCACATTTCTCAAGACTAATACGTGACTTCTAACTGACTCTGCTGGACTCTCACTCATTCTGACTTGAACTGGTGGACTCCATAACCTAGTGACTGCATCAGTATCCGTCCTCCCGAGCTCGTCCTTGAGAACACCTGCAAAATAAGAAAACTGAGAGCGGGGGGTTAGACTGTTGTACGATCTAAGTGAGTGGACGAAAACTGAAATACTGTTATATAAATATTGGATTCTAAACCAGAATTCAAAAATAGCTTTAGACGAAAACTCTTTTTCTGAAAAAATAAAACCTTGTCTGAAATCTCTTTTATAAAACTTATCTTTCTGAAATCTGCTTTTGAAAGTCTAGTTCTGTAAACTTATATCTGAAAGATTTATTCTGAAAACTATTTCTGAAATGACTGTTTTATGAAAACCGTTTCTAAAATCTGATTTCTGAAAACTGTTTTTTGAAAACATGATATCTGAAAACAGACCAGTCTTTAAAAAACTTGACTTATGGGGGCGTTACGTATCTCCGTCCCCCCATACGCTTAACTAGAGCCAAAAGTGCAAAACCATGACTTTGGGGCGTTACATATCGTCGTCCCCCAAAGCATGCCACTACTGTCCCTGAAACTAGTGGTCTTGGGGCATTATGTATCGTCGTCCCCTAAGCCACAGAACTGGAACTGATACCATCTTTGTAACATCCCCAATCCGGGAGATGCTATCGGCAGGGAATATGCCATACTATCCCCCTAAGCCTCTGACTTTGACTGTGAACAATGCTGATACACCTTTCAAATGCAATCTCTCATACATGACCAATGCCCAAAACTATGACATAGCACAAAATAATTCACATATGATTAAACTTACAAATAACTACTATCTCAAAAATTATATACATGAACACTTGTATCTTTAATATACGATTGCCTGGACTGGACTTTACTCAACTCGACTGACTCAATCTCCGACTGGTGGACTCCGAGCCTCTAGTAACGGCCATTAGTATCTGTCTTCTCAAGCTCGCCCTCCGAGAACACCTGTAAAACAAAGAAACTAAGAGTGGGGGGGGTTAGATTGTTGTACGATCTAAGTGAGTGGACGATTTTTAAAGTGAAAACTGAAATACATTATAAAATCTCTTTTTTGGTCATTAAATCTGAAATTTTCTGAAAACATTACTTTGTCTCAAACATATTTTTCTCTGGAAAACCTTCATAAAATCTTTCCTGAAAGCTTCTTGTAAAACTATTGTTACTGAAAACTATAGTTTCTGGAAAACTTTTCGCTGAAAACTATTTCTGTAAACTGAATCTGAAACTGTTTCTAAAAACTAAGCTCTGTATATCTGCTGAAAAACTTGACGCATGGGGGCATTACGTATCGCCGTCCCCCCACACGCCTAATAGAGCCAAAAGTGCAAACCCATGACATTGGGGCGTTACGTATCGTTGTCCCCCAAAGCATGCCACTTCTGTCCTGAAACTAGTGGTCTTGGGGCATTACGTATCGCCGTCCCCCAAACAACTGAACTAGAACTGGGGGAGCAGATCTATGCTACCCTCCAAGCTCTGAAGTTAGGATCTAGGGGCATCTGTCATCCCTAGTCCTGAACTAGGATCTGGGGGCGTTACGTATCACCGTCTCCACAGTCCTCTACATGTGAACATGTTCTATGTCAGTCAATTTCAAACTGTAGCAAGTTACATACTGAGGTGGGTTTTTCCCTCATGCCTTGAAAAACCATAAAATCAATATCTGAAAACATTTCTTTTCTCAATCGTAACTTTGCATGAAAATAACTGTAATGAAAATCATCTAATGCCCTATAGCGTAAAAATATAAGTCTGAAACGAAAAATAACAACATAAAAGTCAATTTAAGAGAAGAGTGTTCACTCACTGATTTCAATCCGGCTGACAGTGAAACCCTTCATCGAAGAAGATTGTGGTTCCTGTAGATAATCTATGATCGGAAATTTAATTAGTATATATGTTGTAAAATGAACTTCGGAGCTTATCTAAGCTTATTAATACATCAATATGTTTATCTATAAAGCTTATCTTGCTTGCGTCTTGATGTGAGGAATGTATACGAACAAATACGTGACCTATAAGGCGGCCTCTAACATGCTAGGGTGGAATTGGGATGGTTTAAAACTGATTTGGGATGATTTTGGTTCACGTGTCGCGACGCAAACCCTTGCGCATTGCGATGCGCAGTATTCTAGAAATGTTCTCAATTTTTCCCATTGCGCATCGTGACGCGAAGCCCATTAGCATCACGACGCGAACCAGAATACATGATTCTATTTTTTTTCCTCGATGACTAATTTGCTTAATACCTTCCCCATTCTTCCATACTACAAATTTTACTCAATGGATCACCAATAATTGAACACTCTTCAAATCTTCAAAACTCATCTAATATCACTACCCAAACACAAACTAAAACCATTAATTATCATGCATAATATCCTCAACATAATCCTTTACAAATTAACATCACCATAAGCTTTTACTTTCAAAACACTTCTCCAAAATGCATACCAATAACTTAAATAAAGTTAATTAAGCAAACCCAAACTCTAGGGTATAATGGGTCCGAAATTGGGGCATGAGTCTCTTATTCAAATTTAAAAAAATGACAGTGAAAGTTAGATGCTTACCTTGAATTCTTGAAGCTAAAACCAACACCATTCATCAAGGTTTGATATGAGAAAGAAGATATCAAGGCTCACGTTTTGTACTCCCTTTTTATTTTTAAGAAGATGAATTAATAGTGCCAAATTTATGGGCAAAATGGGCTGATTTTTTTTTTTTAAAGAAGTGAATGGCTAACATTTGGCCACATCATCAAATTCTAGTTTTTTCCCGAAAGTTACTGTAGCATCCGTAGTAATCGTGATTTTTGACTTATTTCGGGTTCGAATTTGTAAAAATTCCCAATGTGAAAGTTGTACCTTTCGGTATGAGCTTTCCGGTGATATAAAATTCATAAAACACAGTTATTGTATGAAAAGGTTATGGCCCGATTACTAAAAGCTATTCGAGGTGGAACGTAAACTAAGTTCCGCGTCCCAATTTCTCAGAAACTTCTTAATGTCCCAAATGCCATTTCACGAGTATGTATTTGCTCGAACATGATTTATATCAAGTATTATACCTCCGAGTTGTAATAATTGTCAGTCTCTGATTTCGTACGAGTCGTTAGGTTCACTGGATGTTACAAATTCTTCCCCTCTTAAATAGGATTCGTCATCGAATCCTCTTTTAATATGAAATTTGGGAGTCTATCTAGATCTTAAATTCTCAATATTAAACATCTTGTCGCAAGTTACATGATTTATATGCTATGTCATAGATTACCAACTTTTAACCATCAACATACTCATTCTTTACTTCGCTCCATCAATTGTATCGTAACCTAGAAGGTACTATATTTTTGTCTGCATGGCCTAATACTTTGTTGGACAATTATGACCCATAGCATGACTATTTGTAAAAGACATGGTGTTCTTTGTACAAATTAACTATGTGACAAAGGAAATTGCTCTTTTATCATTTTGTAATTGGATTACTTGGATATACAAATGATAAAAGTCCATATGATTAGTACCGGATCAATAAGATATGAGATAGTATTAATCCATGAAAGGTTTAATCATTAAATATCCCTAAGTATTATCGAGACTGGACATCGATAATGCAGAATATGCTAGTATTACACTTGTGCGCGTTATGGAAACTTAACGGTATAGTTCTCATATATTTAAGTATTGGATACTTATGCAAGTATGATATGAGGTTTTGTTAGCCGTTAGACCAAGAACATCTTCGCTCTGGATAGACCCCTCGGAGTCCCATTGGTATTATGACTATGTGTCTATGGGAATCCGAATCAGGGTAGGTGTATGTGGTCTTAACCTAAGACTTGCATCTCTAATACTTGCGACAATCAGTATACTTTGGTTTTGGACGTTCGGAGCTTTAACAGGTTCTGTGTACGCCTCTTCTGGGTATACTGAGAATCGTAGTGTATTGGGTGTGATGTCAAGATGGAAGTATCACTTCAGTTATATGAAGATGATGATCACACATGGATACATAACTAGTACTCTTAAATGCTATAGCTATCGGGATAGTATGACTAGGTCATGATTATCCGATTACATAGACTAGTTGCTAGTGATCCGATATATGCTTCGTACGGGGCAGACACAATTCCAGCCTCAGGCCTAGCATGTCACATCCGATACTGGATCGTAATACACAATATTTAGTATACCATGCCTGATACAAATTATATATATTCCATGTTGAATATATTTATGGAGAATTGGGTAGGCACGGTTCTTTGCTAGAATCCAACAATGTCTTGTAAATCAGTGAGAACGTGGTACACGGTACGCACGTGTCGGCTAGTCCGACAACCGTATTTACCGTAAATATATCCATGGATCTCTTGGGTCGCTTCCCAAAGATTCACTGATGACATTTGACTCGAACAGAATTAATATGGGATTAATTATGAGTGAGAAAATTAATCTAGGATTAATTACGGCAAGAATTTATCTGGGATTAAATTCGTCTAAAAGAGAGAACGCGATTAATTTGGAATTAATCGGTACAATAAATTTAATAGTTAAATTGGATTTTTCTATTTAATTTATTTATTTGGGCTAAAATAATATATCGGATATATTAATTGAAATTGGATTTCAATTCGGAATTAAAATTGGATTTTAATTCAAGCGAACGAATTAATTTGGAATTAATTCGTAAGCGACTTTCGTAATAATTTTGTTAGACATTATTATTTAATTAAATTAGATTTAATTACGTTGCGACGGAAAATTCGTTTAGTCAGATTAATCGAACTAGGCCCAAAGTGTGTTGTGTAAGCCAACCAAATTTTGGATTTAAAGTGGTGGGACCCACTTTACTTACATCAAATGTTAGACATGTTATGGAAGTGGTTGGCAAGCATTTAAAAGGCATCTTTTTTATGTCAACTCACTTGACACACAACTTTAGTAACAAGTTTTGGAAACTTAAAACACTATTCATCATCTCTCTATTTTCTTCATGTTGGCCGAACCTACTCTCTCTTGTTCTTGAATTTTTGTTGTAAAAATTCATCCAAGCTAACACTTAAGGAGTCAAATAAAGGTGATAGGAAACTCAGCCAAGAGTTTGGAACTCAAATGCAAGGCTTGGAGCTTCATCTTCAAAGAAAGTTTTGAATTTTTCTCATCCGATCAAAGTGAGTATTTCCGCAACTCCATTTGATTTATTCACACACACATCATGTTTAGAGACCTTGGGCATGTCTAGGACACTAACAATGGTATCATGAGCCAATCTAAACTTGATTTCATTTTTAGGGTTCCAAACTTTAATTTGGGGATTTTATGCTTGGAGTGAGAAAATTCAAAATTGATTGTTTGGTTGTGGTTGGATGATGTTGAATTGGATTTTTGCATCATTGGATTTGTGAAATTGATTGGATAAAAAATTTCCCCAAATCCTAAGCCATGGCCGAATGGAACCCTATGTAGTGCTCATGGTGATTTTTTGAAAATTAGCAATTGGATGTGTTGTTGGCATGAAATGTATGTTAACTGTTGATTTAATTAGATTGAAATCAAATTGCATGATAAATTCTTTGCCATTGCCGTGAGCCTAAGCATGTTGTAGAATTGATTTTGCTTCAATTTGTGTTGGACATGAATTGGAATTAATGAGCATGATTAATTGGATTAATTAGTGTTTTGGAAACATTAGATTAGTTGATTAATTATGTTAATTACACTTGAATTGGATTAATATGTAATTTGGAATAGTGTATTAATTTAATTTGTTGTAATTGCGCTTAATGGGCTTGGTTGGGCCAAGTATGGTTTTAGACAATTGGGTTGGATCCAATTGGGCCTAAAACCATTTCCATAAAGTCCAAATATGATAATTGGGCCTTTTAATAATTTAATTTGGCCTAATGGGCCTAAATTGATTTTTGGCATAGGGTGATTCCTATTTGGGCCTTGGCATCTTGGGTTTGATCCATAATGGCCAAAGCACATGCCTAAAGAATTAATTGAAAGCCCATTGGACTTTAATTGAATAGTATTGGATACTAATTGGGCCTTTGAGACCCAATTGGATTGGATTTGGAATCCAAGTCTTTAAGGCACAAAAATAAGTGTAATTATTTCATTTGAAATTGAATATGAATTAGTATTGGATACAATTTCAATTGGATTTAAAATTGTAGTTCGATATAATTCAAGAATATGTACTTTGAGTATTTATTCTTAAACGACTTGGACTCGCGCAAATCAAATCGTTGTTTGAACATTGGATGGTCATTAATCAAAGATTAATTAATTGGATTAGATTGATTGACAACATGCTTTGTGTGAATATTTGGATGTATTTGTATGAATAATGCATATCAGATGGTTATTAGATGGGTGGGGGCAATTTTGGAAATTGTTGTAATTAATTTAGAATTTATTAAATTGGACATGCGTGTCCAGCCTATTATCTCTTTACTCTTTGTATTTCTCTTCTCACCAATTCCCCTAAATGTAAATGAGGTTTCTTTAATGTATTATGTAATTGGGTAGAAGTATGTAAAGTGCTAGCGGGAGAGAGGAAATGAAGAGATTTATTCTAGGAATAAAGATTGTTATATATCCATCCGCATATCATTATTAATTTTATCGCACCTTATTATGCTTTTAGAATGCATGTTTAAGGGTGTATGATGAGACCTAATCAAAGATAATAAATTGGTTGCCAATTTACGCAAAAAAACCTTCACTCAAATATTAAGCGTTTTTCCTTCCATTGAGTGGTTCTCTCTCAAGATCCAAGATTGGCATTGGTTTGTTGGCCAAAGTCAAGATCATTGTCCATCGCGGATGTGTTTGAACCACGAAATCTTTGTTCTATATCGCATGTCTTGGGCAGTTGTGACTTGTTGGCCAAAGTCAAGGTCACTTCTAGTTCATCGATGTGGATTACGAAGCTTTCCCACTGTCAATGGGTCACGCTTAACTGGAATCATTAAGCTTGTTGAGCCAAAGCCAAGACTTAGTTGATTCATAGGAAAAGGTTAGGAAATATATATTGGATATATATCTCGGACTTGGAGGTCCACCTACCGGATCTAGGAATTGGATGAGATCCAATTGATCTTAGAGATCTACCTAGTTAAGTTTCATACAGCTTGTTAGCCAAAGTCAAGGTTGTGTGTTATTTAACGGGATCCTAGCCCACTAGGAAACTGGATTTCCCGAGTACTCAATAGAGGGTTAGAGGGTCGCCGAAAAATAGTGGGAGGCTAGTATTAAATTTGCAATTTCGTTTTATACTTGCTAAACGCTCTCTTTTAATTTTGTTTATCGTCGTAATAAATATATTAGTTGGACTAATATTTGTTTTATTTCTTTCTATGAACAATTGGACTGTACTTAAAATACTACTCCACTTGTAGTTGGTTATATAGTTGAACTATAGTAACCATTACATTTTGAGTGTACCCGAAATCGTTGATTGAATAGTTCGATTATTGCAATCGATATGGCTAGAAAGATTAGCGTTAGGGACATCATCATGGGTGATAATGTCTTTGATGGCTCCAATCTTCCAGATTGGGAGATGAACCTCAAGATAGTCATGGGGATTGAGAAGTTACTCTATGTTATAGAAAAACCTCTCGGGCATGAGGCCGGAGTTGAGCAAATAGTAGAGCATGAGCTTTGGAAGACTCATTGTGATGATAACTTTAGTGCTCAATCTGTCATGCTTGCCGCAATGACTCCTCAATTTCCTTGTCAGAACAAAGGATTGGATCCTTATAGTATGATGTTGAAATTGAAGGATCTTCACAGATCTAATCTTAGATCTCAGAAGCACGAATTGCACAAGAAGCTCTTTCGCTCGCGTATGTCAGAGGGTGCATCTGTCGAGCACTATGTGTCGCAGATGATTGCTGACATCGAACAGCTAGGTCAGCTGGGCATAACCTTCGAGGCCGAGACTTCTATAGATTTGATCTTACAGTCTTTGCCCGATTGCTGGGGCGAGTTCATCATAAACTATAATATGATGAACTAAGAGAAAACTCTTGGAGAGTTATTAGCGATGCTGAAAGAAGCAGAGTCAGAGCTTTTGAAGGGTAAGAAGTGCGATGCGCACCTTACTTTGACATCCCAGATGGCCAAGGCTTGGCCGAAGGCTTTGTGGGTGTGAAGAAAAGGAAGAAAAATGGCAAGGCTAAATCATCACAGTCATCTAGGAAGACTAAGGACATATCCCAAGACGTCTGCCTACATTGTGGCAAACGGGGTCACTGGAAGCGTGACTGCCATGAGTACAAGGTGGAGTTAGAGGAAGTGAAGACGGGCAAAGCTCCGGCTTCAGGTATGTTTGTTATAAACATGTCCACTACTAGTTTTAAAAATTAGATTTTTGATTCTGGATGTGGTACTCACATATGTACTGATGTGCAGGATCTGCTGACTAGCAGGATACTGGCTTCAGATGAGATCGACCTACGAGTCAAAAACGGGACGAGAGTCACTGTTTTGGTCGTTGGGACCTATGTTTTGTATCTGCCCTTGGGCCATGTAATTACATTAGGTGACTGTTATTTTGTACCTAGTTTGACTAAGGAACATCATCTCTGCATTTTGTTTAACCCATTGAGGGTGTACCTTTGTATTCTAGAACACTATGTGTTTTGTATATAAAGATAAAATTTTGATATATACATCAGATATTAATAATAGTCTTTATATTTTGAATATCAATGAATCTCAAACATATCACATGACAAACAAAAGGCTCAAACTGAGTAACACGAATGAGACTTATCTGTGGCATCATGTCTGTGACACATTGACAAGACTCGTATATCCACTCTTTGGAAGAGTAGATACTTGGACGGATTTGATCCTAATTCATATGATGTATGCGAATCTTGTTTATTAGGCAAAGTGCCTAAAACACCTTTTAGTGGTAAGGGTGTAAGTGCCACTAAGCTGTTAGCCCTCGATCATAGTGACGTGTGTGGGCCCATTTCTAGCCAGGCTAGAGGTGGTTATGAATACTTCGTAACCTTTACGGTTGTTGCATCGCGTTATGGTTATGTGTATCTTATGAATCACAAATCAAAAACTTTTGAGAAATTCAAAGAGTTTCGACACGAAGTAGAAAAACAGACCACAAAGTATTAAAAACATCACGGTTAGACCGTGGCAGAAAATACTTGAGCAATGAGTTTCTCAATTACTTGAAAGAGTATGGTATTCTTTCACATTAGACTCCTCCCGGAACACCTCAATTGAGTGATGTGTCCGAACGGAGAAACCGAACTTTGTTGGACATGGTAAGGTTAATGATGAGTCGCACTGGGCTACCAATTTCCTTCACGGGATATGCATTGAACAATGCAATACTTATTTTTAATAAGGTTTCGTCAAAGTCTGTTGGACAGACTCCATATGAAATATGGACAGGAAAGAAACCATGTTTCTCATTCCTGACGGCTTGGGATGCTGGGTATATATTAAACGTTTGGATGGTGCCAAACTAGAACCCAAATCGGATAAGTGCCTATTTGTAATTGGTTATCCTTGGGAAATCAATTTCCACAACCCACTAGAGAACAAAAATATTTGTTGCTCTCCATGCGGTTTTCCTTAGAGGAATTCCTAAATGCAGTGGTAAATGGGAGCAAAATAGAACTCGATGAAAATCGGAGTAATACTGTTCCTGGCACTGATCCCCTTAACGGAATACGAACAGTTCATCAGGGATGAGACTGTTCCATAATCTTCTAATACACAAGAACCGCGTAGGTCGTAGAGAGTCAGAAAATAACCTAAGAGGTATGGGTTTCTGATCTCACCTTATGTAGACATTAATCTTATTGAGGATAATAAACCGGCTACGTATGTGGAAGCGATACAAGGTATTGACTCTACTTTATGGAAAGGTTACATGAAGTCTGAAATGGATTCCATGTATACAACCAAGCTTAGACAGTGGTTGATGTACCAGAAGGCATTGTGCCTATTGGTAGCAAATGAGTCTTCATGGTGAAGACAGACATGGATGGCAACATACGAACATACAAAGCTAGGCTTGTAGCAAAAGGGTATCGTCATCAACATGGTGTCGATTACGATTAAACCTTTTACCCATTGCCATGATTAAAATCCATTCAGATAATGCTTACTAATGATGCATAGTTCGATTATGAAATATGGCAGATGGACGTCAAAACCGTTTTCCTTAACGAAAATCTTTTGGAGGTTGTTCATATACAACCCCCTGACGGTTTTTTCATGCCAAAACGTGAAAACAAGGTTTACAAGTTAAATCGATCCATTTATGGATTGAAGCAAGCATTGCGTTCTTGGAACCAACGTTTTGATGAGATCATATTACCATATGGTTTCATTCAAAACGATGATGATTCTTGTGTATATAAGAAGGTTAGTGGGAGAGCACTGACATTGTTTGTCCTATACGTTGATGATGTATTGCTTCTTAGCAATGACATTCCCAAATTAAAATTAGCGAAAGCTTGGCTTTCATTAAAATTCTCCATGAGAAACTTGGGAGAGGCAACTTTTATTCTAGGAATAAGGATCTACTGGGATAGATCTAACAGTTATTGGCACTCTCCGAGAACTAGTACATTGACAAAGTGTTGAAGAGATTCAACAGGGATCAGCCCAGAAAGGGCTGCTTCCAGTGTCACATGGCGTCTCTCTATCTAAAGGACATGTGTCCTAAAACTAAATATGAGAGAGATTAAATGAATCGGATCCCATTCGCTTAAGTAGTCGGATCGATCATGTATGCCATAACATGTACGCGACCTGGTGTCTCATACGCTTTGAGCATATATAGTCACAATCAGGCCGATCCAGGTGATGGTCACTGGATTGATGTTAAGAACATCCTTTAGTATCTTAGATGAACTAAGGATGCTTTCTTAATTTATGGAGATGGAGAACTTGAGGTGACTGGGTTCACCTTTGTAAGTTCCCAAACCGATAAAGACGACTGTAAGTCGCAATAAGGGTACATATTTTATTTGAACAACGGAACAGTGAACTGGAAATCATCCAAGCAAGATACTGTTGCCGATTCAACAATAAAAGCGGAATACATTGCTGCGGCTGAGGCAGTAAAAGAAGCATTTTGGATCTATAAAATTCCTAATTGGATTAGGAGTAGTTCTGTTTGCAGTTAAGTTAGGCTACATCACAGACTAAGGAATTACGGTCTCATCAATGATCCAAGTATATACTTCGACGATTTCATCTGATTCGTGAGATAACACATCGTGGCGATGTCAAGATCGACAAGATTGTTTCAGATGATAACCTTGGATATCCGCTAACGAAAACGATATCTCAGCATAAGTATGAACGACCCGTACATAGTTCAGGTGTTGGACACTTGAGTGATTGGCTATAGGCCAAGTGGGAGATTATTGGACAATTATGACCCATAGCATCACTATTTGTAAAAGACATGGTGTTCTTTGTACAAATTAACTATGTGACCCATGAAATTGCTTTTTTATCATTTTGTAATTGGATTACTTGGATATACAAATGATAAAAGTCCATATGATTAGTACGAGATCAATAAGATATGAGACAATATAAATCCACGAAAGGTTTAATCATTAAATATCCCATTGGTATTATGACTATGTGTCTATGGGAATCCGAATCAGGGTAGGTGTATGTGGTCTTAACCTAAGACTTGCATCTCTAATACTTGCGACAATCAGTATACTTTGGTTTTGGTCGTTCGGAGCTTTAACAGGTTCTGTGTACGCCTCTTCTGGGTATACTGAGAATCGTAGTGTATTGGGTGTGATGTCAAGATGGAAGTAGCACTTCAGTCATATGAAGATGATGATCACACATGGATACATAACTAGTACTCTTAAATGCTATAGCTATCGGGATAGTATGACTAGGTCATGATTATTAGATTACAAAGACTAGTTACTAGTGATCCGATATATGCTTCGTACGGGGCAGACACAATTCCAGCCTCAGGCCTAGCAAGTCACATCCGATACTGGATCGTAATACGCAATACTTAGTATACTACGCCTGATACAGATTATATATATTCCATGTTGAATATATTTCTGGAGAATTGGGTAGGCACGGTGCTTTACTAGAAGCCAACCATGTCTTGTAAATCAGTGAGAACGTGGTATATGGTACGCACATGTCGGATATCCTTGTTCTAGTACTTTATGCCTTGTTTATGGCTTCTATCTACCTACTTGTGGACCTTGGTCTGGGTTTGAAGTTTTGGAGTTCTCTACGTTCCTTTTGACATCTCAATCTATTGGAACTCTTGAGTCTAATCTTGTTTTCTTACTTATGTTATTTTTCTAGCTTTTCCTCGTTACTCGGAGAACTTATTATCTATACGAAGTACCTGAAGACTATTAGATCGGCTTAAAGGAATTTTCCTGAGGAGGGAATGAACCTAACATCTTCTAGGCACTTTAATACTTGCTTGGGAGTTTTCTATTCTCTCTCTACTGTCGTGGGTGGGTATCCTTAGAACTTCACTGCCTTGTTCTGTCTCTTCACTTTTTTGTATCTCTGACTGCTTACACAAATATACATCTTTCCTTGCTCTCTTATAGTTTTCCTTTTCCAATCCATTGGGTAACTTTCGTAGGACTAATACTTTCTAGTTTCTTAACTTGTTCTGAACTTCTAGTGATAGGTCAAGATAACTACATGGAAATTCTCAACTTGGGTCTAGTGTATAGTTGTTCTCTTAAGAAATACCATTTGAATAGTCTGGGAAAGCTTACTAACCTATCTATGGATCTTGAGGACGTACTAGATGATCAGATACTGGAGAGGTAGTGCCTTGCATATGAGTATCCCAGACATACTACGTATACCAGACCCCAACACTCTGCCCACTGCCGTCACTGACTCCCTAGACCGTGCTCTGATACCATCTTTGTAACATCCCCAATCCGAGAGATATTACCGGCAGAGAATAGGCCATACTATCCCCCTAAGCCTTTGACTTTGACTGTGAACAATACTGATACACTTTTCAAATGCAATCTCTCATATGGGACCAATGCCCAAAACTATGACATAACACAAAATAATTCACATATAATTTAACGTACAAATAACTACTATCTCAAAAATTCTATACATGAACACTTGTACACATCTTTAATATACGACTGCCTGGACTGGACTTTACTCAACTCGTCTGACTTAATCTCTGACTGGTGGACTCCGACCCTCTAGTAACTCCCATCAGTATTCATCCTCTCGAGCTCGTCCTCTGGGAACACCTACAAAACAAAGAAACTGGGAGTGGGGGGTTAGACCGTTGTACGATCTAAGTGAGTGGACGATTTTTGAAGTGAAAACTGAAATACTTTATAAAATCTCTTTTTTGGTCATTAAATCTGAAATTTTCTGAAAACTTTACTATGTCTTAAACATATTTTTCTCTGGAAAGCCTTTATAAAATCTTTGCTGAAAGCTTCTTGCAAAACTATTGTTACTGAAAACTTTACTTTCTGGAAAACCTTTCTCTGAAAACTATTTCTGTAAACTGAATCTAAAACTGTTTCTAAAAAATAAGCTCTGTATAACTGCTGAAAAACTTGACGCATGGGGCTTTACGTATCGCCGTCCCCCCATACGTCTAACTAGAGCCAGAAGTGCAAACCCATGATATTGGGGCGTTATGTATTATCGTCCCCCAAAGCATGCCACTCATGTCCCTAAAACTAGTGGTCTTGGGGCGTTACGTATCGCCGTCCCCCAAGCCACTGTACTAGAACTAGGTGTGCGAATCTATGCTACCCTCCAAGCTCTGAAGCTAGGATCTAGGGGCATCTGTCATCCCTAGTCCTGAACTAGGATTTGGGGGCGTTACGTTTCGCCATCCCCCAGTCATCTACATGTGCACATGTTTTCTGTCCGTTAATTCCAAACGTAGCAAGTTACATATTGAGGTGGATTTTTCCGCCATGCCTTGAAAAACCATAAAATCAATATCTGAAAACATTTATTTTCTCAATCGTAACTTTGCATGAAAATAACTGTAATGAAAATCATCTAACGCCCTATAGCGTAAAAATATAAGTCTGAAATTAAAAATAACAACATAAAAGTCAATTTAAGAGAAGAGTGTCCACTCACGATTTTCAATCCGGCTGACAGTGAAACCCCTCATCGAAGAAGATTGTGGTTCCTGTGGATAATCTATGATCGAAAATTTAATTAGTATATACGTTGTAAAATGAACTTCGGAACTTATCTAAGATTATTAATACATCAATATGTTTATCTATAAAGCTTATCTTGTTTGCGTCTTGATGTGAGGTATGTATACGAACAAATACGTGACCTATAAGGCGTCCCCTAACATGATATGGTGGAACTGGGATGGTTTAAAACTGATTTGGGATGATTTTGGTTCACGCGTCGCGATGCAAACCCTTGCGTGTCACGACGCGCAGTATTCCAGAAACATTCTCAATTTTTCCCATTGCGCGTCGCGACCCGAAGCCCATTAGCGTCGCGATGCGAACCAGAATCCAGGATTATGTTTTTGTTCCTCAATTACTAATTTGCTTAAAACCTTCCCCATGCTTCCATACTATAAATTTTACTCAATCCATCACCAATAATTGAACACTCTTCCAATATTCCAAACTCATCTAATATCACTACCCAATCACAAACTGTAACCATTAATTATCATGAATAATATCCTCAACATAATCATTTAGAAATTAACATCACCACAAGCTTTTACTTTCAAAACACTTCTCCAAAATACATACCAATAACTTAAAGAAATCTAATTAAGCAACCCAAACTCTAGGGTATATGTTGGGATGTATGCCCTAGAGCTACATGTGATGTAAACGGCTTCATGTGTTTAGAAATAAAAGGATGCATTATTCATTTATCTAATTGTTTGTTCAATATCGCATATTGTATATCTTCATAAATACCGTAGGTTACTTATGTACCTTCAGACTTGGTGTATGAACGTCATGCACTAGAGGATTTAAGACTGAAGTTAGTAATCTTAAATAGTCCATAGAGAGCAAACAAACCGGGTACTTTGTTTGTGGTTTATCTATAGCTGCGGTCCATTCTATATTTGGATGACGATCTTAATCCGGATCGTCCATGTAGAGACATGAGAATGGAGGCACCTTATATGATGTGATCATATAGGACTGGGCCTAGATAAAAATGACATTCTTATAATATCCGTTAAACAAAGATAGTCATTTCGATCTACTTGATGGTCATATATGGATTGATCTTAATCCTGAGTATACTACGAACTCCTGCATAACGGGTTGTGTCCTTTGATTTACAAAGGTGAGGTTGGTGTTGCAATCCCAACTAATAACTACGTACTTTGGGGGCATAGTCTGTTATGTAGCTGGGAACGTTTTACATAGACATGGAATTCACTCCTTCTTACGAGAAGTAGATGAGTATATCTCTTAAGGGTTGATTCGGTACTTGAACAGTTTGAGCGCTCAAATTTTTCTATTACGAATAGAAAGATTAATATTCATAACAGTTGTGAATAAATCGTTCATTAGAGAATCAATGGTACTTAAGGTAAAAATAATTAGAAGGGTATAACAGACATTATGACCCGGCTCTAATTACGAGATATTCGTGAAGGATCAATTTGTATGCAATGACTATATCGGTGGACACCGACTTTGTTCGGCCTTATATTTTATCTACGGCGACGAGAGTGCAACTTCGGGTTTTTAGTGGAATAACCCGGAGTTAATAATTCGTAATATTTAATTAAGAGCTTAATTAATATTTCGAGATTATTGGAGCTCAGAACCGTAGGTCCACTTGGTCCCCGTGCTAGCTCGATTTACTATAGCGGAGCTAATATAATTGGATGGTCCAATTATATACTCACAAAAGGAATAACTATTATTAATATGATTAATAATAATTATATCACACATGAGAATATAAAGTATTAATAATTATATATGATAATTATTAAATTAGAATATTAAATTATATATGATATAATTTAATAAGGCTAAGAATTATTACCAAGGTAGGATTCCTTATTGGATAAGGAATAGGATTTGTTTGTTTGGGAAACAAAATCAAATCCTAATTAAAACCCCTCCTTGGCCGAAATTCCTAGTCTTTTATTAGGAATAGGATTTGTTTGTTTAAGAAACAAAAATCAAATCCTTATTACCCTACCATGGCCGAAAATTAAGAGTCCAAATGGGAGTAGGATTTGTTTATTTTTGGAAGCAAAAATCAAACAAGGAATCCTATACCCCTTGGCCGAATTCAATAGAGATTGGGAGACTAGTTGTTGATTTGTTTTAAGAAACAAATTAACCATAAGTATAAAAGATAAATTATGATTTATTTTTAATACACAAGTCATAAGAAACCCTAGCCTCCATCTCCTTCTCCAAGCTCTCAAGAGTTGAGAATTATTTTCGGTGTGTGTGATTATTCTCTAAACCGTTTAGAGATTAATTTGTGAGTGTAGCCAACACTACCCTCCGTTAGTGTCGAGACATAGTTCGGAAGACCTCGTGACGTTGGAAAACATCCCCAATTTCCCCTACAAGTCACGGCAATCCCCCCTGAATTGCTTGCTGTTTTGCGCAACTTCAGGGTTCTCAGGGAGGTCCGTTTTGTTTGTTTTTCATTCGGGTTTTTGGGAAACACTTTAGGATAATTTTAGGGCTGTATTAGGATTGATTTTTGGAGAAAAATCAGATCTAAAATTGGGCAGTAAGGTGCTCAAAACTGGGCAGAAAACAAGTGCAGTTTGTGCGAGTAACGGGTCCAAAACAGTCCATTATTTCACTGTAGTTCAAGGGCTGTTCGGGGACTGTTTTGGGGCTATTTCGGAGCTTAGATTTTGTCCAAAACATCAGTGAATCCACTGGTGTGGTTCGGCCAAGCAAAGGGAAGAGCAGAAAAAAATTTCAAGTTCGATCCGTGAGCCTAATCGCTTCCGCTGCGCGAGGGCAAGCATTTCCTACAGTATAATGGGTCAGAAATTGGGGCTTGAGTATTCAAATTTAAAAAAAAAAAAAAAAAAGTCAAAGTGAGAGTTAGAAGCTTACCTTGAATTCTTGAAGCTTAAAACCATCACCATTCATCAATGTTTGATATGAGAAAGAAGAGACCAAGGCTCACATTTTTTACTCCCTTTTTGTTTTTAAGAAGATGAATGAATAGTGCCTAATTTATAGGCAAAAGGGGCTGATTTTGTTTTAAAGAAGTGAATGGCTAAGATTTGGCCACATCATCACATTCTAGTCTTTTCCCAAAAGTTACTGTAGCAGCCACTGAAATCGTAATTTTTGACTTGTTTCAGGTTCGAATTTGGAAAAATGCCCAACGTGTAAGTTGTAGCTCTCGGTCTTAGCTTTCCGACAATATAAAATTCATAAAATTTAGAGATCGTATAAAAAAGTTACGGCGTTCTTACTAAAAGTTATGCGAGGTGGAACGTAAACTAAGTTTCGCGTCCAAATCTCTCGAAATCTTCTGAATGTCCCAAATGCCATTTCACGACTATGTACTTGCTCGAACATGATTTATATCAAGTATTATGCCTCTGAGGTGTAATAATCATCAGGCACTGGTTTCCAATGAGTCGTTAGGTTAACCGGATGTTACACGGATCTATGCTACCCTTCAAGCTCTGAAACTAGGATCTATGGGCATCTGCCATCCCTAGTCCTGAACTAGGATCTGTGGGCTTTACGTATCACTGTCCCCCCAGTCCTCTGCATGTGCACATGTAATCCGTCAATTCCAAGTCTGTAACAAGTTACATACTGAGGTGAGTTTTTCCCCCAGGCCTCGAAAACATAAATATTATGTTTAAAATCATTTCTTTTTCTAAATCATTTCTTAAAATATGCTTAATCAAAGTATAACTGAAAAAGAACTTGGCTAGCGCCCTAAATGCGAGAAAGTAAGTCTGTTATGGAAAAAAATAACAAAATAAAAATCATATCAGAGGAAAAAGTGTCCACTCACTGTTTTGGAGTTCCACTAGCCTTTCTTCATTTCACTGGAGAAATATTTGGTTCCTGCGATGATCTATCATCGATAACTTTGATTAGAAAATGGACTAAGAATATATAGATCGAAATCATGCTAAGTTTGCTTATCAAATAAGGGCTTATCACTTTAAGGCGTATCGTATTTATATCATGATGTAATATGTACATACGAGTTGATACAAGACTTATAGGCTAGCCTTTAACGTATTTTGGTGAAACTGAGATGGTTTGTAACTAATTTTGGGAAATTTTTTACCACGCGTCGCGACGGGCATCGTCCAGAGACATACCCAAACTTTCCCAGTACGCGTCGCGATGCAATATCTTACGCGTCGCGACTCGCATAAAAAACAGAAGCGTATCTGAGAAAATTCCCAGATCGTGTCGCGACGCAAGACCAAATTCTGGTCTTGACTTCATTCTTTTCTACTCAATTTTCTCAACACTTTCCCCCATTCATTCCACACAAGCAAATAGCCTCAAAGATTATCCAAAACACCATCAAAATCATTCTCAACATTTACTCACATCCTTTCTATATACTCTATTAGTTTATAACCAAAATGTAACAATTTGAGGGTTTCCCACAATCACCATTTCTTAACACAATCATCACTCATACATCATCACATTCAAATTACCAACATACTATAATCATCAAAACTCAACATACACAATTTGGGTCAAGATCATTTTCTTACCTTGAATCATATTCCACTTTCACAACCATTGTTTCCATGCTCTCTTTTATTTTCCTAGACTTGGCTTGGGTGGAAATCTTCCACTTTCTTTCTAGTTTATTCTTCTTTTCTCCTCATTCTTCTTCTCCCATTCACGTCTTTTTTTTTTGTTCTAATTTTTGTGAATTGGTGAATAGTATTCTCTTTATATAGTAGAGGTTATTTGATATTTGGAATAATGGGGAAAAATGTGGAAATGTGGAGAAGATTTGAAAGTCTTATAGTTGAGTCCCGAAATTACTATTCATCTGAATTTTTTATCTATATTTTTGACTAATATCTTATCCAAATTTTAGAAAATATTCTACGCGAAAGTTGTAGGTCCCGATCTCATCTTTCCGATGATATAGAATTCGTAAAAATCAGAGTTCGTACGAGAAATTTATGGCCCAAATACCATGGGTTGTTCGGAGTGGAACATAATACATTTTTGTATCGTAATTTTGAGGAATCCACCAATTATCCCCAAAGTCGTTCCATGAGTATATATGTGCTCAAACGTAATTTATTTTATATAATACTTATCTCACAATGTAACAATATTCTTGATTTTTGATCAATAAAAAATTCTCCCCACTTAAATAGGATTCGTACTCGAAACATTTTTAAACTTGGGATCTTACTATAGATCACATGAGTTATGGGTTCCTTATAAACCATCAGCTTTAACTAGCTATATACCCATCGCATTTGTTTAATTCATTGTGTTTCTCGATGATTTTCCGTGTGCTATCACTACACCACAGGACAATGTGATGATCATGCTGAACCTATGATGTCATGACTTGGAAGTTGTAGCTACGGTTGTACATTAATTTGTCTGTGTAAACTCTTACTTTGTTAAAAATATTCTATATCATCGGGGATTCTATTTGACTTAACAACGAAGGCCTTTTCCCGGCTGATCATTTACTCCTTGACTAGTAAACATATGAGATTCTCCATCATTCTTAATATCTAACTCATGCCTTGTACTTTTGTCTTAGTTGGGTAAACTGCTTTTGAATTCATAGTTTCAGTAAGTATCCTTTAAGTTCTTTACTAAGAGGTACTTCCTTATTCTCATTTCATAAGATCTTTACTGAGAATCCTCGACTACTTCATTTCTAAACATCTAGCTGTGCTCAACATTCATTGTCTTTAAAGAAATCATTTTTCTCTGGATCTTTAGTTATGTTCAACAATTATTCGACTCGATCAGGTTTTTCTTAGTTAGTACATTTGACTCTAACTAGAAATACTGGTGTCCCAGGGTTAGGCTTCCCATGTTCCCTTTCCTGAATCAAGAAGTTTACATGAGTGATCCTTGTCATTATTAACAATGCTTGTACTCGATACTCCTTTAGCTACACTTGTTTAACTTGATCTTAATATTATTTCTCATATCTTAGCTATTTAACACTCTATATTCTCCTTGCCAAGCTTCAACTTCTTATGATATCGCCTATGGCTCTTAGCTTACTGATACTGTCTACCGATGGTGCTTATACTTAAAATGTTGCTTCTGTGTAGTTTCCTAGTAGTCCTCCTCAATTAGCTACATATTCAGACTTAATTGCATGCACTTTGGTGCCTAAACCGAATCTTTTGCTATTAATATTGACGCTAGCAATTTGGTCCTAGCTAAAGCTCATACTCTTTTGTACTTTGCTTTCATTATTACTATAAATCTGATTGTTATTCCTTTACACCAACTCATTTTCCATACCTGGTTGCATGCTAGGATACCCCATATTTATTGTTTCCCATATTGTAGTAAACTTATTTTCTTGGTTCTGTATTATACTACACTTCTTTCAATACTTACTTAGTATTTTCTTCTATTGTTGTTGCACCTTGACAATTTCACTTCTAAGCCTTTTTCTTGCTGACCTTTTCGTCCACTCTCATATTCTGTTCTATAGCTGAAAATTCTATGGTTTATATCTCTATCTCTTTATCCAAAGGATATCACCTCTCACATGTCTCTAACCATGTTTAATGCTGTTCTCTTACATCATCATCACTGCTTAACTAGTACTTCATTTCTTCATTGTTCCATCTAAACAACTTCCCTTCTAGATTTCTTGCTTAGAACTATGTCCTCTTTTATTATGTTCTTGTATTATATCTAAAGGTTTTCTGTTTCGATCTCTTTCCACTATGCATTCTTTTGTTTCTGGGAATATCTTGAGGCGAACATCGAAGTCCATCTTTGTTGCCATTGTTTAAAGAGGGTTGGGAGCGTGTGTATTATCCTGGAGTCCTCCGGTGATGGTGTTCTCACTGGCTACTCGTGTACTACTACTAGGAACTATCTGAATTTCATGTCTGGTGTCGGTTCTATAATACCACCCCTTATTGTGAACCTCCGTAAGGTTCATACTCTCTCAAACCCCTAACGTACTCTCTCTGTTACTCTCTCTTACTAAGTTTTTTTATGTTACCTGATTTTCCTTCTCATCTTAGTTCTTTGGACTTTTTATTCCCCTGGAAACTCCATCAACTTCAATTTCTTTGGACATCTCTTCTAAATTTCTTGATTCGGGTGCTATTCTCATCTAGTTCTTCTTTCTTAATAAAACGTGATTCTTATAAGTCATATACCATACTCTCGAGTCGCTCTCTCTGGTTACTTCGGTCATTTGAGTCTTTACTTCCCTCAATGGATTCTAGTTAAACGATGTCTTCTAGATTTGACTTGATTTACTATGACTTCAACTATTATATCTTATATAGAATTTTAACATTTCGTGATTTTTATCTATGTTTCGTTGTACTTATTGGTTCGACCTTCTAGGCGCCTCATAATCCATATATTCTATCAAGTACTCTTCTTTACTTGTTCTTCCTCTTACTGGGTTCTAAGTTGGGAATAAATACATGCTTACATGTATGGTTAGATGTCTAAATACTTACCATAGTCGGGGCTATTGAAAGGAAAAATTTTTGTATATCCTGCTGGAAACTGAGTTGACTAATCCACGCCTTAGGGTTCCTTACTTGTTATTAATCATCCCGAGGTTTTCACTTACATTGCTGTCTTCAAACTACATTACATATGTTACTATACGTACTGAGTTCTCTTATCACTTCATGTTTCCTGCTTACAGTTTCCATATCCTGTTTCTTTGCTCTATGCCATGTTATTAAGACTAATGGTGGTTTGTTCTTCTAACTACCTTTTAGACCTCTGTTCTCTGCTCTTGCTAAAAATCACAGCTATGGTACTTTGTTCTACTGTTCATACTGGTACTCTAGTCGCTCTTAAATATCTCCAACCTCACGGGTCTATTTTTTCATACTTCCATATATTTCTATTGGCTTTAAGCTGATCTGTAGGACATACTATGCTTGATCTATTCTAAGGACTTCTACTAGTACTGCAAGCCTCATGCTGACTTGTCTAGATCTTTGGACTATACTGAGTTCTCTTCTTTATATCTTCTGAAGCTTCCTGAATTCTTTTCTGGGTTACCTATCTTCCAAGGTTTTTTGTTTCTGTTCTTAGAGTAAACTTTCATCGGCTCCCTTTCGGTTATTTATATCTACGCTGGTAGAGACTAGGGTAAACATCTTATGTCTCGATGAGTTTCGGTATCCTTGTTCTGGTACTCGGTATCCTGGTAGAGTCTATTTCTCATGTAAAGTGGATATGAGTTAGGCTCCATCAGGGTAGCTTCATTGACTTGACATCACGGAGGGGTGAGGATCTGGTAGGTCGGGGCCTTATTGGATTCTATGGTTATGGTAACTAATCAATTTTCTGACGTCATTCATCTTATTTGCCTACGGACCTGGGCTCTGGGAATCTAGAATCTCTGCATTCTTATGGCATCTCTCATCTATTAGAAGCCTCTACGACTATTCTTGATTTCTTGCTTCTTCTGTCTACACAAGCAAATAGCCTCAAAGATTATCCAAAACACCATTAAAATCATTCTCAACATTTACTCACATCCTTTCTATATACTTTATTAGTTTATAACCAAAATTTAACAATTTGGGGGTTTCCCACAATCACCATTTCTTAACACAATCATCACTCATACATCATCACATTCAAATTACCAACATACTATAATCATCAAAACTCAATATAACAATTTGGGTCAAGATCATTTACTTACCTTGAATCATATTCCACTTTCACAACTACGGCTTCCATGCTCTCTTTTATTTTCCTAGACTTGGCTTGGGTGGAAATCTTCCACTTTCTTTCTAGTTTCTTCTTCTTTTCTCCTCATTCTTCTTCTCTCATTCACGTCTTCTTCTTTCTTTCCTTTTTTTGTTCTAATTTTTGTGAATTGGTGAATAGTTTTCTATTTAAATAGTAAGGGTTATTTGATATTTGGAATAATGAGGAAAAATGTGGAAATGTGGAGAAGATTTGAGATTCTTCTACTTGAGTCCGGAATTTACTATTCATCCAAATTTTTTATCTGTATTTTTGACCAATTTCTGATCACAATTTGGAAAAATATTCAACGCGGAAGTTGTAGGTCTCGATCTCAGATTTCTGGTGATATAGAATTCATAAAAATCAGAGTTTGTACGAGAAAATCACGGACCAAATACCATGGATTATTCGGAGTGGAACATAATACAGTTTTGTATCGGAATTTCGAGGAATCAACCGATTATCCCCAAAGTCGTTCCATGAGTATATATGTGCTCAAACATAATTTATATTATATAATACTCGTCTCACAATGTAACAGTTGTCGGGATTTCTGATCATTACAGCTTAAACTTGAATTTTGATTTCACCAATTTTTCTCTTTCTTAGGGTTCACTATTTTCTCTCTCTTGTTTCTTGTATTGAAGAAGATGAACAAACCCTTTAAATAAAATGGGTGGGCGAAATTTTGGCCCAAAAAAGGAAAGAGAAAATATTTTTATTTTATTTTTCAAAACAATTTTAAAAAATAACAAAAAAATATATAATCCTACTAATACCAAATGAAAGCCACATGTCACCAATTAAAATATATAACACATGTCATAATCATAAATGACATATATATATATATTATATATATATATATATATATATATATATATATCAATTAATAAATTAATTAATTAAATTTTTAATCAATTAATTCATTCAATTAAATATATAATGTATTTCTATATTTACACTAAATGATAAAATACATCATTAAATTACATGTGTTCCATAATCATTTGATAATTAATTATGTGTATCTAATCAAATTATGTATTTAATACATATGCACATTAATTTAGGAAATTACCGAATGTCTCTGTATGTGTAATTTTTGTTTAACCGTTAAAAGATTCCCAAATAATCAATATTATTTGTTATAAGTTGCCCTAGTGCTCTATGAGTATTTTTGATTATGTGAGACTCTCTAAGTTCAGGTATATCCGTCATGGAATCCAATCTTGTGTCCATAATTTATCCACTTATAAATTATGACGACCATAGATATTATCGCTGAGCCATACAAGTTGAGATCTTCGCATACGTATAATCATTTCGTCATAGGTATCCGGATAAATACCAGAGACATAGATATAATCGTCAAATCTCATAAGGTATAATCCCATCGACGTATAGATTCCTAATTTCTCAATAACACTCAAAACTCATTTCCGAGTGTATTATGGCCATGGATTTGATAAATCGCAATCTCATAAAGTGGACACATAAATCATGTACGCATGACTGACAGATCCTTTCTGGATACATCATCGAATAACATTAGTATCAGTCCACACCCAACGAACAGGCGGAGGTTTAACCTAAAAATGTCAAAGACGTGACTGCCATCCAAGTGTGAAGGATAACTCATATATCCATCATGGTATCTCAAGTAAAATGACTACTATGCTACTTAACTCGAGAATATTCATATTGACGCAAGCGTACCATCTATTGGGAATCTTCCTTGAGTCGTTCAGTGTTCATCCACTATGAACACCTATATATCTATACGAGTCTCCCTAGACTCGTGGTTCACTGAGATAAACCAACAGAATCCAATATTCTCATATACAACACGTTTTGTTCTCCTAGGTTTACTTACGGATGAAGAATGTAAACTTTGACCAAGAACAGTTTAAGAATGTTACTGTTATAACATTTCTCAATGTCAATTGCGACACTTTTGCAATTATGTTATAACTTAATCATTCATAGGTCATGTATGTATTTACCATTTACAAGATAATATATCGACGAAACTGTATATTTTATTCATAATAAAATATTATTCATACAGGTATTTACAGGAAAATACATGAGAAATCGACAAAATGAGTACCAACTCCAATAATTTCTCCCACTTACTCTAGTTCCAATCGATAATATCTCATACCCATCGCCTCAGTATGCTTATCAAATAACTTAAGGAATAGCCTTGATAAGCGGATCTGCTACATTGTTCGTATCTTGCATACGACAATGTCTCCACGCGACATGACCTCTCGAATTATATGATACTTTTGATGGAGTTGGTGCTTGGAGAGCCATTTCGAATTGTATATTTATTATTTATTAATAAAATAACTACATTTTTCATTTCATATCTCATAATGGTATTATCATTACACGTATTAAATTGATGTATCGATATGCTAAGAATGGCATCGACCTTAGAATAGTCTTGACACTAGGTGTAAACTATTCTTAAAGTAAATATTCCTAGTCATTGGTTTTGGAATACGGTCGGATTCCTATAACCTATAAGAGTAGCACATGTCGTATATTGGAATTGGAGTTCCAATGGTTTAACGCGATATACCATGAGTTTTGGAAACTCATATAGACATGTGGGTATTCGTTGGAGCGAATACCGAATGACTCACAGGTGATTCCTAATAGTTGGATGTACACACCACCGTCAATAGGAATCTCCTCGAGTCGAGTAGCATATGTAATCATTTGACTGTAGGATAACATTGATTTTGTGTGAGATCCTCCACACTTAGATGCCATGTATGTCAGAAAACTTTCATGGTCTGGCCTCTAGATGTTCGTTGGGTGTGGACCGATGCACTCAGTAATCAAGTGCGAAGCAAGATAGGATCTGTCGGCCCGTATGTGTACCATAAGGGGTTTAGGTATCCATGTTAGTAAAGTCACGATTTTTAAATCTTTGGCCAAAGTCGATCACCTAGGGTGGATCGCATCAGTTATGAAGAATTGTTGACATGTCGACATGAGATGTGCGTCTCGAAAACTCGACAGTATATTCTATGTTTCCTAAGCACAATTCAGATAGCCTACGACGGAGGGATTATTAAACATATGTGATGACCTCGACTTGTATAGTTCTGAAAGGTCGTTCGTGTTCTTCACGAATTCAGAGGTGGCCGAATTGCGTACATATTAGCTAGGCTTATATGACGAACGTGTCTGAACTTAGAGAGTCCCAATATGAAGTGTACTCGTTGAGCATTGGGGTAGCCGATTATTTTTGATAAAAGATAATATTTGATATTATAATTATCAACTAAGATAATCAAGTGTTATTGGATAACATTGATTATTTACTTTGACCTAATTGGATTAATTGTATTAATTCAATAATTAAACAAGGGCTTAATTGTAAAATCATAATTATCTCTACCATTTGAGGATATTATGGTAATTGTAAGTATGTAATAATAGTTGGTTTTGTCTTGATTTAATTAGATTAAACCAAGGTGGCAAACATTTAACTAATCCATTTCCTAATCCTTGGCTTCATTTAATTGGATTAAATTAAAGAGGGAGACAATGGAGATTAGTCACACCTAATTATACATATTTGGAAAAATTAGATTAAGCCCACTGTAGACAACAGAAACTGGACGACGCATGCTGTTCTAGGCTCGCGGCACTAGTTGGGAGTACGGAGTAGCCACGGGGGACTAAACCGGAGAATAATGGAGTCGCCACCCGATGTGAACCGGGAAAATGAGATTTAAGGCCGCACTCACCCCTCGCAAGGGAAGACCTCAAACCATTGGGTTCGGAACGGTCCCTTACTTGTGTCACTCGTAATGAAAGGATTTACGTAATAATTTTATCAAGTTTAAGTAACATTTATTTCCAAGGATATCATGCTTCTAAATTCACATGTTCAAGATGAAACTTACACCTAAATTTACATACATTTCACATCTAAGAGTGCATGCTTGGAAGTACATCAAAGGAGCGACGAACATACAACTTCATTGGCATATTGTATTCATGCAAAATACCATAGATAACATGCTAAACTAATTCACCCAATGCACCATAGGTAACATGCTAAACTAATTCATTCATGCTCAAACACAACCAACTAGTCATGTATAAAACTATAACATACTAAACATCCTAATCATGCATAAGAAAAATAAATATCATACTAAACAATTAAATCATGCTCAAACACAACCAACTAGTCATGCATAAAACTATAGCATACTAAACATCCTAATCATGCATAAGAAAATAAATATCATACTAAACAATTAAATCATTCTCAAACAACCAACTAGTCATGCATAAAACTATAGCATACTAAACATCCTAATCATGCATAAGAAAATAAATATCATACTCAACAATTAAATCATGCTCAAACACAACCAACTAGTCATGCATAAAACTATAGCATACTAAACATCCTAATCATGCATAAGAAAATAAATATCATACTAAACAATTAAATCATGCTCAAACACAACCAACTAGTCATGCATACTTAAATATCATAACTAACATGCTTTCTAAATTATTAATTCATGCGAAGAAGATAAGTATCGTATGCCCTCAGGTCTAACCTTTTTTGCGTCGTCTTTTGGAAGCACGTTTCACGGCCGTCGGAAGGGTTAATGTTCCACAACTTTTCTGGTTCGCTGGTTCCCCTTTTCCTTCGTTGTCCTGCTGATTTGCTCGCTGTTTTCCCTCCGCTTTGCTGCTGTATTGCTGCTGTGTTGCTGTTGTCTCTCAAGCCGCCGTTCTGGTTGTTTTAGCTACTGTTTTGTGCGTTTTTAAGGGAGTTGGGGCTGCCATTTTGTGCGGTTATTCAAGGACTTTAAAGTGCAGTTTTTTTAGTGCAGTTTGGGGATTTTAGCCACTGTTTTGAGCTGCTGTTTTTGATGTTTTGGCTGCTGTTTTTGCTGTTTTTGCAGTGATTTTAAAGTGCAGTTTTTTAGTGCAGTGAAGGGGAATTTAAGTGCAGTTTTTTGATGATTTTAGGGGCTGTTTTGGAGTGCAGTTTTTTGTGCTTTGAGGGTGCGGTTTGGGGCTATTTTTGGTATGAATTAGGGCTGTTTTTGGGGCTGTTTTATGGGTTAAAATCGCAGCAAAATCAGATCAGGTCAGGGGCTGTTTTGTGGCAGTAAAGGTGCAGTGCAGTAAGTGTTTTAGGCTCGGTTTTGGGCGCGAATTGATCAGCTGTGTGTGGGGACTGTTTGTGCGACTTTAGGGCAATGTTTGGGGCTGTTTATGGCGCGTTAAGGGTGCAATAAAGGGGCTGCAGTGGCGTCAACTTCAGAGGCAGATGGAGGGCTATTTGCGTGTTAGGAGGAAGGCTGTGCAGTGAAGACTAAATGGAATGTTCAGGGGCTGTAGTTTGCTGCTGGATGATGGAGGCTTATTGGGTGCAGTTTTAGCGTGAATATTGGCTGTAATGAGGGTCTGATTTGGCGTGAATGAGCTGCTATATTTGTTGCTGTGTGGCGTGAACAAGGGGGGCTGTTTGCGGGCGTTCTTAAATGCTTGAGAGGAGAGGACTTTGTGTGCTATTGAAGTGCTAAGTGTTGCTCCATATGTGTTAGGACATTTTGGTTGATTTTAGGCTTCTTTTATAGGCAATGGAGGAGAGTGTGGGTGGCTTACAATATGCTTGTTTTAGGGAGATTCTTCTTAGTGGAGAGGTTGGTGGAGGGTTATTTTATAGGGAATGGATGGTTGGCTTGTGCTTGCTTTGTCATTTGGGAGGCTTGGGCGTGTGGTGTGGCTTGCAAAGGGTGATGGGTGTGAGTTAGTGGGTTAGGTGAGCTTTGTTGGAGGTGGAGGTGAGTTGTACATGTTTTGTGTGAGTGGAAGTGAGGTGTGCATGTTTTAGGGAATGTTGGTGGCTAGTGGTGTGTGGTTGGTAGGATTTTGTGTATTTGATTCATTTTGAGAGTGATGGGCGTGGGTTTGGTGTTTGGGCATGGGTTGGTTCTTTTTGGTGGGCTTGGGTATTTGGGCTTGGTGTATGATTTGGTAAGTGGCTTATGGGTTCTTGGGCCGAGCATACGCGGAGATCCAACGAGCAAATCGAAGCTAGATAACCAAGTTAATCCGACAATAATTCCGATTTCCAACTTTACCCTTCCGACGTCCGTTTCCTGCAACTTCCATGACATGAAAAGGTAGTGCCTCCTTACGAGACTCGTCATTGGGCACGATATGCAAAAATGCAGTGTCTACACCCACTTAAAAGTTAATTACAACTTTTATTAATTAAAAATTACTTAAGTTTTGCTATAAATAGCAAGCTTTAGGAAGGTTTTAATTACAAGTACAAATACAAGCATAAGCAAATTCTTAAGAGATTAGCCTAAGTTAGAGAAGTGTTTAGAGAAGCTTGTGAGTTCTCTACAACATTTCATCTAGGAGAAATCAAGATTGGATCTTGAAGTGAAGCTTGGAAGCATTGGAATCAAGATTGGATCTTGAAGTCAAGTTTGCACACCTTGGAGGTTCTCCAACAATTTCAACAAATGTGAGGTAGATTGAATCTTGCATCAAGCTTACTAGGTAAAGTTTGATCTTCTCCTAAGCTATGTTTATTTATGTATTAGATGCATGATCACGTAACTTAATGTTGAATAAGGCTAATCAATTATGTTAGGATACTTTAGAAGTATAAACACAACATGCTTGTAATTAGGTCAAAGATGTTCATGTTGGACATGGAACAATTAATTAGAGTTTGGAACTCTAGATTAAAGCTTAGAGCTATGGATACCATTCTAAAATCACTTGACTACCTTTGGGTGACCTAGAATTGTTCACGAGACATTTCTTATTTGGATTCTAATTTGGTTTGTGTAATGGATTCAAAATTTACTCAAATCCGTATTTAGAATAAACTTATATTTTTGTAAAAATATTTGATGTTTTGAAAAACTTGATTTTTATCCTTTAACATGTGTTAATGTTGGTTTTGAAATTAAAAATTAATTTTGGGTGTTTTTGAAGTGTTTAGGGAAGACCGGAAAGAATTAGGGTCAAAAACCCTAATTCCTTCAGCTCACTGGAATGTGAGCTGAAAGGAAATGACAATGAAAAAAAAGGAAAAGAATCAGACCTGGGCTCTACAGTGCGCGCACTTAACGCATGTATTGCACGTGCGCGCGTAAGCGGTGCCCGCGGTAATTTTGTTTTCTCTCGTTCTGGAGCTTCCAGACTCCGATTCAGTCCTAGTTTTTTCCTATACACTCGTAATTGAATATAATATTTCATTAAATAATTTAAAATTACACCTATATTTGATATCCATGGGTTAGACCCATTTCTGCTGCCCAAGGCACCGATCCGACCCTAGGGGTTCCACAAATGCCCCAACAGAATGGTATCAGTAGCAATGGCTTAACCACAAAACACATGTTTTGAATCAATGTCATAGTAATTTTAATTTAATTATGCATAAGACATATTAGATATGTATTGCATGTTTTAAATTAAAACTTTGACCTAATTAAGTTAATGTCCTGATTGTCATAAATCTCCCGTGATTAGGTGATTACTTTATTTAAGTAATAGTATTAATAATGTTGGAGCATTATTGGATGGTCCGTCTTGTCAATACGAAGATAAATAGGTTCTTACTACTTATATTCAATATCGTCATTAATGTGAGGGTATAAGTGCTCGGAACTTAGGTCGCTCCGATAAAACATTAGATGTAGTGTGATGAGTTAACGTAGTCACCTAATACCGTCATTAGTGTGAGGGTGTACATACGAAGCTCATTAGTGCACATTGACAAGTACACACCTAGAACACGTCTTAATCCAATATAGTCATTAGTGTGAGGATAAGAAACGGCTCAGGACCAAACTAGGAGTCACATGAATGTGATTGACCTTCGAGGTCTACCTAATGAGTTTACAAAGGCCAATATCGTCATTAGTGTGAGGCTGGAGTAAATGTCATGGGATCCATTTCTCGTTATGAAATTTTGATAGTCAAATTTATATTTTTCCGTTAAGGGAGATTACAGAATTACGTAAAGTAGTGGGAGGGCACTAATAGATTTAAAATTCCATAATCATTTAGTGTTATCACTTTTGAAATGAAAATTGTTCTGCTACTACTCAAAAATGTTGTCTTGTAGATGGCTGCCACTAATCCATTGATGAAACTTTTGGATTCCAATAAGCTAAAAGGAGCCAAGAACTATTTCGAATGGGAAATGAACATACGCCTTGTCTTTGAGTATGAAAAGTTAACTTATGTCACTATCAATCCACTACCTGATGATTTTGATCCTAACTCAACTCCAGAAGAGCGAGAAACTTTTTATAGATGGAAAGATGATAACCTGAAGGTGAAAGCCTACATCTTGGGATCGATGGTTCCAGATTTGCTGAGATAATACATTGAAGTATCGGATGCTTGGAGCATCATGCGAACACTCAAGGAGTTGTTCGAGCCAAATCAAGAGATGGAACTTTATCGAAGGTCTAAAGAATTATTATTTGCTGAACTCAAGGAGGGAGAAGCTGTCAGCACTCATGTTTTGAACATGATAGGCCAGATTCGATATTTAGAACGACAGGGCATTGTGTTTGATGAACGGCTGAACCGTAATTTGATTATGTCTTCTTTATTTGGTTCTTATGATGGCTTTGTATTAAATTTCCATATGCATTCGATGTAAGCCATATACGAAGAACTTCATAACATACTACGCACGACGGAGCAAGATTTGAAGAAAGGCAACCTCACACTATATCTCCATGGTGGAGTTGGCTCTTCAAAGACTTCTGGGAAGTCAAAGAAAATAAAGATGGGGAAGAAGAAGATATCAAAGAAAAACTCCAAGAAGTGCAAAGGCGCAAAATCGAAGTATCTCGTGATCAATGTCTACAATGCAAGAAGTCTGGACACTGGAAGAAGGACTGTCCAGAGCGTAAAGCAGGATCCGCTTTTTATTTTTCCAATTACTGACATATCATTAGCCTTAGATGCAAATAGTGGATGGGTGTTAGACACTGGTAGTCCTACTTATATTTGCAGTTCCTTGCAGTAAATGAGGGTTAAAAGAAGGCTGAATAAATGGGAGATCCAACTTAGAGTTGGCAATGCCGAGACATTAGATGTCAAGGCCATAGGAACTGTTGTTCTAGATCTCCCAAATGGATGTAAATTAGATTTGCATGATTGTTATTATGTTCCCTCATTTATCAGACAAATAATATCAATGCCAATATTAGATAAAGAATGATATAAAATAAACATTAAGGATGAAACCTTATGTTTATATGATAAAGAAAATTTATTGAAATGTGAATGTTCTTTATCAAAAGGTCACTATGTTTTGGAAACATATAGAGATGTCTTTAATGTAGAGGAAAATACAAGTAGGAAGTCTGATCTAAATAATACTGAATTATGGCATATGAGATTAGGCCACATAGGTGTTAGACGTCTATCCAAATTGGTAAATGATGGTTTGATTGAAAATCTTACCTTAGATCCTTATCTGATTTGTGAGTCATGTATCCAATGAAAGATGACAAAAGCCCCATTTCAAGGTGCTGGACATCGTGCTGGATATTTACTAGAGCTAATACACAGTGATGTGTGTGGTCTATTAAATCACGCCGCTCATGATGGTTCCACGTACTTTGTGACTTTCACAGACGACAAGTCTAGATATGGATATGTCTATCTGATGAAACATAAGTCGGAAACATTTGACAAGTTCAAAATATTCTGAAATGAGTAGAAAAACAAACCAGTAAATTCATCAAATGTCTTAGATCAGATCGAGGCGGTGAATACATGAGTGAAGAATTCAGAAATTATTTAAGGGAGAATGGAATTCTCGCCCAATATAGCCCACCAGGAACACCTCAACACAATTGAGTGTCTGAGCGAAGAAATCGTACTTTATTGGATATGGTGCGATCCATGATGAGCCATACAGATCTTCCTTATTACCTTTGGGGTTACGCTTTGTAAACTACTGCCTACATACTTAATAGGATTCCATCGAAAGCTGTTTCTACGACCTTCTATCAGATATGGTTTGGTAGAAATCCAAGTCTTAGACATTTAAAGATTTGGGGTTGTCATGCATACGTTAGAATTGCGCAGCGGGATAAACTAGCACCCAAAGGGTATAAATATAGGTTCATTGTATATCTTGAAAATTCCATGGGATATAAATTCTACGATTCTGAACAACGAAATGTATTTGTTGTTCGTTTTGCAACTTTTCTTAAAAAGCAATTTTTGAGAGAAAGTGTGAATTGTAGAAAGATTAAACTTGATGAGTTTGATCCCACAGTAAAGAACCTGAGATGGAACCAGAGATCCAACTAGGTGAAGGATCTACAACACAGGTTCTATGTAAGTCGAATAGAATATCAAGGCCTCCTGAGAGACTGTTTTTAACATCTGATATGAGCCTTGATGTTCTCCTCTTGGAGGAAACAGATCCGACTATGTATAAAGAAGCGATATTAAATATCGATTCGGGAAAATGGCAGGAAGCCATGAAATCCAAAATGGATTCAATGCATGCCAATCAAGTCTGGGACTTAGTTGAACTTCCTGAAGAAGTTAAACATATTAGTTGTAAATGGGTTTACAAAAGGAAGCGAGGGCCCGATGGAAAGGTGGAAACCTTTAGGGCCCGACTGGTAGCGAAAGGTTACACTCAACGTTCTGGGAATTGACTATGAGGAAACTTTTTCACCAGTAGCCATGATAAAATCCATTAGGATTCTTTTAGCCATTGTTGCATATCACGACTATGAGATTTGGCAGGTGGATGTGAAAACCACTTTCCTAAATGGATTCATTGAGGAGGATATCTATATGGAACAACCAGATGGTTTCGTATCCAGTGAGACTTCAAACTTGGTTTGTAAGCTCCAAAAGTCTATTTATGGACTTAAACAGGCATCCCGAACCTGGAATCATCATTTTGATGAGATAATTAGATTATATGGATTCATCAAGAATGAGGAAGAACCATGTGTTTATAAGAAAGTTAGTGGGAGCATGATAGTTTTTTTAGTCTTGTATGTAGATGACATCCTTATCATAGGAAATGATATAGGGATGATGCAAAGTGTGAAAGCTTGCCTTCAAGAACTTCTCTATGAAATATATGGGTTAAGCTTCCTATATACTAGGTATAAGGCTCTACCGAGATAGATTTAGGAATCTTATAGGGTTGTCACAATCGATGTACATAGACAAGATGTTAGAAAGGTACAGTTTTACCAACTACAAGGCAGCAAATGTACCTTTCTGATACGGCATACATCTTTCGAAGAAAATGGCACCTCAAACTGAGGAAGAGATAGTTAGGATGTCTAACTTGCCATATGCTTCTTGTATTGGGAGCATAATGTATGTTATGTTATGTACTAGACCCGACATCAGTTTCGGCGTCAGTATGACCAGCCGATATTAATCTGATCCAGGTAATGATCATTGGACAGCCTTGAAACATATCCTAAAATATCTTAAAGGCACCAAGGATAAGTTTCTGATATATGGAGAAAATGAGCTACAAGTTAAAGGTTATACAGACTCCGACTTCCAGGGAGATCCAGATGATAGAAAATCTACATCAGGATACATATTTACCCTTAAAGGCGGTGCTGTAAGTTGGCGTTGTTCAAAGCAAGGCTCAGCAGCTGATTCCACCACTGAGGCGAAATTTATAGCGGCTTCAGAAGCTGCTAAAAAAGCTGTTTGGATTAGAAATTTTATCACAGAACTTGGCGTTGTGCCTAGTATTGCGGATTCGATCCCATTATACTGTGATAATAATATAGAGATCGCGCAGGCTAAGGAGTCGAGGGTACATTCCAAGTCTAAACACATGGAAAGGAAATACCGCGTAATTAGAAAGATAATTGAACGAAAAGACATTGTGGTCTTGAAGGTTCAAGGACAAGACAACATAGCAGACCCGCTTACAAAAGCCTTACCTCCTAAGTTATTCGATAAACATATGGAAGAGATGGGACTACGATACCATCCAGATTGGCACTAAGCAAATGGGATTTTGATGGAGTTGGTGCTTGGATAGCCATTCCGAATTATATATTTTATTATTTATTAATAAAATAACTACATTTTTCATTTCATATCTCATAATGGTATTGTCATTACACGTATTAAATTGATGTATCGATATGTTAAAAATGGCATCGACCTTAGAATAGCCTTGACACTAGGTGTAAACTATTCTTAAAGTAAATATTCCTAGTCGTTGGTTTTGGAATACGGTCGAACTCCTATAACATAGAAGAGTAGCACATGTCGTATATTGGAATTGGAGTTCCAATGGTTTAACGCGTTGTACTATGAGTTTTGGAAACTCATATAGACATGTGGGTATTGGTTGGAGTGAATACTGAATGACTCATAGGTGATTCCTAATAGTTGGATGTACACACCACCGTCAATAGGAATCTCCTCGAGTCGAGTAGCATATGTAATCCTTTGACTGTAGGATAGCATTGATTTTGTGTGAGATCCTCCACACTTAGATGCCATGTATGTCAGAAATATTTCATGGTCTGGCCTTTAGACATTTCTTATTGGGATTCTAATTTGGTTTGTAAAATGGATTGAAAATTTACGCAAATGCGTATTTTGAAAAAAATTATATTTTTTTAAAATATTTGATATTTTGCAAAACTTGATTTTTTTTCTATAACATGTGTTAATGTTGGTTTTGAAATTAAAAATTAATTTTGGGTGTTTTTGAAGTGTTTAGGGAAGACCTGAAAGAATTAGGGTCAAAGACCCTAATTCCTTCAGCTCACTGGAATGTGAGCCGAAAAGAAATGACAATGAAAAAAAAAAGGAAAAGAATCAGACTTGGGACCTGTTTCGAACTTTTCCAACTGACTACAGTGCCTTTAAAGGTACGAATCTCGATGTAGACTTTCTATCATCTGGATCCGATTGGAAATGTTAATATGTGTACCCATTAACTTGTAGTTCTCATTCTCCATAAATCAAAAACTTATCCTTAGTACCTTTAAGATACTTCAGGATATGTTTGACGGTCATCCAATGGTCATTACTCGGATTTGATTGATATCTACTGGTTACACTAACCGAGTGACTAATATCAGGTCGCGTACATAACATTGCATACATAATGCTACCCAAACATGAAGCATAAGATAGATTAGACATTTTAATCATCTCATCTTCAGTTTGCGGACACATTTTCTTTGAAAGATTTATACCATGTCGGAAAGGTATGTTAACTGTCTTACAGTTGCTGAAATTATACCTTTCTAATATCTTGTATATTTACGTAGACTGAGACAATCCAATAAGCTTCGCTCTCTATCTCTATAGAGTTTTATATCCAAAAGATAAGAAGCTTCACCTAGGTCTTTCATAGAGAAATTTTTATAGAGATAAGCTTTCATGCCCTGCATCATCCCAATATCATTCCCACTTATCAGGATGTCATCCACATAGAGTACCAAAAACACCACCATACTCCCACTGACCTTTTTATACACACATGATTTTGTTGTATTCTGAGGAAATTAGACAATTTAATAACATCATCAAATCGAAGATTCCAACTTCGTGAAACTTGTTTAAGTCCATAAATGGACTTCTTAATCTTACAAACCATATCTAAGTCTTGGTTGGACGTAAAACCTTCTGGCTGTTCTATATAGATTTCTTCATCAAGAAATCCATTCAAGAATGTCATTTTGACATCCATTTCCCAAATCTCATAGTCATGGTAGGCAGCTATGGCTAATAAAATCCTAATAGACTTTAAAATCGCAACTGGCAAAAAGGTTTCATCATAGTCGACACTTGGTCGCTGTGTATAACCCTTAGCAACCATCCGGGCCTTGAATGTTTCAACACTTCCATCAGACCCTCTCTTCCTTTTGTAAACCTATTTACAACCGACATGAACGATTGTTTCAGGAAGAGGTTATGCAATTTGAGTAATTTGTGAAATTAGGGTTCTAAACCTAATCCAATTTTGGGGCTTTTCATATATATGATATAATTTGATGTATATATGATATATATATTAAATTTGGGATTGATTTGATTTGATCTTGATGTGTTTTGAACCAAAAAAGACCAAAATGTAAATCCTGGAAAATTCAGGGACTGTTCGGTAATTTCAGAATTTTTAGGGATTTGTGTTGCAATTTGTATTTTCATGTATTGGACATGTATAAATTATTTTGGGATTGATTTGGAATCAATTAAATATGTATTTCACTATTTAAGGACCAAAATGATTAAATTGCAAAACTTTGGTGAAATTCGATAATTAATAGAAATTTGATTTCTTGGGTTAAACTTTCAGATTTTAAGTATTGGTTAATTAAATAAATAAGTTTATTTAATTGTTCCAAGAAAAATTTTTGAAATCGGAAAAATATGTTTTCCGCGTTCCGCTGCGCTAACCCTGTAGTTCCATATAAAACCCCAATAATAAGAAGCTTCTCTCAGGTCCTTCATGTAGAAATGTTTACAGAGGTAAACTTTGACGCCTTACATCATCCCTATATCATTCCCAATGATTAGGATGTCGTCAACATAGAGGACTAAAAATACCACCATGCTCTCACTGGCCTTCTGATACACACAAGATTCTTCCGAATTCTTGAGAAAACCAAACAATCTAATAATCTCGTCGAATCAAATATTCCAACTTCGTGAAGCTTGTTTAAGTCCTTAAGTAGACTTTTTAAGCTTACATACCATATCCAAATTCTCGCTGGATGCAAAACCCTCTGGTTGTTCCATATAGATTTCTTCATCAAAAAATCCATTTAGAAAAGCCGTTTTGACATCTATTTGTCAAATCTCGTAGTCATGATAAGCAACTATAGAAAGTAAGATCCTAATAGACTTAAGCATTGCAACTAGCAAAAAATTTTCATCTTAGTTGATGTCAGGTTGCTGCGTGTAACCTTTTGCTACCAATTCTGCCTTATAGGTTTCAACATTTCCATCAGGCTCACGCTTCCTAATGTAAACCCATTTACAACCGATAGGAACAATTCCTTCGGGAAGCGAAACCATGTCCCAAACTTGATTCTCATCCATTGATTCTAACTCGGATTTCATGACATATTGTCACTTCACGGAGTCGATATCCAACATCGATTCTCCATAGGTAAAATGGTCAGTCTCTTTAACTAAGAAAACATCGAGACTCTTTTCTTGTATCAAATACAAGTGTTCAGGAGGTCTAGATATCCTTTGTGACCTACGGAGTTTGTGTGTTGAAGGTTCTTCTTCTACTTGAACTTCAGGTTCATCCATTGGTTCGTTGTTTTCATATTGGGCTTCATCAAGTTCAACCTATCAAAGATTACCACCTTCTGACAAAAATTCTACCTCTAGAAATTTTACGAAACGAGCTACGAATACATTTTGATGCTCAGTTTCATAGAACAGATATCCATTCGTATTCGAAGGATATCCAACAAACCTAAACTTTTGCCCTCGAGGCAAAAGCTTATCTTGCTGAGCCATCCTGACATAGGCAGGACAACCCAAAACCTTAACATAATTAAGATTTATTTCCTACCGGTCCATATCTCATATGGAGTCGTAGGAACAACTTTTGAAGGAATCATATTCAAAAAATGTGCAGCTCTTAAAAGAGAGTAGCCCCATAAATAATAGGGCAATAAAGTCTGATTTCTCCTCTCAGACACTCCATTGTGCTGTGGAGTACTTGGAGGAGTATATTGAGCGAGAATCCCATTCTCTTTCATATAATCAATGAACTCACTACTCATATATTCGCCGCCTCGATTAGATCGAAGGCATTTAATATATTGACCAGTCTATTTTTTTCTACTTCATTGCGGAACTTTTTAAACTTTTCAAAGGTTTCCGATTTATGTCTCATCAGATAGACATAACCGTACCATGATAGATCATCAGTAAAGGTAACAAACTAAAAATAACCACTGTAAGAAATCTGACTTAGTGGACCACAAACATTAGAATGTACGAGTTCCAGTAAGTTATTGGCTCCAAGACCAGAAAATAAGGCTTTGGTCATCTTACCCCGAATACATGATTCACAAGTTGGATATGATTTAATGGTGAGATCTGGTATCAAACCATTCCTAACAATTGGGTGAGGCGTTTCACGCCTATATGACCTAGCCTCATATGCCATAATTCAATATTATTAACTACAGGTAAACTACGTTTATTAATCCTAGCATTCAAAATATCTCTAGAAGTATGTAATATGTAATGACCATGCTCATTTGGACAACAAATGATCTGAATATTACGTTTATCATATAAATATAAAAAATAGTTCTTAATATTAACATGATAACCTTCTGTATCTAATACAAAAAGAGATATAATATTTGCTACACATTCTGGTACAACGTAGCAATCATTTACAAAAGGCTCCCACTCGGCAAGGGGATCTTGCATACTCCCAATGCAACTACATCCAGAGAGTCTCCACTCCCAAAACGCAAATGCATCTCTTCAGGCTTCAGCTTCTTACTTTCCTTCAGCACCTTCAACGAATTGCAAATGTGAACAGGGCAAGCAGAATCCAAAATCTAGCTGGATGTAACAGCTTCACAAGCTAGTGAGATATCAATAACTAGAAAAATAAATGCACCTGATGTAGATGCTCTATCTCTCCTTATCAAGGCAATGTAGTCAGGACAGTTCATTTTCCAGTGCCCGACTTTGCTGCAATGATGGCATTTGTCTTCAGACTCCCTCTTGGGCTTAACTATCTTTCCGTATGGTGGAGGACCGAAGCCCTTCTTCTTCTTCATCTTCGTCTTCTTTCCTTTTGCCTGGCCTGGAAAGGAGCAGAAAGTGAAGTAGGTTTTGGAGGGCGAGTCGATACTCCTAAGGAAAGATATCCTATGCAGTTCATGGTAGGAACAGATAATCACATTCATGTTGAAGTACATTACGAATTGGCGATAAGATGCTGGGAGCGAACCAAGAATGACACTCCTACCGAGAATGTCATTCAGAGGGAGATTATGTTGCCTCAGTTGTTCGATCAAATCGATCAAGTGAAGAACATGTGAGCTCACAGCTTGCCCCTCGTCCAGTCGCGCATAGAACAGTTCCATCGTGAATTTATGAAAAATAATTTATTCTTGGTTCATATATAATTCTCTTAATCACATCATCATACTATACGCATCTAGCATGCCATAGTGTTGCCTCTTGAGTTCCAATGCCAATGAACTTAAAGTGTATGATTTAACTTTTAAATCATCGTCTTTCCAAGATTGGAAAATTTGTAGTTCCTCCGGTGTTGCGTCTTCAAACACAGCAAGGGGCAGCGGACCCTCAAGTACATATCCCAACTTTTCGGATTCAATGAAAATCCTTAAATCCAAATCCCAATCAGCAAAATTTTCAGTGCCTTTCAGTTTGTTCGTATCCAACATACGCACAAACGGATTAGTCGATTGTGCCGCCATCGCAAATCTATCATATAGATTACGAAAAACGGTTAACAGAATTAAACAGTTTCATATAATATCAAAAACATTAACCAGATCATGGAACTTTTAATCTAAAAATGCCCCTCCCACTAAATCATGCAATAATGTAATCCCCAAACATAATACAAAGATTTAATAATTAAATTAAATACAAATAGTGAAAGGTGGGCCCCATGAATATATTCCAGCTCACAGCTTTGGCACGTTCTCGCCTTCGTATATTCATCAGGTAGACAACTCATTGTGAATCACTTACTAGTGACTTCTAGTTTCCGATCCTGGTCGTTTCTCGTTGTGACATCTTTGACATGTTCACAAGGAGGCGTACCAAGGTTAAACTCGTCAATGATCTACTTACGTAACCCTGACAGCTTTGGCACGTTCAGGATTCCGCTTTTGCTTGAATTTATGTAGTATCAAATATACATCTGGCATAAATAAATTTCTATCGGCTACATCCTCACAGCTTTGGTACGTTCTCGGATGTAGTCATAGAAAAGATATCCATAAACCGTATTGACAAGACGGACCATGTAACATGCATCAGATCCATGATTAACAAACAACCTTATTAATTAGGGATTTTCTGCAAAGTGTCATACACCCTAAATTTAATCAAATTAAATTAAAACATGCATGTATCAAGCAAAGACAAGATCAAACATTAGATTTAAAGGGCTAATCATATCAAGGGCCTAGAATCAGACTCGCTCTGATACCATTTTTGAAGGGGTTTTAAGGGGTATTACCGGGAAACGCAGCGGAACGCGGAAAATCAAAATTTTATGATTTCAAACTTTTTCTTGGTCAATTAAAATAAACTTATTTATTTTAATTATACAATACTTAAAATCTGAAATTTTTACCCAAGAAATCAAGTTTCTTTGTAATTACCGAATTGCCTCAATCGTTTGCAAATTGATCATTTTAGTCCTCAAATTGTCAAATATAAATTTGAATGATTCCAAATCAGTACTAAAGTGATTTTAATATGTCCTACACATCAAAATACAAATTACAACTCAAAATCCCAAAAATTACCAAATTGCCGAGAGCACCACAAGGATTGCAATTTGTGCATTTGGGTCCAAAGTTGTTCAAAATAAGTTAAGATCAAATCCAATCAACCCAAAATTAAACATGCATCATATACATATCATAATACATCATATATATGAAAATCCCCAAATTTGGAAAGGGTATAAACCATAATTTTATAATTTCTTCAAATTAGACAAATTACACCAAATCAAATGAATCCAACACTTCAATCAAGTTTCTACCACACCAAACAAGTCTCACCACTTTGAAATAACTCTAGAATAATTCTAGGTCATCAAGGAGTGGCCCAAAAACTCTAGAATGGCAACTAGATCATCAAATGATCAAAAGAATGCTTAATAACTCCTTATAAGTTTTCTTTGTATATCATACATGCAAACACCCATCATCAAAGCTTCCAACCATAAAAAAACATAAACTAGAAAGAGTAGAAAAACCTAAGAACTACATATGTTGTGGCCAAGAATGATAGGAATAAATTTCCTTATAATGAAAGGTTGGAAATGTAGAAAAACCTAAGAACTACACATGTTGTAGCCAAGAATGAAAGGAATAAATTTCTTTCCAATGAAAGGTTGGAAATACTTACTAAATCGCAGTCTTTCTTTGATTGTCTTCTTGTTTCCTCTCTTTTTATCTCAACCTTATTTTTTTTTTTTTTTTTTATATTTCAGAGACTATGACTTATATTAAGCAAATGGAAAAACATAACCTTTATATATCTAGGTCACTTGGCCGAATTTAGCCTAAAGAAAAGAAAAAAAGATATTTTGTTTCATTAAACAAAAATCAAGAAGTCAAATGGAATTTGACAACCTTTTCTTTAAAGGAAAGTCAACAATACACAAAAATGAATCATTTCCTAACTTTATCATAATGGTAGATATTTATATTTTAATTTCTTTAATCATTTAACAATTAAATAATTAACTTAACAATTAAATAATTAAATAATTAATTAAATATAAATATCTCAAATATATGTATTATATTTACTTTAAATATCTCAAATACATATATTATGATATATGTCAAATATCTCAATTTGACATTTAATTAATGTGTATTTAATAAAATCATACATTAAATACAAATACACATTAATTAGGAAATGACCAAAAGGTTCATTTGCATGTCTTTTTCGTTTAACCGTTAAACAATTTATAAATAATCAATATTATTCATAAAAGTTGCTATAGTGCTCTACGAGTATATTTCATTAGTGAGACTCTAGATTCAGACGTATCTGTCACGAAATCCAATTTCGTGTCCATAATTCACCCACCCGTAAATTATGACGACCACAGATAAACTCGTTGAATCATACAGGTCGAAGTCATTGCATATGTTTAATTCCTCCGTCACAGGTATCCGTATATATCCCAGAGATATAGATGTAAACGTCAAATATCTATAGAGACAATCATGTCGACGTCTCTATTAGCAATCTCTAAAATAACACTTAGAACTTACTTATAAAGTGTACCACGGGCCCATGGTTTTTATTTGATTTCTAATCATATATGGACTACCCATGCTCTGTACACAGAACTGACGGATCTTATCTTGACACATACATGACACCCTGAGGATCTGTCCACACCTAACGAACAGGCGGAGGTCTGAAATTAATAAGTCGGTGACATGACTGTCATCTAAGTGTGGAAGATGTCTCATGTGCCCACAATGGTATCTCAGGTCGAAGAATCACTTATGCTACTCAACTCGAGAAGATTCTTATTGATGTTGGTGTACCATCCATTAAGAATCTTCGGTGAGTCATTCAATATTTATCCGCTATAAACATCTATACGTCTATACGAGTCTCCAAGACTCATGGTTCATTGAGAAACCATTGGAATCATATATTCCAATATAAGACATGTACCGGTCTCAACGGGTTTACTTACTGACCAAGTAGTGTAAACCTTGACTATGAACTATCTAAAAATGACAACATCATGATACAACTCAATGTCAGTTACGACGCTTTTGTAACTGTATCATAACTAATCATTCTAAGGTCAATTACGTCTTTACCATATAAAGAGATATATATTATATTATAGAAACTGTTTATTTTATTCATAATAAAATATTTACAAGAGTATTTATAAGGAAATACAACAGGGAATTGGCGCTCTGAGCACCAACCTTAACAGTTAGAGGCCACCCTAAAGGTTTCATATCGGTACATATACACACATTATGTTATATCACAAGCATAATACGCCATGTAGTGATAATAATTAGTTGAATTGAGAAGCTTAGCCTAGTTCCGAAGCATAATTCACGATTTATATACTAATTAAGTTTATCAATTATAGATTATCGATAGGAACCCGAGTTCTTCGATGAAGTGAAGTAGTGCCAGCCAGATTTCAAATCAGTGAGTAGATATTTTCTTTTCAAGTTGATATTTACTTATTTAATTTTGATTTGAGATTTACTTTTAAGTGCATCACGGCGTTAGCCAAGTTGATTTCCAGTTATTTAATGAATAAGAATGTTTTGAGAAGTTTGGAGATTAAAAGCATGATTTTTGGAGGCATATGGGAAAAACCCACCTCAGATGTAACTTGGAATTGACGGATCCAATAACGTGTGCACACGTAGTTCAGGACAGGGGGACGGCAATACGTAACGCTCATATATCCTAGTTTCATGGACATGATGATGGCATGGATTAGCATTTATGGCTCTAGTTCAGTGGCTTGGAGGATGGCGATACGTAACGCCCTAAGACACTAGTTTAGGCGTATGGGGGGACAACGATACGTAAAGTCCACATGCGTCAGATTTTCTACAGATTCTCAGATATATGATTTTCAGAAATGATATTTTTATGAAAGAGTTTTAGAAAGAATTCAGTTTTACGAGAGATATCAGAGTTTTACAGAAAGAAAGGATTTCCAAAAACGTTTTACATAAAGAGAATTATTTTCAGATAAGAAAAGAGTTTTCAGAAATAAAAGAGTTTTCAGAAAGGATCAATTTTCTAGAAATATTTTCGATTTCAGAACCATGAATTTATCATAAAGCATTTCAGTTTCCATTTTAAAATTGTACACTCACTAGGTCGTTAAACGATCTAACCCCCCACTCCTAGTATTTTCTGACTGATGGCAGTCACTAGGGTGTTTGGGGTCCACCAGGTCGAGTATAGAGGTTTAGCACAGTCAGTGTCAAAGTAAATATGCATGCATACATTAGTATTGTATATGTCATTGTAACATGTTAAAAGTTTCCATTAACAGAGTTGTAAAGAGAAGTATATTTGAGTACACAGTTACGAGTATTAAAATGCATTTACGTTGATGAGTTGGGCAATGGCTCTTGTGCTTGGGTTTACACTTAAGATGGGATTAGTAGTGATGATCATAGTCAGAAAGTTAGAGGCTCAGAGAGATAGGTCAACCTATTCCCTGCCGGTGGCATCTCCAAAAGGGAGATGTTACAGTTAAAAGACAAACAACACTGTATTAATTTGTTCTTAGGCATGTTTTTAATCTTATTAAACTTTTTAGATTTCATAATATGTCTAAATTAAGTGAACGTGCATTTATGTAATGACATGTTATAATACATCACCCTAAATTATATGACATGTTACTTAAACAATTTGAATTGAAAATATACATATAATAAAAATTAATGTATTGACCGAGCTTTTGATTTTCTATACTGATCTAATTAGTACATAAAATAACCAAATCATTACTTGGTCTTCAACTCTTGGATTTTAGGAACAGGTTGCGGTATTTTCCTCATCGGCAATGTGCTCCATAAAATTATAAAATTAAAAAAATTACAACAATTGTAATTATTCATAAAATAGAATTATGGCCTTATATTCTCAAAAGAAACTAAATAATATCAAAAGTTGGAAAAAAATTACAACCAATGTATTTTAAATAATATCATTCATCACATGAATTATTTTATCACATAAAATATTTATTTATGTATCAAATACATAAAAAAATTAATAATGATCAAATAATTAAAGAATTCGAAAGATAGAATTAGAATACTTTTCAACTTACTCTCGATGCCAATGATAGGGATTTTTGTAAGAACTCTTCACTGAAAATCTCCTTATGCAGTGGAAATGCATTTAGGCTCGGGATCGGACTTCAAATTTTTTTTGGTCTTCATTCCCTTACTGCCAAATCAGGACATCACTAAATCATCCCCTATAGTTTGCGAAAATTGCTAGAATTTGCTGAAATGGACAGCCCCTGCAAAGCTGCAACTTCCAGCGCACTTTGGGTAGTTTTTTCACGTCGGAAACAACCTCAAATAGTCTTGAAACCCTCCCAACAGATCTGGAATTATTCCAACAGATCTCGACTACTTTTCCTTCACCAAAACAATCCCGAAATTAACCCTGAAACTGTCACTACTTGCAATGAAAATGCACTTAGGCCTCGGGATCGGACTTGAAATTTTTTTTACTCTTTCTTTCCCTTGTTGCCAAATCAGGACATCACTGAATCAGCCCTTACAGTTTGTGATAGTTGCTGGAATTTGCGGTAATGGACAGCCCTCGTTAAGCCGCAACTTCCAACACACTTTGGGTAGTTTTCGCACATTGGAAACAGCCTCAAATAGTCCGGAAACACTCCCAACAGATTTGGAATTATTCCAGCAGATCTAGACTATTTTTCCTTCACCGAAACACTCACAAAATTAACCTTGAAACTGCCACTACTTGCTGGAAAATCTGGATAGCTTTTTGATCTCCTGTTTGCAAGACTTTATGAGCCTTTTAAGATATATTTTATGAAATCAAATCAGTCCTAAAATAATCCCCAATCAATCCTCTACAACCTAAAATATTTCCTGCAAAAATCATAATAACAGCAGCCTCGTTTTTTACTAAAAACACAACGGCAATGGACTATGAAATTGCCCACTGTCGTGAATATGAGAGGAGAAGGATAATGTTTTCACTCGATCTTCCATGCTATGTCTCGTCACCAGAAAAATGGAATGTGGGCTCTTAATAACTCATAAGAATTTTCTCTAAACGTTTTAGAGAAAAATCATTGCACTTTGGTTTTTCTCCATAGAGAAAGATGGAGGCTAACGTGGCTATGGTTTTGTTTTTCAAGTTCTTCTTATAAAAGAGAACTTGTTTCCTTTTTATAGTTAAGGATTGTTATAAGAATTTTCTCTAAACGTTTTAGAGAAAAATCATTGCACTTTGGTTTTTCTCCATAGAGAAAGATGGAGGCTAACGTGGCTATGGTTTTGCTTTTCAAGTTCTTATAAAAGAGAACTTGTTTCCTTTTTATAGTTAAGGATTATGTTAATTAATTGTAATAAAATTATAAAATTAACCATCTAACCATAGCCTAGGATTTTCAGCTACCCCCTTCTTTAAAATTAATTAATCACATTAGTAATTAACATAACTTATAGTTATACATGTGAGTTCATAATTGGATTATTCAATTATGTTATAGCAACCTATAGTCTATCAAGATAGCAAGAGGACCAAATAGACTCGCAGTTAAAGCTTTAATAATCTTAAGATATTGATTAAAATTCTTTAATCAAATATTTCATTATTAACTTCAGGTTATTGCACTAAAAATCTGAAGCCGAACTCTCATCACTGTAGATATTTAATTTAAACAGGGCCATGTTGGTGTCCATCGATATAATCACTACATACATATGAGTATCATATAATTAGAGCCATGTCATAATATCTGTTATACCCTTCAAATTATTTCTTGTGCCTTAAGAAATATTAATTCTCAAATGAATAATTTTATTCATAATTATTATGAATTTTATCTTTATATTCGTAATAGAAAGAATCGAGCGCTCTGATCATTCAAGTACCGAACCAACTCTCAAATAAGATATTCCTCCACTTCTCGCAAGGAGTGGATTTTGTATTTATATAAAACGTCCTAGCTACACACAAGACCATGCCTCCAAATTATGAAATTATTGATCAGGATTTCTACACCGTTCTCACTCATGTAAATCAAAGAACATAGCCTGCCATATATGAGTTTATAGTACACTTATGATTCATATCAATCCATATATGATCATCTAGTAGACTGATATTAATTTTTTATCTAACAGATATAAAAAGAAATTCATTTATATCTTAGTTCAGTCCTATATAATCGTACCATATAAGGTGTTTCCATTCATATGTCTCCACATGAACGATCCTAGATCAAGATCATCATAAATTTACGAAATGGACTGTAGCTATAGATAAATCATAAACATTATCCTCCACACTTTGATGGCAGTCACATCTTCGACCTTTTTAGGTTAGACCTCCGCATGTTCATTGATTATGAAATTATGGGCATGATATCCGATGATCTATCTAGAGAGGATCCACCAATCCTACGTACAGGATTTAGGTATCCACTTCATGAGATTGCGATTTTTCAAATCCATGGCCATGATAACTCGGAAATGAGTTCTGAGTGTTATTGAGAAATCATAGATCTATACATCAACGAGATTATGCCTTACGAGAATTTACGATTATATCTATGTCTCTGGTATTTATCTGAATATCTATGATGGAAGGATTATACGTATGCGAAGATCTCAACTTGTATGGTACAAAGAGAATATTTGTGGCCGTCATAATTTACAAGTTGGTGAATTATTAACCCAAAATTGGATTATGTGATTGATATACCTGAACTTAGAGAGTCTCACATAATCGAAAATACTCGAAGAGCACTAGGACAACTTATAACCAATAATATTGATTATTCGGAAATCGTTTAATGGTTAAACGTAAATTACACATGCGCTTTTTTGGTAATTTATAAATTAATGTGTATATGTATTAGATGCATAATTTTGATTAGATGCATATTAATTAATTATCAAATATTTTTGGAACACATGTAATCTATGAATGTATTTTATCATCTAATGTAAATGTATAAATACATTATATATTTAAATTAAATGAATTAACTGATTAACAAGTTAATTAATTAATTAATTGAATGTATTTTTATATAGAAGAATATGTCATTTTTTTATTATGCCATGTGTTATATATTAAATGGAGACATGTGGCCTTTGTTTTGGTATTAGTTGGATTATGTTTTTTTGTTTTTAAAATTGTTTTGAAAATAAAAATTATTTTTCCCTTGTGACAATGCCCAAAATTTGGCCACTCCACTATAAATAAAGGGGTTGTTCATTTTCTTCTCTAGGGAAACCAAAAACTAAAATAGTAAACCCTTAGAAAGAGAAAATTTGAGGAAAAATAAAATCAAAGGATTAGCTTAATGATTTGGTAAATTATGGTAAGTTTTCTTAATTCTTTAATAAAGAAATTATTTCACTTCCTTTGTTTGAATACATGAGATGTATTTTTTATTTTTCGTCTCTTGAATATGGGATTTACTTGTTGGAAGCTTGTTGGGAAGAAAGAATGCATGTGTGATAAATCTTTTGAGCTTAATAATTGTTATTGAAGTTTAATTTTTATTAAGAAATGATAAGTTGTCATTTTAGAGTTTTTATGCCACTTTCTGAAAACCTAGAATAGTTCTTGTGTGTTTTTTTATTGTAGTGAGATACTTGGGATTTACAAGTTTAGATTAAAGTTACTAAAGTTAGATTGAAAGTTGATTTTAATGTTATTTGATTAATTGAATATTTTAGGGTTTATGCCTAATTCTAAAAGGGGGTTTTCATTTCATGGATGTAATTAAGTATATTAGATGTATACTAATCATTTTGGTAGTGTTTTGGAAATACTTAAATCTGTAATTAGTACTTTTAGACTAAAATGAGAAAAATGTAAAAGTTTGCACATATATGTAATTTCGGTCAAAGAGGTATTTTAAACATTTCTAAATTTGATTTTGGGATTCAATATTAAAATAAATAATTTATTTTAATAGTTGAAATTGGAAAATTTTGATTTTTCACGCTCCGCTGCAATATCCGGTAAAAACTTGTAATTACGCCAACATTTTGTTCCTCTAAATTAGGAAACTATAAGTCAATGATGTTTTTGTTCTAAATTGTGGATTATTTTTTTGAATGAAATAATTAAATTAACTTTGTCTAAGAAAAAAATGTTATTATACTCGAATTTGAAGTGATCGTCTCTCGTGGTAAAATTATAAGAAACTGTAGGAGACGTAAATGCCCCTAAATTACCTAAAATGGACAAAAATGTAGAAATGAAAGTATAAATTGGGTTTATTAGACTAAAAAAATGAATTTTGCTTGGAACTTTGAGACTTTTGTTACTTTGCTAACTTATTTGCAACTTATATATAGACTTGGTTGTTGATCATTGGCTCTTAAAACTTTATGTATGATCTTATTTCATGTTTTTAGTATGATTAAATAAAGTAGTTGGTTAAATTTTATAATTTTACGATTCGATTTTTCTGACTCTCCAACGATTTTAGGTAAAAATAATAATTTTAACAACCATGGGAGAAACTACATATTTTTGGGATGCTTGGTTGTGTTCTATGCATTGTTGGTTCGACGACAATTGTGTTAGAGTTAGCACTCGGTGTGCCGATTTCTCATGTATTTTCCTGTAAATACGTGTATAAATAATATTTTGTTATGAATAAAATATAATGTTTCGTCGATATATTATATTGAATGGTAAAGACGTACAAGACCTATGAATGATTAAATTATAACGTAATTGCAAATGCGTCACAATTGACATTGTGAAATGTTATAACAGTATCATTCTTAAACGGTTCCTGGTCATGGTTTACATGCTTGGTCCGCAAGTAAACCCGGGAGACCGGTACGTGTTGTATATCGGAATGTTGGATTCCGATTGTTTATCTTAGTGAGCCACGAGTCCATGGAGACTCGTATAGACATGTAGGTGTTCATAGTGGATAAGCATTGAACGACTTAAGGAAGATTCCTAATAGATGGTACGCTTGCATCAATAGGAATCTTCTCGAGTTGAGTAGCATAATGGTCTTTTGACTTGAGATACCACGGTGGATAAATGAGTTATCCTCCACACTTTGATGGCAGTCATGTCTTTGACCTTTTTAGGTTAGACCTCTGCCTGTTAGTTAGGTGTAGACTGATGCTCATGTTATTCAGTGATGTATCTAGAGAGGATCCATCAGTCATGCGTACAGGATTTAGGTGTCCACTTCATGAGATTACGATTTATCAAATCCATGGCCATGGTACACTCGAAAATGAGTTCTGAGTGTTATTGAGAAATCACGAATCTATACGTCGACGAGATTAGACCTTATGAGATTTCACGATTATATCTATGTCTCTTGTATTTATCCGGATACCTATGACGGAAGGATTATACGTATGCGAAGATCTCAACTTGTATGGTTTAACGAGAATATTCATGGTCGTCATAATTTATGAGTGGGTAAATTATGGACATGAGATTGGATTCCGTGACGGATATACCTTAATTTAGAGAGTCTCACATAATCAAAAATACTCGCAGAGCACTAGGATGACTTATAATGAATAATATTGATTATTCGAGAATCGTTTAACGGTTAAACGAAAATTACATATGCTGGGACATTCGGTAATTTCCTAAATTAATGTGTATATGTATTATATACATAATTTGATTAGATATACATTAATTAATTATCAAATGATTATGGAACACATGTAATCCAAGGATGTATTTTATCATTTAGTGTAAATGTAGAAATACATTATATATTTAATTGAATGAATTAATTGATTAAAAAGTTAATTAATTAATTTATTAATTGAATGTATTTATATATATATATATATGTCATTTATGATTATGACATGTGTTATATATTTTAGTTGGTGAAATGTGGCTTTTGTTTGGTATTAGTGGGATTAGATATTTTTTGTTATCTTTTGAAATTATTTTGAAAAATAAAATAAAAATATTCTCTCTCCTTTTTTGGGCCAAAATTTCGTCCATCCCTTGTTTGGTGAAATTTGATTAATTGAAATTTCTAGAGTTTATGCCTAATGTTAAATTAAGGCTTTTCATTCTATGGATGTAATTGAGTATATAAGAAGTATACTAATCATTTTGATAGTGTCTTGGAAACACTTAATTGTGTAATTGACACTTTTGGACTGAAATGAGCAAATTGTGAGAAGTTTGTACTTAAGCAATTTTCGATAATAAGGTATTTTGGACATTTTCAAATTAGATTTGGGATTCAATATTAAAATAAATAATTTATTTTAATAGTATAAAGAAAACTTTTGAAATTAGAAAAATCTGATCTTTCACCTTCATCTGCGCTACCCGGCAAAATCGCAAATACGCCAACAAATGGTATTAGAACGAGTCTGATTCTTAATCCATGAAATGATTCTAGCTTGATATTTGATATGTAATCTTAAACTTATTTCCTTAGATGTATGTATTCTAAAATTTGATCTAACTAATTTGTTTGACAGTTTAGCGGAAAATTCCCCTTTAATAATGCTATAAAGTAATTTGTATTTGTGTATGATTTTTCCTTGGTCCGCCTTGTCAATACGGATATAAAAAAAATATCTATTGCTATATTCAAGAATGTGCCATAGTTGTGAGAATATAGTCTATAAGAATTTATTTATACCGATTATATTTAGATATAAATAAAATTAATTGAAAATGGAAATCCTGAACGTGCCAAAGCTGTCAGGATTACATAAGTATTTTAAGTTTATCATTGACAAGTTTATCCTTGAAAACGTCTTTTAGTAAACGTGCCAAAGCTATTACAACGACTAACGATCAGGACCGAAAATCATTAGTCATTTTTTTGTGATTGACAATGGTTGTCTACCTAATAAATATATGTACGCAAGAACGTGCCAATGTATTAAGCCGAAATATATTTATGGGATCTACTTCATACTGTAGAATTTAATTTGATTATTTTATTACTTTATGTTTGTGGATTATAGCATTGCATGTTTCAGTGGGTGGGCATCTTTTAAATTAAAAATCCATGATTTATTTGATGTTTTGTTTGATATTGAATGAAACTGTATTATCTGTTAATATTTCTTTCTCTATCTATATGATAGATTTGCGATGGACGACTCTTCGTCTTCCAATCCTTTAGCTCGTATGCTTGATACAAATAAGCTAAAAGGGCTCGAAAATTTTACTAACTGGGAAATGGATTTGAAGATTGTCCTCGAATCCAAGAGGTTATGGTATGTCTTTGATGGACCGATACCACCCGAGTCAACACCCAATGAGCACGAAACCTTCCAGAAATGGAAGGATGATGACCTAAAGGTTAGATCATACATCCTCGGTTCGTTGACTCAGGAGCTGAAGAGACAATATATTGATATGCCCGATGCGTATACCATAATCACTCGGCTTAGGGAGCTTTTCATGAATCAAAAGCAAATCACAATTCATAGAGTGGTAGTTGAACTATTTCACTCAAGACTGGATGAGGGTCAACCAATCAGCCCGTATGTACTTCATATGATTGATTTGACTGATCAATTGAGGTGATACGACTTTCCACTCAATGATACACTTTGGCGTAGTTTGATATTAGGCTCGCTCCAGAGCTCATTTTGCCAGTTTGTGCTGAATTTTAATATGAATGGGATTCATTGTTCTTAAAGTGAGTTGCATAGGATGTTGTTCATTGCCGATGAAGATCTTAAGAAGTGAGTGCCAACTCGCCTTCAGAAACCTACTTCTATTTCTGCCTATTCTCAAAAGAAGGGCAAAGGAAAGAAGAAGAAAGGCAAAAAGATCGCTCCTCAAGGTAAGGTAGCGAAACCGAAACCCAAGAGAGCTGCCGAAGACACATGCCACCACTGTGGTAAGGTTGGACACCGGAAGCGTAACTGTCCTGAATATCTTGTGCAGTTAAAGAGAGACAGTGCTTATTCTTCAGCTATATTTATTTTTCCCGTTATTAATATCTCTTTAGCTTGTGAAGCAAATTCTTCCTGTTGGATTTTAGACTCTAATTGTCCTGTTCACATCTGCATTTCGTTGCAGGGACTGAAGGAATGTAGGAAGTTGAAATCTGGATCGATGCAGTTGCGTTTAGCGAGTGGAGACTCTTTGGATGCAATTGATGTTGGGGTTTTAGGGGCAAATCAGTGTAACGCAGCAGAACACGGAAAATCAAAATATTTCGATATCAAAATTTTTTCTTTGGCAATTAAAATAAACTTATTTACTCTAATTACTCAATACTTAAAAATTTTGATATTTCCAATCAACATCAAATTACATATACATTACATATATATATCATTATACAAGACATATATGAAAAGCCCCAAATTTGGAAAGTGTTAGTCTCTAAGACGTGCCACAAGATCCTAAACATGATTATATGTGTGAAAAATCTAGTAAAAGTGGCGGAATCACTTACATTGATTTTGGAGAAATTTCAAAATCCTCTTTTGGATTAAGCTCCAAGCTTGTTGTATGTTGTTTGTCCCTTGGGTGAGTTTTCTTATCACCTCAAATGACCCTCCAAGTGCTAGCTTAGTTGAAAATTTTGAAGCAAAAATTTTCCACCATTTTTTAGAGAATAGTTGTGTGTTTCAAACACTTGGTAGGTTGTGCGTTTAATGAATTTCATTTATTATGCCAACTACTTCCATCAAACTTTGACAAGTGATGTAAGTCAAGTGGTCCCACCACTTTTAAATTCAAAATTTAAGTTGGCTTCTCCAACACACAACTTGACTTGGGCCCGTGTTCGTTTAATTCCGATTAAACAAATTTTTCGTCGCTACATAATTAAATCCAATTTAATTAAATAATTATGCCTCGTAAAATTATTACGATAGTCTCTTTCGAATTAATTCCCAATTAATTTGTTCGCCCGAATTAAAATCTAATTTTAATTTCGTATTGAAAACCAATTTCAATTAATATATCTGATATATTATTTTAGCCCCAAATAAATAAATTAAATAGAAAAATCTAATTTAACTATTAAATTTATTTTATCGATTAATTCTAAATTAATCGCGTTCTCTGTTCTATACGAATTTAATCACAGATTAATTATTGCCGTAATTAATCCCAGATTAATTTTCTCTCTCATAATTAATCCCAGATTAATTCTATTCGAGTCAAATGTCATTAGTGAATCTTTGGGAAGCGACCCAAGAGATTCCTGGATATGTTGGCAGTAAATACGGTTATCGGACTATCCGAACACGTGTGTACCTTGTACTACGTTCTCACCGATTTACAAGACATGGTTGGCTTCTAGCAAAGCACCGTGCCTACCCAATTCTCCAGAAATATTTGCCGAGGAATATCATATGTATCATGCGTAGTAATACTATGTAACGAATAATACGATCCAGTATCGGATGTCACATGCTAGGCCTAGGGCTGGCTCTGTGTCTGCCCCGTACGAAGCATACATCGGATCCCGAGTAACTAATCTTTGTAATCAGGAAGTCATGACCGATAGCTGCAGCTTTTAAGAGTACTAGTTCCGTATCCTGTGTGACCGTCATCTCCATATAACTGAAATGATACTCTCATCTTGACATCACATCCAATACACTACGATTCTCAATAAACCAATATAGGCGTACACAGAACCTGTTAAAGCTCCAGACGACCAATACTAAAGTAAACTGATTCTCGCAAGTAATAGCGACGTAAGTCTCAGGTTAAAGATCACATACACCTACCCTGAGTCGGATTCCCATAGACACATAGTCATACTACCAATGGGATTCCGAGTGGGTCTATCCAGAGCGAACTGTTCCCGGTCCAATGGCTAACAGAACCTCTTATTACACTTGCATAAATATCCAATACTTAAATATATGAGAACTATGCCGTTAAGCTTCCATAACACGCACAAGTGTAATACTAGTCTATTCCGCATTATCAATGTCCAGTCTTGATAATACTTCGACTATGGATATTTAATGATTAAATCGTTCGTGGATTAATATTGTCTCATATCTTATTAATCTGATTTAACCATATGGACTTTTATCATATATATCCAAGTAATCTAATAACAATAATGATAAAATAGCAATTTCATTTTGTCACATACTCACATAGTTAATTTGTACAAAAAAACACAACGTTTTTTTACAAATAGTGATGATATGGGTCATAATTGTCCAACAATCTCACACTTGGCCTATAGCTAATCACTCAAGTATCTAACACATGAACTATGTACATGTCGCTCAAACGTTTGCTGAGATATAGCCTTCGTCAGCGGATCTGCAATGTTATTATCTAATGCGATCTTTTCGATCTTCACATCGCCTCAATGTATGATCTCACGAATCAGATGAAATTGTCGAAGTATATACTTGGATCGTTGATAAGACTGTGGTTCCTTAGCCTGTGCGATAGCCTCATTATTGTCATAATACAAAGGTACGGGCTCAGCTGCTAACGGAACTACTCCTAATCCAATTAGGAATTTACGGATCCAAACTGCTTCTTTTACTGCCTCAGCTGCAGCAATATATTCCACTTCTATTGTTGAATCGGCAATAGTCTCTTACTTGGAAGAATTCCAGCTCAGTGCTTTGTTCTTCAAATAAAATATGTACTCTGATTGCGACTTACAGTCGTCTTTGTTGGTTTAGAAACTTGCATCGGTGAACCCAGTCACCTCAAGTTCTTCTTCCCCATAGACTAAGAAAGCATATTTAGTTCGTCTAAGATACTTAAGGATGTTCTTTACAGCAATCCAGTGACCATCACCTAGATCGACCTGATAGCGACTTCACATGCTCAAAGCATATGAGACATCAGGTTGCGTACATATCATGGCGTACATGATCGATCCGACTGCTGAAGCATATGGGATCAGAATCATTGCATCTCTTTCATCTTGAGTTTTATGACACATATCCTTCGATAGAGAGACGTCATGTGACACAAGAAGCAGCCCCCTCTTGGACTGATCCATGTTGAATCTCTTCAACACTTTGTCAATATACGAGCTCTGGGAGAGTGCCAACAGATTTCTAGATCTATCCCGGTAGATCCTTATTCCTATAATAAAAGCTGCCTCTCCCAGGTCTTTCATGGAGAATTTTAATGAAAGCCAAGCTTTCAGCAATTGTAGCATAGGAATATCATTGCCAAGAAGCAATACATCATCAACGTATAGGACAATGAATGTCAGTGCGCTCCCACTAACATTCTTATATACAAAAGAATCATCCCCGTTTTGATTGAAACCATATTCTTTTATGATCTCATCAAAACGTTGGTTCCAAAAACGCGATGCTTGCTTTAATCCATAAATGGATCGGTTTAACTTGCAAACCTTGTTTGCATGTTTTGGTACGAAAAAACCATCAGGTTGTTGCATATAAACATCCTCCAAAAGGTTTCCGTTAAGGAACGTAGTTTTGACATTCATTTGCCATATTTCATAATCGAAATATGCAGTAATAGCAAGCATTATCCGAATGGATTTAATCATGGTAATTGGTGAAAAAGTTTCATCGTAATCGACACCATGTCGTTGAAGATAACCTTTAGCTACAAGCCTAGAGTTTTTACGTTTGTATGTTGCATCCATGTTTTTCTTCCTTTTGAAGATCCATTTACAACCAATAGGCTTAATGCCTTCTGGTACATCAACCAATGTCCAAACTTGGTTGGTATACATGGAATCCATTTCAGACTTCATGGCTTCTTGCCATAAAGCGGAGTTGATACCTTGTATCGCTTCCTCATACGTAGCCGGTTCATCTTCCTCAATAAGATTAATGTCTACATGAGGCGAGATCAGAAACCCATACCTCTCAGGTTATTTTCTGACTCTCTCCGACTTACGTGGTTCTTGTGTAGTAGAAGATTGTGGAACAGTCTCATCCCTGATGGACTATTCGTGTTTTGTGAGGGGGTCGGTGCAGGAATAGTGTCACTCTGATTTTAATCGAGTTCTACTTTCCTCCCACTTATCACTGCATTCATGAATTCATTTTCTAGGAAAACTGCATGAAGAGCAATAAATATTTTGTTCTCTTGTGGGTTGTAGAAATAATATCATTTCGTTTCCTTATGGTAACATGTAAATAGGCACTTATCCTATTTGGGTTCTAGTTTGGTATTATCCAAACGTTAAACATATGCTCAGCATCCCCAAATCTTCAGGAATGAGAAACCCGGTTTCTTTCCTGTCCATATTTCATATATAGTCTGTTCAACAGGCTTTGACGAAACCTTATTCAAAAAATATTGCACTGTTTAATGCGTATCCCTAGAAGGAAATCGGTAGCTCCGTGCGACTCATCATTGACCTTACCATGTCCCACAAAGTTCGGTTTCTCCTTTCTGACACACCATTCAATTGAGGTGTTCCGGGAGGAGTCCACTGTGAAAGAATACCATATTCTTTCAAGTAATCTTGAAACTCATTGCTTAAGTATTCTCCACCACGGTCCGACCGCAATGTTTTAATACTTTTGCCATTCTGTCTTTCTATTTCGTGTCGAAACTCTTTGAATTTCTCAAAAGTTTCCGACTTGTGTTTCATAATATACACATAACCATAACGCGTGCATCATCCGTAAAGGTTACGAAGTATTTATATCCACCTCTAGCCTGGCTAGACATGGGACCGTGTAGGCATTGTATTTTTGCATGTGAAACCCGATGATGAGTCTCATTTGGAGGCACTACCTTTTGAGTCACGGAAGCCGAGGGAAACGGATATCGGAAGGGGAAATTCAGAATAAACAAGGTTCAATGTTTTCGTTCGTGCTGTGTTCGTGTATGCGTTCGAACGGCAAACAGATTGCGGGCGTTTGTGTCGCGTTAGAGGAAGCGTTCGAACGGTGTCGGTAATTCTGGTTTTGCTGCTAGCCTCACACCCAAGCCCAATTAACCCACCAAAGCCCATAAAACACATCCCAATTTAATTAAATAAAACATTAAATAAAATATTTAAATCATTTACCAATTAAATAAAACATAAAATATAATCATACCTAATCTAACCAATCAAATATAATCATACCAAGTTAAAATCAATCAACCAATATATTATTCCCAAACTTAAAATATTGTATGCCTAATCAACATAAACTAAATATTCAACCTTCCCTATCTAGCCAAGATTTGTCCCCCCTCAATCTAACCTTCCCTTATCCAACACCAAATCAAATCCCTCTTTAATTAGCCAAATCCCTTTCTTTGTCAAGCCTAACCCTTGCCTATAAAAAGAACCCTTCACCAACCTTCTCAACGCTAGCTAGCTCATACACATAAGATACACAACACACAGAAAATTACAGGAAGAACACACCCAAAACAGTAAGCAAGAAATACAGAGGAAATGGCAGCGAAACCACAAGGAACAGCAGCAAAACGGACTCGAAACAGTAGCTTGAGCGGCAAAACAGCGAAGAAAAAGGCAAACCAGTGAACCAGAAAAGTTGCGGAGCTTTACCCCCTCCGATCTTCGTGAAACGCGAGTCCGAGAGACGGCTTAAAAGGTTAGACCTGAGGGTATTTTTCACACTCATCTTTATTTGATTTTTGTTATTTATTTTGATCGTATTTTACTTATTCGTTAAATCTCATTTGTGTATGATGTGTGTTGTGGGTATTGGATGAATGAGAGATGTGTCAACTCTCGCGGTATATCGGATGGAAACCCGGACATAAATTTCATAGCCGATTACGATGGACGGTAATATGATCTGTACTCGGGACACAACTCCACGTACCGCTTGAGTAAACGGCACCCTCTTTTGTTTTGTGTTGCTTTGGTTTATTTATTTTTCGTCATTTGGATTTTGTATGTCGTTTATGTATGCATGATTCAATCGAGCGCATGGGCTTAGTAAGTGGAATGAAAGATCCCCTATGGGGAGGGGTTAAAGCCCTTTATCACGATGTTTTTGCCGCGCCGGTTGATGTGTGTTCGGTTGAATGCAAGATACGTTCAATCGGGCATACTAAGTTTGACATTATTGTGTTTAATATCTTTTTACGCATGGTTCAATCAAGCGCATGGGCTTAGTAAGTGGAATGAAAGATCCCTTATGGGGAGGGGTTAAAACCCTTTACCCACCGCGATGCTTGCCGCGCTGGTTGATGTGTGTTCGGATTGGATGTAAGATGTGTTCAATCGGGCATACTTAATTTGATATGATTGTCTTTATGTTTGTATGCATGATGCGATCGAGCGCATGGGCTTAGTAAGTGGAATGAAAGATCCCCTATGGGGAAGGGTTAAAGCCTTTTACCTTTTACACACGAGCTTTGCCGCGCCTCGCATTGTACTATTCGCCATTTATTGCGTCCCATTTCATGCATCAGATCTGTCCCCGTTCGAACGCGTATACGAACGTAACTCGAACGCGCGTGCATTTTTGCCTTATCATGCATCAGGTCTCATTTCCGTTCGAACGCGTTCACGAACGCCATACGAACGTGAGCATTCTATTTCATTTCCGTTCGAACGCGTTAACAAACGCCATACGAACGTGAGCATTCTGTTTCATTTCCGTTCGAACGCGTTAACAAACACCATACGAACGTGAGCATTCTGTTTCATTTCTGTTCTAACGCGTTAGCAAACGCTACACGAACGCGAATACACTGAATTGAGTCATTTTCATCACATGTCATGTATAATGTTTCTTAGGTGATTTCTCTTGTATCATCTAATCAATCATATTATTTGTATCCATGCGTCTATATGTATGATGTGTTCATGAGATGGTATTCAAGCATGATTAATCATTTTGTTTTGCGTTTGGAATTTGCATTATGTTTTAGGTTGTTCTTTGTTTTCCGTATTATATATGATCGAAGCATGTTCATGAGATTGCCGTGTGCTATTGCATGTTTGCCGTTATGATTTACTTTCATGCATGTGAACATAGAAGCATAATTGTCCTTGGAAATAAACGTTGCTTAGGCCTGGTTGAATTATTGCACAAATCACATCATCACAATGACAAAGTAAGGGACTATTCCGAACCCAACGGTTTGAGGTCTTCCCTTGCGAGGGATGAGTGCGGCCTTATATCTTTGTCCCGGTTCAACCGGGTGGCGACTCATGTTATTTCGTACTTCCCAACTAGGCCGCGAGCCTAGAAAGCGTCGCCCAGGTTCTGTTGTCACAGCCCGCATACGTCATTATGAACGAGGGCTAACAGCTCGGTGGCACGTACACATTTACCACTAAAAGAAGTTTTAGGCATTTTGCCTAACAAACCATATTCGCAGACATCATATGGATTAGGATCAAATCCGTCCTAGTATCAATTCTTCGAAAGTGTGGATATACGAGTTTTGTTAATGTGTCCCAGACGACAATGCCACAAATAAGTCTCATTCGTTTTACTCAATTTGAGATTTTTGTTTGTATGTTATATGTTTGAGATTCGTTTATATTCAAAATATAAAAAACCATTATTCATGCTGTACATATCTCAATATCATTTTTATAAACAAAACACCAATGTTCCTGAATACAAAGGTATACCCGCATCGGGTTAAACTAGATACAGAGATAATATTCCTAGTCAAACTAGGTACAAAATAACAGTCGCCTAATGTAAGTACATGCCCTGAGGGCAGATTCAAAACATAGGTGCAACGGCCAAAACAGCGACTTTTGTCCCATTTCTGACTCGCAGGTCGATCTCCCCTGAAGCCGGTCTCCTGCTATTCTACAGATCATGCATAACAGTACATATGTGAGTACCACATCCATTATCAAAAATCCAATTTTTAAAACTAGTAGTTGACATATTTATTTCAATAACAAACATACCTGAAGGTGGAGCCTTGCCCGCCTTCGCTTCCTACAAGTCCGCCTGGAACTTACGGCAGTCACGCTTCCAGTGACCCCATTTGCCACAGTGTAGGCAGACATCTTGGGATTTGTCCTTTGTCTTCCCAGAAGACTGTGACAATTGAGCCTTGCCCTTCTTTTTCTTCTTCTTCACACCCCCAGAAGCCTTCGGCCAAGCCTTGGGCTTCTTGGATGTCGAAGTAAGATGTGCCTTGCACTTCTTGCCTTTCTGAAGCTCTGGCTCTTCCTCTTTCAGCATAGCTAGTAACTCTCCAAGAGTTTTCTCTTGGTTCATCATATTATAGTTCATGATGAACCCGCCCCAGTAGTCAGGCAGAGACTGTAAGATCAAATCTATGGAAGTCTCGGCCTCAAAGGTAATGCACAGCTGACCCAGCTGTTCGATGTCAGCAATCATCTGTGACACGTAGTGTTCGACAGATGTACCCTTTGACATACAAGAGCGAAAGAGCTTCTTCTACAAATCATATTTCTGAGATCTAAGATTAGATCTATGAAGATCATTCAACTTCAACATCATCCCATAAGGATCCAATCCCTTGTTCTGACGACGAAACTGAGGAGTCATTGCAGCAAGCATAACGGATTGAGTAGTAAAGTTATCATCACGATGAGTCTTCCAAAGGTCATGCTCAACTGGCCGCTCAAGTCCGGGCTCAGGCCCGAGAGGTCTCTCTATACATAGAGCCACTTCTCAGCTCCCAGGACTATCCTGAGATTCATTTCCCAGTCTGGAAAATTTACGCCGTTAAAGACATTCTCACCCATGATTATGTCCCTAATGCTAATCTTTCCAGCCATTTTGATTGCTATAGTCCAAGTATCCAATCAAGTATTTTGGGTACACTCAAATGCAATGGTTACTATAGTCCAACTATATAACGAACTACAAGGGGAGTAGTGTTGAGTACAGTCTAACTGTTTCAAAGAAAAAAAAATAAAATAATATTAGTCCAACTAATATATATTATAACGAGAAATAATAATAACAAAGCGCTCATATTAGCGAGTATTAAACGAAATTGAAAATTTAATACTAGCCTCCCACTAATTTTCGGCGAGCCTCTAACCCTCCGTTGAGTATCGGGAAACCTAGTTTCCTAGTGGGCTAGGATCCGTTAAATAATACACAACCTTGACTAGGCCAACAAGCTGTATAAAATTTAACTAGGTATATCTCTAAGATCAATTGGATCTCATCCAATTCCTAGATCCGGTAGGTGGACATCCAAGTCCGAAACATATATCCAATATATTCCTAACCTGTTTCCTCTGAATCAACTAAGTTTTGGCTTTGGCTCAACAAGCTTAATGATTTCAGTTAAGCACGACCCATTGACAGTGGGAAAACCTCGTAATCCACTTCGATGAATAAAGAGTGACATTGACTTTGGCCAACAAGTCACAACTGCCCAAGACATGCGATATTAACAAAGCTTTCATTGTTCAAAACACATCCGCGATAGACAATGATCTTGACTTTGGCCAACAAATCAAAGCCAATCTTGGATCTTGAGAGAGAACCACTCAATGGAAGGAAACACTTAATATTAAATGCGAGGGCGTTTTCGTAATTGGCAACCAATTTATTATCTTTGATTAGGTCTCATCATACACCCTTAAACATGCATTCTAAAAGCATAATAATGAGCGATAAATATAATAATGATATGCATATGGATATGGATATTTCCATTTTGTTCCTAGAACAAATCTCTCTCCCGCTAGCACTTTACATTTTTCAAAGTACCCAATTACATAACACTATAAGAAACCTCATTTACATTGAGGGGAATTGGTGAGGAGAGAAATAAAATGAGAATGTGAGGTGATAGGCTGGACACGCAGGTCCAATTTCAAATAAATACAATATTTACAACAATTTCCAAAATTGCCCCCACCCATCTAATATCCATCCGATATACATTATTCAAAAAAATAAATCCAAGCATTCACACATATTATGTTGTCAATCAATAAAATCCAATTAATTAATTCTTCAATTAATGACCATCCAATGTTCATACAACGATTTGATTTGTGCGAGTACAATAAATACTCAAAGTAAGTATTATTGAATTATATCGAACTACAATATTAAATTTAATTTTAATTGTATTCAATAGTAATTCAAGTTTAATTCCAAATTAAACAATTACACTTATTTTATTATAATAATGCCTTTTTAGACTTGGATTCCAAATCCAATCCAAATGGCCTCAAAGGCCCATTTAGCATCCAATGCTAATTCTATTAGGTCCAATAGGCTTTAATTAATTCTTTAGGCATGACTTTTGGCCATTATGGATCAGGCCCATAATGCCTTGGCCCATTTAGGAATCACCATATGCCATAAATTAATTTTGGCCCATTAGGCCCAATTAATTATTAAAGGCATAAAAGTCATATTTTGGATTTTTATGGAAATGGTTTAGGCCCAATTGGATCCAACCCAATTGTCCAAAACCAAACTTGGCCCAACCAAGCCCATTAATCCAAATATAACCTAATTAGCCCAATTAGTATTTTAGGGACTAATTACATTAATACAATATTACAAATATTACATTAATCTAATTTAAGTGTAATTACATAACTAATTAATTAATCTAACATTTCCAAAATATTAATTAATCATGTTAATCATTCCAATTCATGTCCAATACAAATTGAAGCAAAATCAAGTCTCCAACAACATGCTCATTCACGACAATTGACAAGAAATTAACATCCAATTTGATTTCAATCCAATTAAATCAACATTCAACATATATTTCATGCCATTAACACATCCAAGTGTTAAAATTGAAAAAATACCATGAGTTAAAACTAGGGTGATATTCGGCCAATGTAAGGATTTAAGGGAAATTTGATCCAATCAATTTTTCAACAATCCAACAATACACAACTCTAAGTTATCATCATCTAACATCAACCAACAACTCAATTTTAAATTTTCATGCTCCAAGCAAAAAAATCCTAATTAAAGTTTATGAACCCTAGATTTCAAAATCATATTTAGCAAGGCTCTGATACCATTTGTTAGTCTCTAAGACAAGCCACAAGATCCTAAACATGATTCTGTGTGTGAAAAATCAAGTAAAAGTGGCAGAATCACTTACATTGATTTTGGAGAAATTTCAAAATCCTCTTTTGGATGAAGCTCCAAGCTTGTTGTATGTTGTTTGTCCCTGGGTGAGTTTCCCTATCACCTCAAATGACCCTCCAAGTGCTAGCTTAGTTGAAAATTTTGAAGCAAAAATTTTCCACCATTTTTGAGAGAATTCGGCAATTAATGAGAAGAGAGAAGAAGAGTGAATAGTTGTGTGTTTCAAAAACTTGGTAGGTTGTGTGTTTAATGAATTTCATTTATTATGCCAATTACTTCCATCAAACTTTGACAAGTGATGTAAGTCAAGTGGTCCCACCACTTTTAATTCAAAATTTAAGTTGGCTTCTCCAACACACAACTTGACTTGGGCCCGGGTTCGTTTAATTCCGATTAAACGAATTTTCCGTCGCTACATAATTAAATCCAATTTAATTAAATAATTATGCCTCGCAAAATTATTACGTGCGTACCCCGTACTACATTCTCACCGATTTACAAGACATGGTTGGCTTCTAGCAAAGCACTGTACCTACCTAATTCTCTAGAAATATTCACCGAGGAATATCATATGTATCACGCGTAGTAATACTATATAATGCGTAATATGATCCAGTATCGGATGTCACATGCTAGGCCTAGGGCTGGCTCTGTGTCTGCCCCGTACGAAGCATACATCAGATCCCGAGTAACTAATCTCTGTAATTATGAAGTCATGACCTAGTCATCCTATCCCGATAGCTGAAGCTTTTTTGAGTACTAGTTCAGTATCATGTGTGACCATCATCTCCATATGACTGAAGTGATACTCCCATCTTGACATCACATCCAATTCACTACGATTATCAGTAAACCCATTCAATCAGGCGTACACAGAACCTGTTAAAGCTCCAGACGACCAATACTAAAGTAAACTGATTGTCGCAAGTAATAGCGACATAAGTCTCAAGTTAAAGATCACATACACCTAACCTGATTCGGATTCCCATAGACACATAGTCATACTACCAAGGGATTCCGAGTGGGTCTATCCAGAGCGAATTGTTCCCGGTCCAACGGCTAACAGAACCTCTTATTACACTTGCATAAGTATCCATACCTAAATATATGAGAACTATGTGTTAAGCTTCCATAACGCGTACAAGTGTAATACTAGTCTATTCCGCATTATCAATGTTCAGTCTTGATAATAATTCGACTATGGATATTTAATGATTAAATCGTTCGTGGATTAATATTGTCTCATATCTTATTAATCCAATTTAACCATATGGACTTTTATCATATATATCCAAGTAATTTAATTACTATAATGATAAAATAGCAATTTCCTTTTGTCATATAGTTAATTTGTACAAAAAAAACAATGTTCTTTACAAATAGTGATGCTATGGGTCATAATTGTCCAACATAAAGGGTATAAACTCTAATTTTATAAATTAATTAAATTAATCAAATTACACCAAATTTGACAAATCCAATACTTTAATCAAGTCTCTACCACACCAAAAAAGTCTCACCACTTTGAAATAACTCTAGAACAATTCTAGGTCATCAATGAGTCGCCTAACAACTCTAGAATGGCAACTAAATCATCAAATGACCAAAAGAAAGATTAATAATCTTTTATAAGCTTACTTTATAAACATACATGCATACATCTTCCATTCAAGCTTCCAAATACTTTATTACAAAACTAAAAGAGTAAAGAAACATCAAAGCATCATATGTTAAAGCTTATAACCTTAGAAATATTTTTCTAGTTAGAGAAAGTTAGAAAAACTTACTAAAAATTGAAGTTTTCTCCAAGTTTTCTCTCTTTTCTTTCACTTTTCTCTCAACCTTTTCTTTGTAATATATTTGGTAACTTAACCTAATGAAACAAAAATGAAACAAAATCATTTATACTTCCCCTTGCCTTGGCCGAATTTAGGGAAATAAAATATCTAGATATTTTATTTTTTTGTTTCAATTTAATTAATTAAATAATCATTAGTTAACTTGTTGTATTTGTACACTACCACATTAAGCAAATTTAAACCAATAATATAAAGTCATTTCCTAACTTGATCATTACTTAAGATATTTATACTTTAATTATTTTAATATTTAAATAATTAATTAAATACAAATATCTTAAATATATGTATTATATTTACTTTAAATAATCAAAATACATATATTAATGATATATGTCAAATATCATAATTTGACAATTATTAATCTGTTCTTAATAAAATCATACATTAAATACAAATACACATTAATTAGAAAATGACCATTAGGTCCCTTTGTATGTATTTTTTGTTTAACAGTTAAATGATTTATAAATAATCAATATTATTCATAAAAGTTGCCCTAGTGCTCTACGAGTATATTTCATTAGTGAGGCTCTCTAGGTTCATGCATATCCATCACGAAATCTAATTTTGTGTCCATAATCTACCCACCCGTAAATTATGATGAACGCAGATAAATTCACTGAACCATACAGGTCGAGGTCATTGCATATGTAGAAAATTCCTTCGTCACGGGTATCCGGATTATTCCAGAGATATAGATATAAACGTCAAATCTCTATAGATATAATCACATCGACGTTTCTATTAGCAATCTTTTAATAACACTTAGAACTTGCTTCTACAGTATACCATGGGCCCATGGATTTAACAAATTGCTAATTCCATATTGAATACTTATGCTCTGTATACATAGTTGACGGATTCTATCTTGACACACAAAGGATATCCTGAGGATCGGTCCACACCCAACGTATAGACGGAGGTCTGACCTAAATAGGTCGGTGACGTGACTGCCATCAAAGTTTGGAGGATATCTCATATATCCACAGTGATATCTCAAGTCAAAGAATCACTATGCTACTCAACCCGAGAAGATTCTTATTGACGTTGGTGTAGCATCTATTAAGAATCTTCGGTGAGTCGTTCAGTGTTTATCCGTGATAAACACCTACACGTCTATACGAGTATCCAAGACTCATGGTTCATTGAGAAACCATTGGAATCCAAGATTTCAGTATAAGACATGTACCAGTCTCAACGGGTTTACTATACTGACCAAGTAGTGTAAACCTTGAACAAGAACTGTCTAAGAATGAAAACATCATGATACAACTCAATGTCAGTTGCGACATTCTTACAACAGTATCATAATTAATCATCGTAAGGTCAATTACGTCTTTACCAAATATATAAAGAGATGTTAAATAATAGAAACTGTTTATTTTATTCATAATAAAATATTACATAAGTATTTACAGGGAAATACATAAGAAAATTCACGCTCTGAGCACTAACCCTAACAGTTACAGTAGGGATATATGAGATCCCCTTGTCCAGTGGGAGCATTTTGTCAAATGACTGTTATTTTGTACTACGATGTGTGGCAAATATTATATCACTTTTTGTATTAGATACATAGGGATTTTGTGTAAATATTAAGAATCGTTCTTTCTTATTATATGATAAATATAATGTTCATATCCTCAAATGTCCAAATGAGAATTGTCATTACATTTTGTATCCATCTATAGATATTTTGAAGGTTGGGACGATAACGAAGTGTAACAACCAGAAATCTCAACTATTGTTACATTGTGAGACGAGTGTTACAAAACATAAATTATGTTTGGATACGTACACACTCATGAAATGCCTTTGAGGACAATCGGTAAATTCCTCGAAATTCTGATACGAAATTGTACAACGTTCTATTCCGGACAATCTATGGTATTTGGACCATAACGTTCTCATATGAACTCTAATTTTTATGAATTTTATATCGTCGGAAAGCTAAGATTGAGACCTACAACTTATGCGTTAAATATTTTTCCAAATCCGAACTAGAAGTAGATAAAAAATGCAACTCAAAATTTTAGATGAATAGTATCCGAGGACCATTATAGTAAATTCTCAAAGTTTTTCCAAATTTCTAAATCCTTATAATTTCAAATAGCCTCTAGTATAAAAGGGGATATATTCATATATCCTCAAAATTTTAAAGAGAAAGAAGAAAACGTGGGGAGAAGAAGAAGAAGAGAAAAAAAGAAGAAAAAGAAGAAGGAAGAGGGAGGAAAGAAGGGAAAACAAATGCCAAAATTCTTACATCAAATAAAGAAGAATGGTAGTAACTATGAAAGACTTAACGGATGAAGGAAATCAAGGAAATGAGGTGAAAGCTCTTGACCCAAATTTTGGATTGTAGATTTTTGATGATAGAATACTAGGAATTACTTTTAGTGACATAATGAGCATCGAAATTGATTGTAAGTAAAGACCAAATACTTGAAACCCTAAGTATTGAGCTAGTTGGGGCTATGAGATTAAAGAGTTAAGATGAGTTAAAGAGTATTGGTTTAGCAAGTGTTTACATTGAGGTTTAAAGAATTGTTGAGTAAGAATTGTAGTATGAAAGTATGGGTAGTGTTTTGAGCAAACTAGGGATGGGGAGTTGGTGTCAGGCCCTGAATTTGGCCTAGTGTCGCGACGCATAGTGGAAATTTTCACAGGTACGTTTCTGGAATTGTGAGAGTCGCGACTCTCAAGACCTTGCATCATGACGCGTAATATGATAAGTCACTAGCATAACATGTCATGTGGTGTTGATGGATTACTAGAATTAAGAAATTTAGTCTAACCTTGAAACCTATCTCACATCGTATATTCTAATTTAATTTCTATAACGATCGGTAATCTCGAATATTGTTACATTACAGGACGAGTGAAATATAAAATAAATTATGTATGAACATATATACACTCATGAAGCTACCTTGGGGACAATCGGTATATTCCTTGAAGTTCCGATACGGAATTGTACAATGTTTCACTCCGAACAGCCCATGGTGTTTGGGCCATAACTTTCTCATATGAACTCTGATTTTTATGAATTTTATATCGTCGAAAAGCTGAAATCGAGATCTACAACTTTCACATGAATATTTTCCGAATTCAAATACATAGGTCAAAAATCTGGGTGAATAGTGTTGTGTACCCATCTAGAGAAATCTCAAAGTTTCTCAAAATTTCTAAACTTTTCTTCATAAAACAAAATATCAAATAGCCCCTAAGTATAAAAGAGAGACACTATTCAAACATTCCCAAAAATGCTTGAAGAGATGAATAAACATGGAAGGAGAAGAAGAAGAAGAGAAAAAAACAGAGAGATGAGGTAAGAATAAGCAAAAAAGAGGCTTGGAATTCATGAGAAATCAAGGAAATGAGGTAAGAACCCTTGACCCAAATTATGGATTGTGGGGTTTTGATTAGCTAATGCTATGTTGGTGATAGTGGCATGTTAGGAATTGCATTTAGGGGAACAATAAACTAAGAAACTAATTATATCAAGAAAATGTCAAAGTTTATAGAAATCTTAGATTTTGAATAAATTGAGATTTAAGAGATTTAAGGGTTGCTTTGATAATGATATAGGATGTATGAATATGGAGGATTAAAGAGTTGTTGTGTAAAAGTTGTGGTATGGAAGTGTGGAAGTGTATTTGAGCAATTAGACATGAAAAAGTTGATGATAGCCCTGAATTTTGGCCTAGCTTCATGACGCTGAACACCGCACGCGTGATGCGTACTGGGTAATTGGTGCATAATTGATTCTGGGTTTCATGCGTTGCGACTCGCACTAGAAATTTTCAGGAATTTGTTGAGGGATTTGTGAGCATCGTGACGCACAAGAATTTACGCCACAACGCGTGACCCAAAAACCTCCCCAAATCAGTTTTATTTCATATCAGTTTCACCCTAGTGTGTTAGAGGCCACCCTAAAGGTCTCGTATCAGCTCGCATACATATATTACATCATAATATAGATATCATACATCTTGAAGTGACATCAAATGTTCAAAATGATAAATTTAACCTAGTTCTGAAGCATATTTCATGACCTATATTCTAATTGAGTTTATCCATTATAGATCATCACAGGAACCGTAATTCTCTTCGACGAGTAGCATAACACCAACCAAATTTCAAACTAATGAGTGGACATTATCCTTAAAAGTTGATTTTCATTATGTTATTTTTCATATCAGACTTATTTTTACGCACTTTGGGCATTAGCAGGTTTTATCACAGTTATTTCATGAAAAAGTATGTTTTAAGAAATATTTTAGAATAAGTAATTTTAAAAGCTTGAGATTTATGATTTTTAAGGCATGGGGAAAAATCCACCTCATTATATAACTTGTCACAGATATGGAATTGACGGAGAAGACATGTGCACATGTAGAGGACTGAGGGGATAGCGATACGTAACGCCTCCAAATCCTAGTTCAGGATTAGGGATGACAGATGCCCATAAATTCTAGATTCAGAGCTTGGATGGTAGCATAGATCATCACCATCAGTTCTAGTTTAGTGGCTTGAGGGATGGCGATATGTAATGCCCCAAGACCACTAGTTTTAGGGACAAGTAATGGCATACTTTGGGAGACAGCGGTATGTAACGCCCTAATGTCATAGATTTTCACTCCTGGCTCTAGTTAGGCGTATAGGGGGACGACGATCTGTAACACCCTCATGCGTCAGGTTTCTTATAGATAGACTTTCAGTGACAGTTTTTCAAAGAAATATTTTTTCATAGATGCAGTTTTTCAGAAATGAAAGTTTATAAAAGAGTTTTAGAAAGAAAATCTAGTTTTACAGAAGAGACTCAGAGTTTGCAAATAAAAGATTTTATAAAGAGTTTTACAGAAAGGTTGTGTTTTTAGGTAAGAAAATAGTTTACAGAAAAGATGGTTTTCTAGTGACAGTTTCAGTTTTAGAACTAAAAGTTTTTATAAAAGCATCTCAGTGTTTGTTTTAAACGTCCACTCACTTAGATCGTACAAACGATCTAACCCCTCACTCCCAATTCTTATTTTACAGGTGTACTGGAGGATGAGCTCGAGAGAATGATACTGTTAGCAGTCACAAGAGAGTCTGAGAAATTCATTTAAACTAAACCAATAGCTATGGAATACCTTGTATAAATGACAAGCCCTCTGACTAGCAAAAGAATAGTAAGAAGCATTAGAGAGGTGAGAAATCAAAGTTAGACATGGAATCCCTAAGAATTAAAAATATTAAAAAGGGAGTATAGATCCCCAAACCCAGGCATGCAAGCAAGTAAAGAAATACGTAAACAGAGAAGATTAAATTACCCTAACTTAAGAAACCTGATATAGATATGGCACTAAACTACACAGATTCTTACCTCTCAGTAATACCGGTTATGAAAGTTATTATGATAAAACCTATCTCATACCTACCTTATATAAGTGTTGGATTCTATCAGGATAAAAAGTATTAGAATAAGGATACTAACGCCCATTGAGATATAGACTTTTACCCTACCTTATACCAGCATTTGGTAAAGATAATTGTAAGAAAGTTTGATGAGAATTTATCTTAAGTAAGAAATAGAAATCATTGAAGGATAGATCATCCAGATAAGAACTAAGGAGGTTACAAGAGATAGAAAAGAAAGAACCCGACCTAAGCCAAAGTGGATAAGTTAGAAATACCTGCGGAAATCCATAGATTGGTCAAATGCTAATTGATAAGCGGAAAATATATCAATATTTACCGCCCAATTTTGTGAATATTTTTATTTTTTGTGTTATTTCATAGATAAATAAGATTTCAGGACTCAATGGAATCAAATCAAGGCGAAAACAGCGAAAAACAGACAAAATGGAAAAAATTTAATTTCACGCTTCGCAACGCGAAAGTTCTCTGCGTCACGACGCACCTCAGTCACTATTCTGTCGGCACACGTCATCACCATATCATCACATGCGTCATCACGTGCGTCATCGCCACGTTAGCTGAATAATTTAGTCTGCCGACATGCGTCATCCCTTACGTCAGCATGACGTCAGCGTCGCGATGCCAAGCCTCCATGCGTCGCGACGCCGAGCCAATAATTTAGCTACCAACAGCCGCTTGCCTTGTGTCATCATCTCGTCAAAGTCGCGTGCCATGTGTCATTCATCGACGTGGGTCGCGACGCGTAGAGCTAAAATTTACCTATAAATTGAGGCCGAATTCATTTTAAATTTTCATACTTTATTCTGGGGATTTCTTTAAGAATAGTAAGAAGATAGTATTTTTTTTGTTTATTTACAGCTTTCTTGTATTTAATTTTTACTCTAAGCAATAAATCTTTCTTTGTTTTACTTTAAAGTATGAGTAGGTAACTTCCCTCTGCTGGGGTGAAAGGTAAAGCTTTTATTATTATAATTTAGATTAATCTCCCTTAGTTATAATATATAAATTATCTTAAAACCTGACTTAATGGGATACCGCATTTATGGTCGGTTGGACTTAATGAAATTGATTTTAACCTGACTTAATTGGATACCGCTGTTATGGTCGGTTGGAATTAATCAAAAATCTGACTTAATCAGGATACCGCCTATATGGTCTGTTGGTAATGTCATGCAAATTTATATATTATAATAAGAGAGATTTCTAAATTAGAAGTAATAAAAGTGGATCCTCTAACCCCAGTATTTTATTTTATTGTTTTATTTTACCTTTTAATATTCAAGTTTATTTTATGTCATTTTCTTTATTTAAGTTTTTAATAATCCTAGATATGTGTTGTAACTAAATACCGTATCTAGGGTTGTGATGAATTCCAATATAACCGGTTTATAAGTTGGTTATTTTATATTTTGGGTAATATATTGGTTTATTTATTGAGTCTTAGACTTAATGCTCTTGTTAACTTGCCACTAATAAGATTGATTTGGTAAACTAAAAATGAACTTGGAAAATGGATTTTAGGTTTAGCCATAGACTCAATAGCTCACGATCTCACCTTAGGGTAGATTTCACTTAAGATAGATTTCCTTACATGATAGGAATATACCTGTTGGGCGGGGGTAGCCATAATTGGAACTTAAACTTAATGAATTCAGAGTTTCTTAATTAACATAGGATTACAGTTAATTGGGTTACTTTGGGTATTTGCATCTGACCATCGAAAGAGGCTTTTGCATAATTTCGTGTTCCAGGTTAATAAACCGATATATTGCACAAACAAGAGATAATCACGTCATCTTTAAAAGATATTGGAAGGATTCACAACCCTAGATAACTTTATAATATTGATTTTTCCTTAAATTTACTTTTGCATTGTTTTAATTACTTGTTTTAGTAAACATCACCAATCAAACAACAATGAAATAAATTAGATACTCGTAGACATTTAGCTTTATAAATTGATAGCATATGTATTAAGTCCTCGTGGAATCGATACATTTTATACTACTTGAGCGATACGTGCACTTGCGTTACGTGTGTGTTTACCACCGATTACTAATAGAGATTCTTGAAAGTTTAAAAAGGACAGATTTATGAGATGAGAGACAATCAGAAGTTAGCAAAGAATACTAGTGTGAATAGTGGGATTATACGGCGTAGCTGTAGCCTAAAACAAGAGCAGAGAGCAAATCTAGGAAGTAGTCAATGAGAATAAGCCACCATTAGCCTTAGAAGCACAATATGGAACTGAAGAATAAGTTATGGAAATAAATAATAAAGAAAGTTACGGGAAGCAATAAGGAAGTTCAGCATAATAAGGCTTGAGACAGTAATGTAAATGGAAACCTCAACATAGTTGATCAGAATTATAGAAACTTTAAGACTTGGAGTAGTCAACGCAGATTCTGACAATATAAGCGATAATTTTTTTGTCCAATAGTTCCGACCCCAGAAGATGTATAGGCACCCAATCAGACCATCGTTGGAGTTAGATAGTTGACAAAAACATATATTTTTCCATATCTTCAAGGAAAGTAAGTATTCACCCTTCAACTTAGAGTTTAGCAAAGACTTGAACAAGTAAAGAAGAGCATCAGACAAAATAGATAGACCACGAGACAATTAGATAGCCGGACCATTGAGTTTGACAGAGCATATATAAGAAACATGAGAAAGGATTGTTTGAAGTCATGGTGAGTTAAGTCAAATATAGAAATCATCATTGTATTGGAGACCCTTAAGGGAGTTAAGGCTCAAGAACACAAGTGGACTAGGGAGAGCGATTCCCAAAACTATAGTAGATAACCCTTAAGGAGTCTTATTGTACTAAGTTAGAAGAACTAGATGGAGAGCAATATCTAAACAAAAAATTTAGTAGAAATGTCTTAAGAAAATAAAGACGATAGAGTCTCTAGGAACGTAGGGATGAGAGAAGTTCAAGGAAACCGAGATAAGAAAGAAATCTATGTAGTATGGTAAGCTTCTTAATGAGAAATAACAAGAGAGAATATAACAGGATTTTGAGAAAAAATAACAACTTAAGGTAGTTAAGCAACAGGGACGATATGGTAGAGTATTTTAGAAAACATGGCTCTAGAGAAGGTTCATAATAAGAAGTAGTATCACCAATAGTCGGAAGGAGGATCAAGAGTGAAGTGAAACAGAAAACTCGAGTAGTAGCTAGTAGAAGAATTTTAGTACGAGAGTTGATGCCATATGGGTAAATATGAGAGTTCTAGGCTTATAGATAAGCAGAAAGTATAACCACTGTATGGGTAGGTAGTGAGACTACCACCACCAGAAAGACAGATGACCCACTCTCACCTTCCTAACCCTCGTTAAATAACGATAGCAAAGATGGACCCCGATTTTTACTTCAAAGATATTCCCGAAAGCAATTAAATACACAGTAAAGTAGGCCGAAATATAAAAATCTTCAGATCTAGTACAAGAACGAGGTAAAAGAAGAAAATGGTGCTAAATAAAAAGGTTTAGAAGAAAGACATTCTATATAAGATGATTAAGAGAGAAAATAGTAGTTAAGCAATATTGGAATGCAAAAGAATCAATGATAGATATAACTAGAGAATTGAGAAGGTTGATCCACCCCAAGGTGAAAGACAGATACATATGAACCAGAAATTCCACAAATAATTAAGAACAAGAAAGAAGACATGAAGGACATCAAGTGAAAGGTAGAGGTAAAACTGTTGAGATAGAACTATAATATAATAGACACTAGGCAAACAATGACACAAATGTATGATAATAAAATAAATTTTCAATAGTATTATGGAATAGTAAGTTTTTCAGAATTGGGGAAAGACTGAAATTTTATCGTATAAGTAAAGGAAGAAGGATGGATGATTGAAGAAGAAGCATTTTAGAGTACAAATAGGCAAAGGAAAAATAGTCAGTATAAAAAACAGTAATCGTACTAGTACCAATGAAGAATCAAAAGCACAGAAAAGTAAACCAGACCAATTTAACCAAAGCCAATATTAATAGTAAATAACATAGTTTTAGCAAAAAAATGCACAAGGTCATGCTTAGTATAAAAACCTTGTCCCAAAACGTCTTAGCCAACCAAAAGGATCGACGGAGAAAACTACCTTGAAGTAACGCCCTAAGTATCGTTTTCGGTACAGGTCGTTTCTCGTTGTGACAGCTTTGGCACATTCACAATGAGGTGTACCAAGGTTAAACTTGTCAATGATGAATTCAAGATACTTGCGAAACCTTGACAGCTTTGGCACGTTCAGGATTCCTCTTTCGCTTGAATTCACATAATATCAAATATATCTGGTACATATAAATTTCTACCGGTTATATCCTCACACGTTTTGGCACGTTCTCAGATATAGTCGCAGAAATTTATCGATAAGCGATATTGACAAGACGGACCAATTAATATACATCAAATACATATTAAATTAAAAACCTTATTTTCAAATAGGGATTTTTCCGCAAAAGATGTTTTTACTTTATTTAATCAAATTAAATAAACACATGCATGCATAAAGTCAAGATTAAAGTAAACATTGAATTTTAAAGGCATAATCATATATCGGGTGTCCAGAATCAGACTCGCTCTGATACCAATTTTTGTTGGGGTTTTATACGGAACTACATGGTAAGAGCAGCGGAACGCGGAAAACAGATTTTTCCGATTTCAAAAATTTTCTTGGAACAATTAAATAAACTTATTTATTAATTAACCAATACTTAAAAACTGAAATTTTAACTCAAGAAATCAAATTTCTATTAATTACCGAATTTCCCCAAAGTTTTGTAATTTAACCATTTTGGTCCTTAAATAGTGAAATACATATTTAATTGATTCTAAATCAATCCCAAAATAATGTATACATGTCTAATACATGAAAATATAAATTGCAACACAAATCCCCAAAAATCCTGAAATTGCCGAACAGTCCCTGAATTTTCTAAGATTTGCAATTTGGTCCTTTTTGGTTCAAAACACATCAAGATCAAATCCAATCAATCCAAATTTAATATACATCATATATACATCAAATTACATCACATATATGAAAATCCATAAAATTGGATTAGGTTTAGAACCATAATTTCACAAATTACTCCAATTGCACAATTTACATTAAATTGATTTAATTCAACACTTTAATCAATCCATTACCACACCAATCAAGTCTCACCATCATGAAACAACTCAAGAACAATTCTAGGTTAATTATGAATGGCCAAGAAACTCTAGAATGGCAACTTCAATTACTAATTAATCTAATAAGCCTAATTACTACTAATAAGCTTATAAATTAATCATACATGCTAAACACCTTCAAACAAGCTTCCAACACATTTAAATTACATACATAAGGAATAGAGAAAATTCTAAGCATCATAAATTGAGGCCTAGACTCATGGAAATAATTTCCTAGTTGAAGAAAGTTGGAAATTACTTACAAATTCCAAGAGTTTGTTGATGAATTTCCTTTATTCTTCTTACTTTTCTCTCAACCTTACTTTGTAAAATATTTGTGAAACTCATGTAATTTAGAAAAAATGAAAATAAAATACTTTTGTATTATTTTCACCTTGGCCGAAAATTTCAACAAAAATAAAACAACAAATTATTTCATTTTGTTTCAATTTAATTGGTACACATTTTAGAAAATTAAAAGATAACATTTACCTTTAATAAAGTGAACCAAAATGTGTTCCAATGGTATCAATCCGTTTAAAAGCAAAATCATTACAAAAGATATTTATTTATTAATTAATTTAATTATTTAACAATTAAATAATTAAATAATAAATATAAATATCTTAAATATATGTATTATATTTACATTAAATATCTCAAATATATATATATATATTAATGATATATGTCAAATATCACAATTTGATATTTTATTAATGTGTATTTAATAAAATCAAGTATTAAATACAAATACGTATTAATTTGGAAATAACCGTTAGGTCCCGATTGCATGTATTTTTCGTTTAACCATTAAACGAGTTATAAATAATCAGAATTATTCATAATAGTTTCCCTTGTGCTCTACGAGTATATCTCATTAGTGAGACTCTCTAGATTCAGGCATATCTGTCACGAAATCAAATTTCGTATCCATAATTCACCCACCTATAAATTATGATGAACACATATAAACTCTCTGAACCATACGAGTCGAGGTCACTGCATACGTATAATCTCTCTGTCACAGGTATTCGGATTATTCCAGAGATATAGATACAAACGTCAAATCTCATAGATATAATTACGTGGACGTTTATATTTGCAATCATTTAATAACACTTAGAACTGATTTCTACAGTATACCACGGGCCCATGGATTTAACAGATTGCTAATTCCATATTGAATACTTATGCTCTGTACACAGAGATGACAGATCATTTCTTGATACACATAGGATATCATGAGCATCAGTCCACACCCACGAACAGGCGGAGGTCTGATCTAAATAGATCGGTGATGTGACCGCCATCTAAGTGTGGAGGATAACTCATATATCCACGGTGGTATCTCAAGTCAAAGAATCAATATGCTCACTCAACCCGAGAAGATTCTTATTGACGTTGGTGTACCATCCATTAAGAATCTTCGATGAGTCGTTCAGTGTTTATCTGCTATAAACACCTACACGTCTATACGAGTCTCCAAGACTAATGGTTCATTGAGAAACCATCGGAATCCAAGATTCCAATATACGATATGTACCAGTCTCTACAGGTTTACTTTACTGACCAAGTAGTGTAAACCTTGACCGAGAACCTTGTAAGAATGACAACGTCATGATACAACTCAATGTCAGTTTCGACGCTTTTGCAACAGTATCATAACTAATCATTCTAAGGTCTGTTACGTCTTTACCATATTAAAGAAGATGTTATATAAAAGAAACTGCTTATTTTATTCATAATAAAATGTTACATTAGTATTTTCAAGGAAATACATAATAAAGTTGGCTCTCAGAACACCAACCCTAACACTTATGTTTTAGGCATAAAACTCTATAGAGATAGAGAGAGGAAGCTGATTGGGTTATCCCAAACAATGTACATAGATAAGATCTTGGAACGGTACAATTTTGATAAATGTAAGACACAAAATATACCGTTCAGATATGAGATTCATCTTTCCAAGAAGATGTGATGAGAAGGTTAGAATGTGTAACCAACCTTATGCTTCATGTTTGGGTAGCATAATGTATGACATGTTATGTACAAGGCTTGATATCAGTTTCGCTGTTAGCATAACTAGTAGATATCAGTCCAATCCAGGCAATGATCATTGGATGGCCATTAAACATATCCTGAAGTATCTTAAAGGTACTAAGGATAAGTTGATTATCTATGGAGGAAATGAACTACATGTTAATGGGTATACGGATTCTGACTTCCAATCGGATCCCGATGATAAAAAGTTTACATTTGGATTCGTGTTCACCCTTAACGGAAGTGTAGTTTGCTGGAAGAGTTCCAAATAGGGGTCAACAACAGATTCCACCACAGATGCGGAATACATTACAGCTTCTGAAGCTGCAAAGGAAGTTGTATGGATTAGGAACTTTATCACAGAATTGGGAGTGGTCCCAAGTATCAAGAATGCGATTCCGTTATACTATGATAATACTTGAGCCATTGCGCAAGCAAAATAACCGAGGGTGCATCAGAAGTCGAAGCATATGGAACGTAAGTACCACATCATTTGAGAGATTATGTCGCGATGGGACATTGTCGTGTGCAAGGTAACGAGTGAAGATAATGTAGCAGACTCGCTAACGAATGCCATACCTCCAAAGTTATTTGATAAAAATGTAGAGTCGATGGGTGTTAGATACAATTGATATTGGCACTAGAGCAAGTGGGAGATTTTGATAGGGTTGGTGCTCAGAGCTAAAATTATCTGTTGTATTTCCTTGTAAATACTATTGTAAACGTTTTATTATGAATAAAATAAACAGTTTCTATAATATAATATATATCTCTTTATATGGTAAAGACGTAATTGACCTTAGAATGATTAGTTATGATATAGTTGCAAAAAACGTCGCAATTGCCATTGAGTTGTATCATGACGTTGTCATTCTTAGATAGTTTCTGGTCAAGGTTTTTACTACTTGGTCAATAAAGTAAACCCGTTCAGACTAGTACATGTCTTATACTAGAATATATGATTCCAATGGTTTCTCAATAAACCATGAGTCTTGGAGACTTGTATAGACGTGTAGATATTTATAGCGGATAAACATTGAACGACTCACCGAAGATTCTTAATGGATGATATACCAACGTCAATAAGAATCTTCTCGGATTGAGTAGCATAAGTGATTCTTCCACTTGAGATACCACTGTGGGCACATGAGACATCTTCCACACTTAGATGGCAGTCACATCACCGACCTATTAAGGTAGACCTCTGCATGTTCGTTGGGTGTGGACAGATCCTTAGGGTGTCATGTGTATGTCAAGATATGATTCGTCAGTTCTGTGTATAGAGCATAGGTAGTCCATATATGATTAGCAATCAGATAAAAACCATGGGCCCGTGGTACACTTTAGAAGTAAGTTCTAAGTGTTCTTTTAGAGATTGTTAATAGAGACATCAGCGAGATTGTCCCTATAGAGATTTGACATTTACATCTATATCTTTTGGATATATCCGGATAGTTGTGACGGAGGAATTAAACATATGCAGTGACCCCGACCTGTATGATTTAGTTAGTTTATCTGTGGTCGTCATAATTTAAGGGTGGGTGAATTATGGACACGAAATTGGATTTCGTGACAGATATGTCTGAATCTAGAGAGTCTTACTAATGAAATATACTCGTAGAGCACTAGGGCAATTTTTATGAATAATATTGATTATTTATAAATCATTTAACGGTTAAACGAAAAATACATACAAAGAGACTTTTGGTCATTTCTTAATTAACGTGTATTTGTATTTAATGTATGATTTTATTAAATACACATTAAAAAAATGTCAAATTGAAATATTTGACATATATCATTAATATATGTATTTGAGATATTTAAAGTAAATATAATACATATATTTGAGATATTTGTATTTAATAAATTATTTAATTATTTAATTGTTAAATGATTAACGAAATTAAAATATAAATATTTACTATTATGATAAAGTTAGGAAATGATTCATTTTTATACATTATTGACTTTCCTTTAAAGAAAAGGTTGTCAAAATCCATTTGATTTCTTGATTTTTGTTTAATGAAACAAAATATCTTTTTTCTTTTCTTTAGGCCAAATTCGGCCAAGTGACCTAGATATATAAAGGTTATATTTTTCCATTTCCTTAACATAAGTCATAGCCTCCAAAATATAAACAAAATAAGGTTGAGAGAAAAAAAGAAGAAACAAGAAGAAAATCAAAAAAAGGCTAAGATTTAGTAAGTATTTCCAACCTTTCATCAGAAGGAAATTTGTTCCTTTCATTCTTGGCTACAACATGTGTAGTTATTAGGTTTTTCTACTCTTTCTAGTTTATGTTTTTGATGGTTGGAAGCTCTGATGATGGGTGTTTGCATATATGATATACAAAGAAAGCTTATAATGAGTTATTAAGCATTCTTTTGATCATTTGATGATCTAGTTACCATTCTAGAGTTGTTTGGCCACTCCTTGACGACCTAAAATTTTCTAGAGTTATTTCAAAGTGGTAAGACTTGTTTGGTGTGGTAGAAACTTGATTGAAGTGTTGGATTCATTTGATTTGGTGTAATTTGTCCAATTTGAAAAAAAAAAATTATAAAATTAGGATTTATACCCTTTTCATATTTTGGGCTTTTCATATATATGATGTATAATGATGTGTATATGATGTATTTTAATTTTGGATTGATTAGATTTGATTTTAACTTGTTTTGAACAACTTTGGTCCAAAATGCACAAATTGCAATCCTTGTGGTGCTCTCGACAATTTGGTAATTTTTGGGGTTTTGAGTTACAATTTATATTTTGATGTGTATGACATATTAAAATCACTTTAGTACTGATTTGGAATCATTTAAAATTGTATTTGACAATTTGGGGACTAAAATGATCAATTTATAAACTATTGGGGCAATTCGGCAATTACAAAGAAAATTGATTTTTTGGGTAAAAATTTCAGATTTTAAGTATTGTAGAAATAAAATAAATAAGTTTATTCTAATTGACCAAGAAAAATTTTGAAATAGAAAAATTTTGATTTTCCGCGTTCCGCTGCGTTACCCGGTAATACCCCTTAAAATCCATTCACTAACGTCTTAGGATAAAATTGAAATGGGCTAAAAATGATCCTGAAAAAGGGTTACAAGTCGCGACGCCATACGTTTCATTTCGCGACTCCCACTCGGTCAGACTTGAGACAGAGATCATCTTCTTGTTACGCGTCGTGACACCAGATGTTACGCGTTGCGACGCCCACCTGATCAGACCCGAGGCAGAGAGCATCCTATAAGACCCGAGATAGAGAGCATCTTAATGTTCCGAGTCGCGACGCTAAGTGTTAAGTATTGTGACGTCCACATGACCAGACCCGAGGCAGAGAGCACCTCTTTGTTACGCGTCGCGACGCTCGCCCGATTTCAAAGCTAAGCACCAACTCTTTAATGACAATGCCCAAAGTAATCCCCAACACTATCATCTAAACTTCAACTCAACTTAACATAAACTCATTTCATATCATCAATCAAACACAAACCATTATCTAGTATCATTTAATCAAAAAGTATAATCCCCCAACACAATCATACACATAAAGGCTTCATTCCATGCTAATACTATCATGATACCCTCCAAAATAATGCTTGCAACATTATCAAGGCCAAATAAACAAATCCAAACCTAAGGTATGCAAGGTGCGAATTTGGGGCTTTATTTTCTTTTCCCAAAACTGAAAAATGAGAAGATAAAAAGAGAAAGGAAGCTTGTCATGCTTGGAATGAAGCTTGAATAGATAAAAAAAAATGACTTGAAAAATGAAGATAAGAGAAGAAATTGGCATGAAAGGGTTCATATTCTTGCTCTTCACATTTTTGATGAGGGAGAAAGTGAATAGTGACTTATTTATAGGCAAAATGCTGATTTTTTATAGTGAAATGAGTGGCTAAGATTGTGCTACATCACCCAATTCTAAACATTACTCAAAATTCACTGTAGTATCCATGGAAATCATGATTATTGATCTATTTTTTATTCGAATTTGGAAAAATATCCAACGTAAAAGTTATAGGTCCCGGTCTTAGCTTTCCGATGATATAAAATTCATAAAAATCGTAGATCGTATGAAAACGTTATGACCCAAATACTAAGGATTATCCGGAATAGAACCTAAAATAAATTTCGTATCGGAACTGCAAAAAATTTATCGGATGTTCAAAAAGTAATTCACGAGCACATATATGCTTGAACATGATTTATATCATGTATTATGCCACCTATAATACAGTAGTCGTCAGAATTATTGGGCATTATATTGAAATATATGTTTTTGTGTATTCTAGTGTGTCTCATAACTTAATAAGTTAAGCTATGGATACTTTATTGAAACCTCAGAAAACATTATCTCAATATAGGCACTGCATTTTTGCATATAAGTCCCTATGATGAGTCTCATTTGGAGGCACTACCTTTTAAGTCACGGAAGTCACGAGAAACGGACGTCGGAAGGGGAAATTCAGAATAAGTACGTCATCAGATTCATTTCACAAGTTCACTGTTTTCGTTCGTGCTGCGTTCGTTACTTCGTTTGAACGTCAAACAGATTGCGGGAGTTTGTGTCGCGTTCGAGGAGGCGTTCGAACGGTGTCGGTAATTCTGGTTTTGCTGCTAGCCTCACACCCAAGCCCAATTAACCCACCAAAGCCCATAAAAAACAATCCCAATTAAAAAACACATTAAAAACACATGGGAAATTAAATTAAATCTTAATTAAATTAAACATTGAATTAAATAAAATATTTAAACCATTTACCAATTAAATAAAACATAAAATATAATCATACCTAATTAAGACAAATCAAATATATAACTTCCTAACTAAACAAAATCACATACTAAATTAAAAAGATATCATGCCTAATTAAAATCAATCATAACAAATTAAATATATTGCATTCCTAATGTAGCCAAGATTTGTCCTCCATCAAATCCATTGCTTTCCTTGTCCAACACCAAATCAAATCCTCCCTTTAATGCCAAATCCCTTCCTTGTGAGACAAGGTGAAGCCCTAGCCATTCTCTATATAAACAACACATCTCCAAGGCATTCCCCTCCCCTAGTGCACGCCCATTACAAAAAAAGAAGCAAAGAATTTCCAACCCCTTTCCCCTAGCTCATTCACACAAGAAACACCCAAGCTCATACACACAACTCACACGAAAATCACAACACCCACAAGAAACACCCAAAGCTTATTGACACAACTCTCCCTCACTCTCAATAATCGAAGATCACAAACCAAAGAACCCTCATTGCCTTGACCAAAACACATCCCGAACAGCCCCTTTACCTCATCAAAACAGCCCCCGAACCACACCATAACACCACCGAAAATCACACCCAAAACAGTAGCAAAAACCCCAAGAACAGTAACTAAAATACAGCAGCAGAACAGTAGCAAAACGGCAGCGAATCGGAGTCAAAAGCAGCAGCAAAAGATGGAGAACGACGACTCCAAACGGTGAGACAACGAACAAGAACAGTGAACCAGTGAACCGGAAGAGTTACGGAGCATCCACCCTTCCGACGATCGTGTGCCGTACATCCGAGAGGTGATTTAAAAGGTTAGACCTGAGGGTACTTTTCACACTCATCTTTATTTGATTTTTGTTATTTATCTTGATCATATTTTAATTATTTGTTGAATCTTGTTTGTGTATGATGTGTGTTGTGGGTATTGGATGAATGGAAAGTGTGTCTCTTGTGGTATATAGGATGGAAACCCGGACATAAATTTCATAGCCGATTCCGAATGGACGGTAGTATGATCTGTACTCGGGATACAACTCCACGTACCACTTGAGTAAACGGCACACTCTTTTGTTTTTGTTGCTTCGGTTTATTTATTTTTCGTTATTTGAATTCTGCATGTTACTTTTGTATGTGTGATACAACCGAGCGCATGGGCTTAGTAAGTCGGATTAAAGGTCCCCTATTTGGAGGGGTTAAAATCCTTTACCACGATGATTTGCCGCGCCGGTTGATGTGTGTTCGGTTGAATGCAAGATATGTTCAATCGGATATACTAAGTTTGATATGATTGTCTTTATTTTTATATGCATTGAGATAAGCGCATGGGCTTAGTAAGTGTGATGAAAGGTCCTCTAATTGAAGAGGTTAAAATCCTTTGCCACGATGCTTCGCCGCGCCTCGTATTTCGCTATTTGCTTTTTTATGTATGTATTGCATCACATTTTGTGCATCAGGTCAGTTCCCGTTCAAACGCGTTATCAAACGCTATACGAACGCGACCCTTCTGTTTTCCGTTCGAACACATTTTACAAACTCTACTCGAACGCACATGCATTTTGTTTCATCAGGTCTGGATCCGTTCGAACGCGTTATCGAACGCTATACGAACGCGAACCTTCTGTTTCCCGTTCGAACGCGTTTTACAAACGCTACGCGAACGCACACGCACTTTCTTAGTCTTAGCATGCATCAGGTCTGGTTCCGTTCGAACGCGTTCTCGAACGCTACGCGAACGCATACGCACTTTCTTAGTCTTATCATGCATCAGGTCTGGTTCCGTTCGAACGCGTTCTCAAACGCTATACGAATGCGAACCTTCTGTTTACCGTTCGAACGCGTTTACGAACGCTACACGAACGCGCACACACTGAACTGAGTCTGTCTCATCATATTCATGCATAATTGCCTGTGGTTGATCTTTCTTGTATTATGTAGCCAATCATATTATTTGTATTCCAGCATTTATCCATTCTATGTGTTCTTGGGATGATATTCAAGCATGATTAGGCTGTTAGCATGTTATTTGGTTAATATGTTCATGAGATAGTATTCAAGCATGATTAGGTTGTTCTTAGTTTTCCATATCATATGATTGAGAAATGTTCATGAGATTGCCATGAGATGTTGCATGTTGTGATGAACTTGTTGATGTATGCATGTGAATTTAGAAGCATGATACTCTTGGAAATAAGTGTTACTTAAACTTGATTAAATTATTACATAAATCCTTTCATTACAAATGACATAAGTAAGGGACCATTCCGAACCCAACGGTTTGAGGTCTTCCCTTGCGAGGGGTGAGTGCGGCCTTAAATCTCATTTTCCCGGTTCACACCGGGTGGCGACTCCATCATTCTCCGGTTTAGTCCCCCGTGGCTACTCCGTACTCCCGACCGGGCCGCGAGCCCGGGACAGCATGCGTCGTCCAGTTCTGTGTCCCACACTCAACTTAAACATTAAACAAAAAAAAATTGTTCAAATCAAGTTTTAATTATAATTTATAATTATATATAATATATTAAAGACTTCAGGACCGTTATCATCCAATAAAATCACTAGGATGGACATGAAAAATTGAATTGAATTGAAAAAACCAAAACTGAACCGTCAATTTTTTTAATTTATAAATAATTGTTAGACGTTTTAACTAAAAGACAGATCGAACTGAATTAGATCAATTTTTAACTTAAAAAACCAAATCAAATTAAACTAACCAAATAATTTGATTTATTTATTTTTGTAACTCTAATCATATTATGTTATTATTTTATCTTTTATATTTGCTACATTATTTATTTATTTTATTTTTAGTGATGATTAATTTCATAAAATATTTGTGATTTCTTTGGTCTATAAATTTTTTTTTTATTTTCGTATATTTTAAATTATCTAAATGATGATTGTATCTCATAAAACGTTTATATTGTTGTAGTATAAAATAATTGAATAAATATTAAGTTCAATGAATGTTATAAAAATTTTAATTTTTTATTATTATTATAAAAACAAAATGAAAAAATAGAACTAACAATTAGAAATAATTATAATTTTTAAAAAATAAAACAAAAAACTACTTTTTAAAAGATCGAATAATTATAATTATACTGAACAGTGGCCATCTTAGAAATCACATTGCTTGTTTCAATTTCTATTTCAATTACTATGACACTATATATATAAATTACTATGACACTATATGTATGTAATATCCCGAATATTTTTGGAACGATTCTGGAAGATTTTCGAATTAAAGTTTGGAATTCGAAACAAGATGCTATTCGAAAATAAGAGTTTTTGTGTTGGAAAATAGATCGGAATATTTTAAAGTGAAGATTCGTTGCATTAGAAAACGCGTGGTTTTGAGAACCGGTTACGTAATTTTTATTTATATCGTTATACGCGTAAAAATTTCTTGTTTCGGCTATAAAGATAGCAAACGAACTTAGATTGAGTTGATTCTTGAATCATCAGACTCATTTGTCCGATACGAACAACTTTCATGTTGAACACTTTTGGAAATTTGCATCAGAAGGGCTTCTAAAATATGAATTTTCGAGAATGTTCCATGGTAGAGACCTGATTGTAATCTTCGGGGGTCTGAACGTAAATTCCAAAAACTTCTCTATAAATACCCATAGTTTCTACTTATTACAAACATGAGAAAATATTACAACTCTCTCAAATCGACCCCCACCCCAAAATTGTCCCTTGCGAACTGTTGGTCACGCAGGCGGCCTGCTGGCAACAGCCGGCGCGACCAGCCAGGTGGGTGCGCCGGCCACCCCTCCACCTTGTGGTGGCCGATGACAGCCCCCATGACGCCGGCAACGGTGACAGGAAAAAGAGTTTCACGCGTAAATGAGTTTATCGATCTCAGCTCCTCGTTTCGTTTCACGACCCGAGCCACCCGTAAAATCGAAGCTCTCGAAGAGTACTACAAGTTGGCGGTGATGGATTAGCGAAATGAGGAAGGAAGATTCAGATGAATAGTAACTAGGATCGTTTGGAGTCTGTATATGCCCTCGAAATCTCGGTAAGACCTCCCGGTAAAAATCCGCAAATTTCAAGTTTTCCATTAAATATTTTGATGCATCCAGTAGTTTCATAGAGTAGCCTAATTATATAAAATGAATTTTATGAGTATTAGTATATTGAATATGAGCATTCGGTAGAATTCGAGTGAAAATGGAACGAGTTTGATTGATCCGATAGAATATGCAAGTTTCCGGTAAAAGTGAATTTTTGTGTATAATGATGTGTTTTGATTTTAACGATATTTATGAGTTATATATGATATTATGAATATGTTTGGATAAATTCGGGTAGATTCAGAGGGTTCGAAACCCTTCCGTAGCGTTTGCAGAAACTTTTTCGAAAGATTTTTCAAAAATACATAAACCGAGAATTTAAGTTAACTGACCACTTGGGTTAGTTTATAATTACGTTTTAAGATTACTGAAACTAAGATCATTAAAATAAGACTTGATTTGGTCGTTTCAGAAAGCTCTGGAATTTTATCGTAGTTAAGTCAATAATCTTGTAAAGTTGCGATTCTGATGATATTTCGCCATTTATTTTGGCAGATTTGATTAGGACCTGGAGTGCTCGCGAAGCTAGGTAAGTAACTCATGCAATGAGTGCTTGAATAATTGATTGGTGTCTTAAATATATATGATTGAAGTGTTTAGGTTAAGACGATAATAGATAAGAGATATTCTTGAAAACATAGTTCGAGGTTACACATGGTAAGGATAAACAACCACCACAGGTATGGAACTTTGTTACTGATATGATATGAAATAATGTATGAAATGAGCTCAATGTTTGTGTGGATGTATGCATATATGAAAGTGTAAGAATCGGTAACGATATGTATACGTTATGTAAATGTTTGAGTATGTAAAAGTATATGTATAAGCATGTATACGTATATGAACATGTATATGTATATGCATATGATGTTAAGATACGTATAGGTTTGGCATATGGAATCGGTAAATAGAACAAATCATGTTTTCTAAATTGGTATAAGCTAAGCTCTTTAAATGGGTAAAGTACGTGTGCGAATGGATATGTTTATGAATGAATATTTCTGATAAGAATTTTTGAGATAGAATGCATTTGATTGAAAAGTAAAAGACGAGAAGATTGTTAAAAGCTATGCTATCGGAATTCGAAGTGATAAGTATGTTCATATATTTGATGTATATACGTATGTATACCAGATCATAAACAATGTTTGACATGTATGTGTTGTGTATGTAAGATTGTGTCACGTGATATGTGTGCACGTGTGTATGTTAATTGGTTGATAATCTCGTGTTGTAGTAGTCGGGCTGGTTAGGAATTCATTCGGACGACATTCATCTCATACTTATTCTAAAATAGGTAATGAGTCACGTACGAGAATTGTATGCATAAGCCAGCCTTATATGTGTGTTGTTTGATTATGTGCTTTGTGATGAATTGGTTGTTATGTGTGTTTCGTGGTTGGTTGTACGATGACTATGTCTGAGTGTATGTACGTGTATGATAGAACTTGTAACATATACAAATAGTGTATGCTTATGTGAAATGAATGAATGATTTGAAAACTAATATAATATCAGATGTTTTAAAGTGTGATTGATAAGTTGTATTGGTACGAATGTATGTGTAAGAATTATGAAAGTATGTTTGCATGAATATAAGAGAAATGTGCTATGGTATGAGTAAATACATATGAATCTCGAATGTCAAGCTATTGTAAGGTTATCGTGATTAAAGTAAGTTAAAGAAAATTTGTTTTGGTATAGAAGATAGTTTGTAATCAAATAGAATGAAGTTTATTAGATTTTTTGATTTTATGATTATTCAAAGATGGATATTTGTGATAAAAGTATATATGTATGATTTCATGTTTCATGTAATTGAAGTGAATTTGATATTAAACGATATACTCTATGGTATTCGAGTTTTGTTTTGCATGCTTAAGATGTTTTTAGCTTTTAGATTGGCACATATATACGTAAATAGATATGAGGATTTGCATAAATAATAGATAAAAGGGTTAGTTAAATGTTGATAAAGCTGAATTTGTAACTTGGTGATGTTGAAAAGTTTCTAGTATGCTTAACTTTATGTTTTGTTGGTTGCATGAGCATGATTACTTACTGAGTTTTTAAAACTCACATCAAACCAGTTTGCTAGTTTTGCAGGTTGGCTATCAGATGGGTCAGCCACTTCAACTTTGGAAATCATGCTAGAGACGTGGATCACCCAAGCGGCAGTCACCCTCGCAAGTGTCATGGGAGAAGTTTTAAAAGTTTATGATATTTGATTTATTGTTTTGTTTGTCGTGCTGAGCACGCCGTTTGTATTAAGTAAATGTTTTGATTGCTTATGATGTTGTGGGCACAGAGCCCTTGAGTGTTGATAGATGATATGGGCACGAAACCCTTAGGTGATGATTTTGATGTGTTGGTGTAGACCCGAGGTCCGTTATAATATATGATGTTTATTTCAAGTTCGTTTTGATGATAGACTGAGATACAGGTTGTCCGGTTTTAGAATACATCATGCTGGATTTTCATAAATTTATAGGCTTATGGAGATGAGTCAATCTTGTTTCATGCCGGTAGCATCCTGCCTCTGGCGGGGTGTTACAATGTATGTGTGTGTGTGTGTGTGGTATACTAGATATTGCCCGTGCCTACGGTACAATGTTACAGACTTTATCGCATGATATACCATTGTCATTTTCAGAGAAATTTTATAATGAAAGGATTTTGTTCTTTGATTTATTTAGTAATCTACAATTATCATTTTCAGAGAGATTTTATAACGAAATGATTTTATTTTTTGATTTGTTTGATAACCTACCATTGTCATTTTCAGAGAGATTCTATAATGAAAGAATTATGTATCTTCCATTAGATTATAATGAAAGGTTTTGAGCCGCCAATTATGCCAGATAAACATAGGTTTTTGATATATTATCTCTTTTAATTCTAATTATTCGTTACATTCTCTTCACCCACAAAATGACACAAACTATTGTGCTTTATAATATAAATATATCTAAATAGAAAAGGGCACTTTCAAAAGACGAAGATGTAAAAAGTCTTCTTAATCCACAATTACTCGGTAGCTTGGTTGGAATTTCGGGCATATAAGGAAAAAACAACAATGATAAATACACTAAATGAGTATTTTTTTCAATATAGAATCATAATTAATTATGATTATAAATTAAAATTTTAATTAATTAAATAATTTTTTATATTTATAACCTCTATTAATTGGTTTAAAATTAAAATTATGTATTTATTCTATACTGAGAGAATATAACTATTACTACTCAAAGAAAATAGAAAAGAAAACAAATTTATGTAGCATCTCCCTTTTCTCAAAAGTCAAGATCATATTGTGAACGGGAAAAACCAAAACTTAACAAATGTTGGGTCACATTCTAAAGACTCAGAAAGTCATGGGCATAAGCGCGTTCATTCATTTCTTTTAGTCAATGTGGGCTCTTATCTCTTTAATATTCAATTTCGTGGCCTTTACCTTTTCATACACACTCAATAGCAATATAAATTATTATTAGGAAATTATTAGAAAATATATAAATAATTTATTTGAAAGTGTTTAAAATTATATTAAAAATATTTTTTTAATATTATAATTATTTAAAATCTATTGATAATAGATTTCAAACTGACTTTAAATCTTCATTTTATGGATTTTGTTATTATTTAGTCATGTGGTAGACATTCTCCCACAGAGAGTAAGGAGAATGGGAGCGGATAATACATATTTTAAACTATCACATGTGTGGATTTGGGATCTCTATTACTTTAAGTTTTGTTTTGTTTTTTTAACTTTTATTTTAAAATTTAGTATCTAAAATATAATTTGCTTTATGAAAAAAAAAAATTATATATAATTTATAAGCTTTCCAATGAGTAAAATTATTAATATATTTCGATAAAAAATGAAAAAAAAAAGACCATAATATTTATAAGAAATTGATGATTTCAATTCAATCATTTTCAAATACTCATATTTACTTCCTCTGAACTCTAAATTATAATATGTAAAATTATGCATATATTTAACATTTATACCTACAACTTTTATCGAGAAATCCTCCAAAATTTGGATTACTATAAGGTCGAAATTAGCCCCAAATTAATGCATAACACATATTATACCTATTAAAATGTGATTGTACCTATTAAAATGTGATTGAACTCACTAAAATATGACCGATTTTAATAAAATGTGAGTAAACATGTTGAAGACGTGACTGTGATTGAACTCAATAAAATATGATATTCTTTTTTTTATTGATATTTTTCATTGAAACATAAAGACAATTGTCCTCATTTAAAAAACTTATTATTTATAAATTAATAATATGTATTTTTTAATGAAATAATTAAAATTTTGTGATATATTTAATTTTAAAAACAGAAGTATAGGAAAAAATAAAAGAAAAAAAATTTAAATAATGACTCACCACGCGCCCCATTGCTCCTCAGTATGAGTCCCAAAATACAAATTGGCACTCCCACAGTCCCACACACTTGTTCCGAAAAATTTACATTAAGTGGATTAAATGGTGGTAAATAATAATTCCCCCAATTATTCCAAGGCAAAGTGCATTTATCCCTAATAGGATAATTAGGGATAATGTGAATATCGGGTTTGAGTGTTTTCATAAATTACAGATCATGGAGAAAGGAAAAAATGGCTTGGCGACAATAAAGTTGGATGTAAGTAAGGCTTATGATTGGGATGATTATGAATTTTTGCGGCGTGTCTTGGAAGTTTATGTAGGGGTGGTCGCGGTTTCGGAACCGTCGATTTCAATTCTCAAAGAGAGAAATTAGAATCGAATCGTAAAATTATGATTTTGATTCTGAAACCGGCGGTTCTGGTTTTGAACCGCTAATTTTTTAATAAAATAAAATTTAATTTAAATTAGTTTTGATTTGAAAAAAATAAATTAAAAGGTCTTGAACTTTTTTTTTTAAAAAATAAAAAAATTAAGGTGCCAATGGAATCAAAGCCCATATAATTTTCTTACATTTTGTTGAACCGTTTATTTTATTTATTTATTATGCGATTCCGGTTCCGGATTTATTCAACAGTCACGGGCCAAGACTTCAATTTTGAAAAGTAAAACATGCTCTTTAGCCCCAAAGTTCGGCAATCAACGATTGTAGCTATTCTGGAGATCTTACATTTCAAGATAGTGAACTTCTTTGATAAGTATTTTAGCCTGCCAGCCATGACAGGGCGACAAAAAACTTAGTTTTTCAACCTGAAAAAACTCCGGATTTTGAGGAAGATCCAATTTTTAAATGAGAAGATGTTTTCTAGCGGATATAAGGAAGTGTTAATCAAGGTAGTATTCCAAATAATTCCGACTTATGCGATGAGTGTTTTTTTATTGCCATAAGGACTGTGTTCACAAAATATTATTCATTCGTAAATTGTAAAAAGATGATATTAACTCAAATAAGTTTTCCTGATCCAATACTTCTTCTAGTTCCTTCGATAAATTTTAGGTGCGAATTCAATTTTGATAAGTTATGGAGAATAATCATACGTAGAATTTAGATTCTTAAACTTTAGCCTAAACTATTCTTAAGTTTTAGGGCATCCTAACTAATGTTCGAGCTGAAAAGAAATAGCCCCATCCATTTTACATCTAAATTCTTAATTTAGCCATCTAACTAACTTGAGGAATTATTCTTCATCATACATTTTTTAAATCTTACTTTGAAAGAAGACTTAGACCAAAATTGAAGAGATTTCAAGGATGACAAGTTGAAGAATATATTTTTCTCTTATTATTCACAATGCCATTGAGTTCTATATATACACATTGTTTGAAATTTAAAATAGGAAAGAGATTACAATAAAAAGGAAGGGATTAACTACTAGATAAATGACATAATTACAAATATTTTATAAAAAAAGATCCCTTCATTTTCTCCCTTCATTTTCTCATCTTGATGGTGTAATCTTATTATGCCCCCGCAAGATGGACGGTCTTGGAGAGAGTCCGATCTTGGATTTGCGTGTGTTGAAAGGAGAGCGAGCGAGAGGTTTGGTAAGGGCGTCTGCTAGTTGATCAGCTCCAGAGATGTGTGAGACCCGGAGTAGAACATTTTGAACTTGTTCCCGGATGAAGTGGTAATCCAGAGCTACGTGTTTCATGCGCGAGTGGAAAACAGGATTGGAGCATAAATTGGTTGCACCAACATTGTCACAGTAGATGACTGGTCGGAGAGAAAGAGTGACACCGAGTTCGGTAAGGAGAGCACAAATCCATCTAATTTCAGCAGCAGTGGAGGCTACTGATCGATACTCAGCCTCAGTGGATGAGCGTGCAACCGTGCGTTGTTTCTTGGAGCTTCAGGAAATAGGATTGTGACCCAGATATACTATGTAAGCACAAGTGGAGGTGAAATCGTCCTTGTTACCAGCTCAATCAGCATCGGAAAAGGCATGGAGTGCTAGAGGGGAGTTGCGGCGGAGGAATATGCCATGGTCCAGAGTGCCACAGAGATATCGCAGTAGACGCTTGACGGCATGCCAATGGTCACTGGTAGGTTGATGCATAAATTGAGAGAGTTTGTTCACTGTATAAGCAATGTTTGGTCGAGTGAGAGAGAGATACTGGAGGTGCCGACAATATTTCTGTACTCGGTTGGATCAGGTAAAGGAGATCCGGAATGTAAAGTGAGTACCGGGGTTGTTGCAAGAGGTGTTGGGGCTGGCTTGGCATCAATCATGTGGGTTCTGGTAAGCAGATCGGCAATATACTTGCGTTGACTAAGGAAAAGATCATTGTTGTGGGTGGTAACCTCTACCCCAAGGAAATAAGCAAGCTGGCCAAGATCTTTAAGAGAGAAGCGCTGAGAGAGTTGGTCAATGAATCTTTGGACAGCTTCAACATTGTTTCCGGTAATGATGATGTCGTCGACATAGACTAAGAGGTATAGTGTGGTGTGGCGGTTGTTGAAGATGAACAGTGAGGTGTCGGCCTGCGAGTTGGTGAAGCCGGATTGGAGAAGAAATTGGCGCAGTTCTTGGTACCATGCTCGAGGGGCCTGTTTGAGGCCGTAGATGGCCTTGCGAAGTTTGCAGACGTGATGGGGATGATCGCGATCAATGAAGCCCGAAGGTTGTGACATAAAAACATCTTCAGTGAGAGGCCTTGAAGAAAGGCATTATTGATGTCAAGTTGTCGGAGATGGCCTTGCGAAGGCCGTAAAAACATCTTCGAAAGGCCGTAAAAAACATAAAAACGTCTTCGCAAGGCCGTAGATGGCCTTGCGAAGTTTGCAGACGTGATGGGGATGATCGCGATCAATGAAGCCCGAAGGTTGTGACATAAAAACATCTTCAGTGAGAGTGCCTTGAAGAAAGGCATTATTGATGTCAAGTTGTCGGAGAGACCATCATTGACTAACCGCAAGGCTGAGAACAATCCGAACAGTGGTCGGCTTGATGACTGGACTGAAGGTTTCATAATAATCAATGTCAGGACGTTGATGGAAGCCTTTGGCAACTAATCGTGCTTTGTACCTGTCAATAGAACCATTAGCTTTAAATTTGGTGCGAAAGATCCACTTACAGCCGACCAGGTTTTGGTCGGGACGGGGTGGCACTAGTTCCCATGTCCCATTGCGAAGTAAAGCATTATACTCCTCCGACAGAGCTTGGCGCCACTCAGGGTCCTTGAGGGCTTGGGTAATGGTGGTGGGTTCGAGGGTTTGTTTCTGAAGCTGGGCGGTGAGGTTAAGTTTTTGAATTGGTTTATGGAGGTTGTTCTTGGAACGAGTGACGATGACTCGTGGTGAAGTTGAGTGGTCATGTGGTCGGTCGGGTTGGTGTGGTCGGGCTGGGGTGCTGAAGTTGAGTGTTCATGTGGTGTGGTCGGGATTAGGTGGTCGGGGAGGTTATAAGTTTGGGCGTTCTTGTGGGCGGTCGAGGTCTGTGTGATCGGGGTTGGGTGGTTGGTGTGATCGGGCAGGGGTGGTAAACTGGGATGTTCATGTGTCGGTAGAGGTTTGTGTTTGGGGATGGGTGGTTCTCGGTTGTGTGTATGTGGTTGGTCGGTGTGGTTGTGTTCGGCAAGGGATGGTGATGCTCTAGGTTGGTTGTGCTCGATATTTATTGGTTGATCGGCTGGTACTTGTGAAGTTGTGGTACTTGTGGGATTACTGTGTAATGGAGGGTGGGGTTGGATCGGAGCATCGGTGGGTGTTGAATTTTGTGGGGGTGCAGGGTCGGTATTCGGTGATGGTGAGTCCAGTACCGGTAAGGTCATGGAGCACCATTCAGAGATGGTGGATGGAGTGGCACGAGGAGGAGACATTTGAGAGGTGGCAAAAGGAAAAATTGACTCAACGAAGCGGACATGTCGGGAGGTGTAAAGTCTATATGTGGAGGGCTCGAGACATAGATAAGCCCTCTGAGTGGGAGAATATCCTACGAAGACACAGGGAGAGGACGGAGACTCGAGTTTGTGAGATGTGTAAGGACGGAGCCAAGGGTAGCAGAGACAGCCAAAGCTGCGCAGTTTCGAGTAGTTCGGCATATGGCCGAAGAGTTGGAGATAAGGTGAGTTGTGGTGTAAGGTTGGTGTAGGCATGCGATTTATAAGATAGACGGCAGTGGAAAAGGCAAAGGGCCAATATGAGAGAGGCATGGATGAGTGGGTAAGGAGAGAAAGACCTGTTTCAACGATATGTCGATGACGACGTTCAGAGTACCCATTGTGTTCAGGAGTGTGAGGAGGGGAAGTGAGATGGGAGACCCCATGGATTGTGAGGAAGGAAGAGAGAGCTTGATATTCCCCCCATTGTCAGAGTAGATAGTTATGATTGGGCGGTTGAAGAATTTTTCTACTAGCGCCTTGAAGCGCACAAAGACATCACGGGTGTCAGACTTTCGTTTTAGGGGATAAAGCCAAATGTATTTGGTGAAGTGGTCGACAAAGATTATGTAGTATTTGAAGTTATCAAATGAGTAGACCGGGGAGGTCCATAAATCAGTAAATATAACCTCAAGAGGTGTAGATGTAGTAAGAGTAGATGAAGAGAACGGTAACTTGTGACTTTTATTGCATTGACACGAATTACAATTAAAATTTAGATAAAGGAAAGAGACATCTGAATTAAATGAAGACATGATATTTTTGAAGATCGACGATGAAGGATGCCCGAGCCGATGATGCCACTCAGGTATAGTAGTTCTGACACTTGAGAAGGCAATTAGAGGGGACCGAGTGGGGGAGGTCGGCCATTCGTATACACCATCTTTAGTCCGACCCTGCAACAGAATTGCCCCCATGCGGAGATCCTTCACATTAAAAGAAGAGGGTAAGAACTCAATGGAAGTGTTGTTGGACTTGCAAAATTGAGAGATGGAGATAAGATTACGTTTCATAGTGGGTACATATAAAACATTAGATAAGGTAAAAGAGTGAGTCAGAGTATTAAGAGAGGTAGAACCGTGGTGGGAAATGGGGAGTGCAGTGCCGTCACCGATCATTATTTCATCTGTGCCGTCATAAGGATTGTGGAGAGCAAGGTTGTTGAGATCAGTAGTGACATGATGCGAGGCTCCACTATCAAGAAGCCAGGCGGGGTTGGATGAAGAGGTGGTGGTAACATTTGCTTGATATTTCCAAGGATTGGATGTGTGAGGGTTGGACGAGTTGGTGGGGCGAGATGGTGGTTGTACACGTGGGAAGTGTTGGCGAAAGAGAGGGCACTGGGAGACCACATGGCCTTGAGTGTGGCACCATTGGCACCGACCAAGGAAGGGACGAGGATGAGGTCGGTCGGTTCGAGTGTTGGTGGGAGAGTTTCTGGTAAGTTTGGGGGTGGTGGTGGGTGCAAACCTACCGGGCTGGGCAGTGTGATTGGGATGAGGCCGGTTGTAGGTCCGAACATTGGTGGGATGTGCGGATGCCGGGTGGGATGAGGAACTTGTCATGTTGTTGAGAGATAATTCCTTGTTGATGAGTTTTTCATGGAGTTCATCAAAGAGGATAGTGGAATCACGGCCATTGACAGAGTCAACGATGGACTGATAGTTATCGTCAAGTCCATCAAGCACTTTTTCAATTAGATCTTCATGGTCAAGAGGTTTTCCAAGGGCGGCAAGTTGATCGGCTGTGGTTTTGATGGATTGCATGTATTCGGTGATTGTTTTAGGGCCTTGGTGATGTGTTTAAGATGATCTTTGAGTTGTTTGATATGACCACGAGATGGACGGGCATAGGTGTTGGCAAGGGTTTGCCAGGCTTCAGATGTGGTGTTAGATTGGGTGATGAGAGGAACTAGAGATGGGGAAAGGGTGCCGACAAGAGCGGCAAAAATTAGTTTGTCTTGTCGGAGCCAGGTGCGATATTCTGGATTGGGAGAGGTAACATTATTTGTGGTGATGGTACGTGGTGGGGTGTGATGATTTCCATCAATGTATTCTTGTAGGTCATAGCCTATGAGAATGGCTTCAATTTGGGTTTTCCAAGAGAGGTAATTTGTTGATGTGAGTTTGATTGAGTTATGGATGGTAACAATGATCAAAGGTTTTGTAGGTTCTTGGGCATTGGGGATGACATTTTGGGTACTGTCGGTGGCCATTGGAACAGGGGATGGAGGTGCTTGAGAAGTATTTGGCAGGTGGGGTTGAGCAAAAAAAAAATTTAGATAATGGATCTTGGAGCTGATACCATGAAGAGATTTCAAGGATGACAAGTTGAAGAATATATTTTTCTCTTATTATTTACAATGCCATTGAGTTCTATATATACACATTGTTTGAAATTTAAAATATGAAAGTGATTACAATAAAAGGAATGGATTAACTACTAGATAAATGACATAATTACAAATATTTTAAAATTGAGATCCCTTGATTTTCTCCCTTCATTTTCTCATCTTGATGGTGTAATCTTATCAAAAATGTGAGTTTTTGTCCAAAAGCAATTTTAGTCAAAAGTCAGATGGGCCCCACGTTATTGTTAGTCAGGTCTTCGCGGTCGCAGTCTCCAGTCAACTCCACCCCCAAACAGCACGCACAAACATTTTCTGAGTGGGCATGTTAACTCCTTATGTATTTGTAAAATAATAATACAATACTTAACATTTTCATATTTGTCAAGTACATTTCATATTTTGGAAAATAACACTGAAGTCCATTTGAGGGATAATTGTAATTAAAGATAACAATTGATTAGGATGGAGATTAATTTTTAAATCGAGATAAAAAATTATTTTGAATCTCGATCGAAATGAATAAATTTTAGATAAGATGTTAGCCCGAATTTTTATTTGAAATAAAAAATTCTCCATAATTTTAGTCTGAATTTTTATTTAAAATGAAAAATCGTTTCGAATCTCATATAAAATGATATAAAATCTTACATACCGATGAGAATTTGAAATTTTCAACCCCCGTATTTATAGTGCTCAGTAAGATGATATACTAGCAAACAAGAAATTCAACCGAAAATAACTTAGAATTATAACATAGGAAGTCTTCTGAATTTACTTGAAAATAAAGGATTAAAATGTATTTTTCATCTCACAATCTCCGCCATAAATCTTCCCTCCCCCGGGAAAAAGAACACCCCAACCTTACCAAATTTTATATTCTGTAATCGTTCTTATTCTTATTCCTCTGCCTCTTCCTCTTCCTCTTCTCTTCCTCCCACCTGAAACGCAAACCAAAATTTATATTAATTCCATTCTTGATACTCTCTAGCTAAAGCTAAAATGAAGCACAGCCTGTACAAAACATATTCACAATCTTGTCTTTCTTCTTCTTATTGTCATGTTCTTCTGTGTTCAGTCAACTTTCTTCAAACCAAACAAGCACCATGATCAAACTGTCTCAGATTCTAAACAGTTCAGTTCCATCATGGGATGTGAACAAACAGCCGAACCCATGTCTGTGGAAAGGAGTTACTTGCAGCAACTCTTCAATAACGCAGATATTTTTATCTGGCTCAGGTATCTCAAGCTCTGACTTTTTGCCTGTTGTGTGTCAGCTTGGTTCTTTGCAGTCTCTTGATGTCTCTAGCAATCAATTGAGCTTGATCCCCAATGGTTCATGCAAAGTTGTGGAGGGATTGATGGGCTGAAGCTGTTGAATTTTAGCAAGAATAGGTTGGTTCATTCTTTGCCTATCTTTAATGGCTTTGTTGGATTACAATTCTTGGATTTATCTGACAATCAATTGGATGGGAACATTAGTTTACAGTTTGATGAATTAGTTAGTCTCAAAAGTTTGAATCTTAGTAGGAATTCTTTTAGTGGGCTTCTTCCTATCAATCTTGGAAGATCTATGGCTTTAGAAGAGCTTGAGCTTTCTTTGAATGCATTCCGTGGTGAAATTCCTGAAGCAATAGCTGATTATGGGAATTTGACCTTGATTGATCTTGGTGCTAATTATCTTTTTGGGTCTGTTCCTGATAGAATTGGAGAACTATCCAAGTTGGAAGTTCTTATTCTGTCTGCCAATAACTTGAATGGTAGAATTCCCACAAGCCTTGCTAATATAGCAACCTTATCCCGTTTTGCCGCGAATCAGAACAATTTTTCTGGTTCAATTCCTGGTGGAATTACAAGGTTTCTGAGGTATTTGGATCTTAGTTATAATAAATTGAATGGGGGGATTCCTTTAGACCTCTTGTCACATCCCAATTTGCAGACTGTGGATTTGTCTTTTAACACTTTGGATGGTCCAATTCCGGAGAACATATCTTTTAGCTTGGTGAGGTTGAGATTGGGAAGCAATTTGCTCACTGGGGCTATCCCTTCTGCATCATTCGCGAGTCTTGAGACGTTGACTTACTTGGAGCTGGATAACAATAGCTTTACGGGAATGATACCGCAGCAACTGGGCAATTGTCGAAATTTGACCCTCTTGAACTTGGCTCGGAATAGACTGAATGGTTCATTGCCGATACAGTTGGGTTCTCTTGTGAACCTTCAAGTTATGAAGCTTCAACTCAACAAGTTGAGTGGAGAGATCCCTAGTCAATTTTCTCAACTTAAGATGTTGTCGTCAATGAACATCAGCTGGAATTCACTAAATGGTTCGATACCTTCCCTGATTTCTAGCTTACCGAAACTTTCAAACTTGTACTTGCAGCACAATAATCTCAGTGGCTCAATACCCAACTCTATCACGAACATGCGCTCTTTGATAGAACTCCAACTTGGAGAAAATCAGTTAAGGGGTCCAATCCCAGTGATGCCAACGTCACTGCAGATTGCATTGAATTTGAGCAGCAACCTCTTTGAAGGACGTATCCCGTCTACACTGAGTCAGCTGATTGGATTAGAAGTTTTGGATCTCTCAAACAATAATTTCTCAGGTGTGATTCCAGAAACGTTGACTCAAATGAGGGCCCTTACACAGTTGATACTTTCTCATAATCAACTCTCCGGGGTTCTTCCTAAGTTTGGTTCCTTTGTTTCGGTTAGCACTACTGGAAATCCAGAACTCAATGCGACAGTACCAGACACTTCCGCAAGACCACAAAAAAGAAGAAAATCAGTTGCTGTGCCTATTCTTGTTGCCCTTGCTGCTGCTATTCTTGCCGTGGGGGTAGTCACAATCATTGCTCTATCAATTTCAAGAAGCTTTTACAGGGTTGAAGATGAGCATTTACAATTAGGAGAAGGTGCATCTTCCCCTCAGATCATTCAAGGCAACCTTTTGACAGCAATGGAATACACAGGTCAAATATTGACTTCACCAAAGCTATGGAAGCAGTAGCTAATCCTTTGAACATTGAGCTCAAAACTAGGTTTTCAACTTATTACAAATCTATCATGCCTTCTGGAAAGAGTTACTTCATTAAGAAGCTTAACTGGAGCGAGAAGATATTCCAATTGGGCAGCCACGATAAATTCGACAAAGAACTAGAGGTCCTAGGGAAGCTGAGCAATTCAAATGTCATGACGCCTTTGGCTTACGTGTTGGCTTCTGACAGTGCATATCTTTTCTATGAATATGCTCAAAAGGGTACTCTTTTTTATGCTCTTCATGGAAGCCTGGTAAATGCTTTAGATTGGGCAAGCCGTTACAGCATAGCAGTCGGAGTAGCTCAGGGTCTTGCGTTTCTTCACGGATTCACCTCTAATCCGATTCTCCTCCTTGATCTTTCAAGCAGAAACATTTTTCTCAAGTCACTGAAAGAGCCGCAAATTGGAGATATTGAACTCTGCAAAGTGATTGATCCCTCAAAGAGCATTGGCAGCCTTTCCACAGTTTTTGGTTCAGTTGGCTATATTCCTCCAGGTAAACTTCTCCTCTTTTTCTTATAATCAAAGAGAGCCGAAAATTATGAGTGTTTTTTTTCATAATTCCTTGCTTAAATGCATGCTTCTTTCTCAACTTGCACAATCATGTAATTCCAGTTTTGTCAATTAGATGGTTTCAAATATGTATGCTGTTTTAGCCTTATGTTGAGGTTTACATTTTGGTCATTAGCCTTTTGTTGAGGTTTCCATTTTGGTCATTGCAGAGTATGCTTACACGATGAGGGTAACAGTGGCGGGGAACGTTTACAGCTTCGGGGTTATTCTGTTGGAGTTGCTGACAGGAAAGGCTGCAGTTAACAAGGGTAACGAGTTAGCCAAGTGGGCACTCCATAACTTAGCACAGCAAGATAAGCTGGATCACATCCTTGATTTCAATGTTAGCAGAACATCACTTGCCGTCAGGAGGCAGATGCTTGCAGTTCTTAAAGTTGCTGTTGCTTGCGTTAGTGTCTCGCCAGAAGCAAGGCCGAAGATGAAGAGTGTGCTATGGATGCTTCTGAATGCAAGATAAACGATGATGAAAAATAAAAATGATACTCCCCAACACAGGATAAAACCTTGCCGCCTTGTTAAATATAAATTAGTAGCAGCAGTCTACACATGATGATTTTTTTGAGTTTTGATTTTATCCTACTATTTTGTAAACGAAAAGCACATGTATGGTGGCTCTGTAAGCCAAAATGTAAAAATTATTACATATGAAGCTTTTTGAAATATATAACATGTAGCAATTACAGGATATTGGTTCCAATTTGGTTTTCAGAACTGAAACCATTTCAATTATAATTCACATTTTCTGTATAAAATGTAATTTTTATAAATTATATAACCATAAAAACATTGGACATCTAAGTTTATAATCTAACAAGAGTAATTTTCCTGATACTAGTTTTATCTTCGCTTTGAAAGAAGAATAGGACCAAAGTGTTGAGTTTTTGTCCGAAAGCAATTTTAGTCAAAAGTTAAAAAGTCAAATTTAGAGGGGAAAAAAAAAGATTCAGTGAATTTGGATTCAGTGTTTGAGTTAATTTTTTTTTTATAATCTACTACCATGTATATATTTATAATTAAGATTTAATTACATGTAAATTAGCATTGGAGTAGTAATCCAAGATCACAGCGGAATGGTAATAGCTGCATCTGGAAAAGAAGTTAGCTCCAGGGGAGATGTTGAGTTTTGCATAAGCTTAGACCATTAATTTTGGCTCTCCCAAGTCATTGTGGAATCTGATGCAAAAAAAATATAATAGATTTTAATTTGGGGAAAACTCAAAGCACTTGGATCATTTCAGAGGTCGGAGTTGCAGCTAAAAGAATGAAAATTTATCAGTTTCAGTTTCAGTTTAGATCAAGATCCTGTAGAATAGCAAAGATTGTTTGCAAAGATTAGGATTTCTGGTCTTTGAATGGGTGATTTTTTTTCCTCCATTATTATGAGCAATATGTAATATTTTCTTTCAATAAATCGTGCAAATCGATTCATCCCTAATTCAAATACAAGTTGAGACTTGGACATGTCATGCTCCAAGGCTCTAAGCATTGCAAACAGAATTCACATTTTCTCGCCAACCATAAGCTCCAGGCCAGGCTATAACTTCAGATACAATCTCATCACAAATCAATCCATTGATTTCAGTCTCATGAACACAATTTGTGATATTAAATCAATAAATTTAGTTGATGACGAAATTTTTTGTTCATTATGACAAGAATAAATCAATAAACAGCCAAAAATTAATGGACAACACAACATACCCATTGTTTATGAAGGCAAAATAAAAAATAAAAATAAAAAATCAGTAGATTAACTGAAGAATCATAGGAAACAAACATCTCTCTTCACAAAAAAGACAAAAAGAAAAAAAATAAGCTTCTGTTCATTATATGACTTTGAAAACAGTTGACTAGCTCACCTGTTTTTTTTTTTTTGCCTGCATGACTCCCACTCCAGCAAGATCAAGGATTAACGACGAAAAAAACATTAGTGTAGGGAACATACTAGGAGTGGGAGGGAAAGATATCTGATTATTGAAGAAGTATGCATTTGTGATACGTATGTTAGACTAGAAGGTAAGATCTTTGGGATCCTCAATAATCTTTGCCAAGGTTTGCAAGAACGAAGCCAGATCAGCACCATATATCACACGATGGTCCGCTGTAACATTTACCTGTAAATATTGCAACTTATCGGATTAAGAATCTATGTATACAGGTCTGAGCACACAGAACAAAGAAATGCCTATTTCAAAAACATAACGAAAAAACATGTTTATACCCGCATCTGATTCTTCATGCCAATCCGACCATCCTTGGTTGCTACAACTGTGGGCTCAGATGCTCCAACAGCCATTATTGCTCCCTGCATAAAATAAATAATTAAGTAACCATAGCGTACTATATTAAATTATTCAATCCATACAAAACTGATCTGCCTCTTGCTGAGAATATGGCAGATCAGAACATATTCACATTGGGGAAGTACACCTACCGTTCCTGGCGGTAGAATGGCATCAAAACGATCAACACCAAACATACCAAGGTTGGAGAGAGTGAAAGTTCCTGCAAAATAAGTAAAATAATGAGCATATATCTGAAAGTTCATGTCAGTTCAGAGGTATTCTGGTAGTCAAGTATGGAGTCTAACAACACAATTATGAGCATTTTATGGAACAAAAGAGACGGTGATCGCAGTTAACTGGGAATGGTTTGTTGAAGAAAGCCCCATTGTTACTTTATAATTGTTAGATTTTATAAATTGGCTGCTTTGAGCTGGATACATTTCGACCCAACTAAAACAAACCAAACCAAAGCAGCCAAGCCTTTTCCTACAAAGTGGAGTTGATTACATGTTTCATCAAGTTTCATACAACAAAGTCTCTTTTTATGGTTTCTGTCCATGTCAACTTAGCCTCCTCTACCTTGCTTGATATATGGCAACACCATTTGCTTTCATTTTCTCACCGGAGCACTTAACGGTCTACGTTGGATATGTCTAAACTATCTTAATCGTGTTTCTCTCATCTTCTCCTCAATCCTAATTTCTTCATTTCTAATTGTCTTTCCTAGTCCGCTCATACATCCATCTAAACATTCTCATCTCAGCTACCCTCATTTGTGGACATGTTGATGCTTTATTATCCAACATTACGTTCCATAAATCATTGCATGTCTCACGGCTGTCCTATAGAATTTACTTTTAAGTTTTAAAGGAATGTTGCGATCGCATAAGACCCTAGACGCATATCTCCATTTCCTCAATCCGGATTGAAAAGCGTAACATCCCGATCTACTTCTCCATATTTTTTAAGGATAGACCCTAAGTACTTAAAACACTCATGTCAAAAAATTCTTATTTATGCTGCATTGCCTATACGATTTTTGTTAAACTCACACACCATGTATTCAGTTTTTCACTTGCTTAGTCGAAGGCCTTTTAGCTTCTAAAGTTCTTCTCCACATCTCAAGTTTAGCCTCTACACCTTTAGACTCATCCACCAAAACTTATCATCAACACATTCCGACCCAACCCACAATCCAAATAAATTCAATTGTTAAAATACAATCCAAATCTAACAATCAGCACAGTGGTACACCACAAAGCATAGGATTTAAGGATTGACATACCAAAAAAGTGGTCATGAATTTGGATGTCCCTATGCAAGGTAAAGAAAGTTCAGAGAGAAGTTATATACCCAGGATTAACACCACAAATATTCTGGATGTCAGAAACGTCTCATTGGACTAAAGGCATAACAAATTCACAATGACTCTGATCCTTTCTCATAAGTCGTAAAACAACTTTATCATGCCAAAATGTTGTTCAGCAGTGAAAGAGTGCACAACAAGGTGATAATTCATCCTACATAGCTAACAATTAGCAAGTGAAGTATGGAAGATAAACAAACCAGTAGAGAGAAAAGGAGCATAAATTAATCAATAAAGTTTTCTTGTTAAAAAATTGTGTAAGAAATAAAGGCTCAAGGAGATTAACATAATACAAAAACTGAAGTCAACAATATTTTTGTAGACATGACAACTCATGAAAGTTAACATGAAATCATGATAGTACTCCTAGTTCTAAAAATTTGTGATATTGCGCACACGTCTGAAAACTCAATATGACTGTCGTATATTACATCTTTAGATGTTCAATAGTGCTAAATAAGAAGATTAATTTTTATTTGGCATCATTAATATCTTGGTAATAGAGAATATCTTAGATGGTCATATTTGCATGCAGGAACTTATTTGCAGTACCTGTATTGTATTCATGAGGTTGCAGCTGCTTAGCACGAGCCTTATCTACCAACTCTTTCCACTTTCTTGATAACGTATAGATGTCAACCTAAATGATAATTTGGGATACCACTCAAAATTCAGCAACAAATTTTCTCCAGAGGAGAGACAAAAAGTAAAGGAAACATTACAATGAAGAAAAAAAGATAGATTTTAAGAACCTTATCGGCATCTTGAAGCACCGGTGTAATCAACCCACCGTCTATAGCCACAGCAACAGCAATATTGATACTACTATTGTAGACAAAGCTATTACCATCTCTACAACTAGAATTCACAACAGGATGCTGAACCAATGCAAGTGCTGTCGCCTTTGCCAGCAAAGCCGTCATTGTAACTCCCTTGGACTTGATCTATAAAAACAAGCACAACCAAATCAATAACTCATAACTTCTCAAAACCTCTAGTTTTAGCAACAATAAATGATTGTCCAATACATTCCATTACAAATTATTTCTAGAGCCAATGAAGCAAGAAACTAATAGAAACTCATTATGATGGTATGTATGGAATTGAGATTAAGCAAAAGCACGAAAATAATTCGAAAAAATCAGACCTTTTTGTACAAGGCATCGAGTGCATTAGTAGTAATAGTGTAACCAACTCTGAAAGTAGGAACAGTTAAGCTCTCCACCATGTTCCTACTAACAGCCCCTTGCATTGTCGTAAAAGGCACTACACTTCCCAGCTCAACACCCGCAGGAGCAGCCGCCTTCCCAGCGGCAGCAGGCGCTGGAGAAGCCGCTGCCGCCTCAACATCTTTGGCCACAATTCTCCCCATGGGCCCACTCCCCACCACTCTCACAAGCTCCACCTTCAATTCTTTCGCCAGTTTCTTCGCATACGGTGAAGCCACTATCCTCTTCCCTCCCTCCGACGCCGGATGCACGGCCGAACCCACCGGAACGGTAGATGGGCTTACAGATTCCGCAACTTTAACTTTATCCGGTTGTGGGTCCAGCGCCGCAGCCGCAACAGGAGCACTGCTACTCGATGTCTCCGGTGGAGTTGATGAAGGTGACCCACTGGAAGCAGCAGCCTTAGCTTGAGCCTCAGAAATTTCATCCTCTGATTCAGCCAATAACGCGATGGCGGAGCCGACGGCGGCGACGCCGCCTTCATCGACCATGATTTTAGCGAGATAGCCGTCGTAAAAGGTCTCGACATCCATGTCAGCCTTGTCGGACTCAACAACGACAACGCTTTCGCCTTTGGAAAGCTTGTCTCCCTCGGACTTGACCCACGAAACGATCTTGCCTTCGGTCATGGTGGAGCTCAAAGCGGGCATGAAGATTTCGCGGATCTTGGCGTTCACTTGGGTCCTGGAGCTTGAAATACGGAGAATGTGGGTCTGGGTTCGCCCAACGAACGGGGAAGATGAAGGAAGAAAGGTCGTTTGCAGAAGGTGAGCCATTTTTGGCGATGATTTTTGAGCTCTATTGAGTATGTAGCGCCTTGTGAATTGAATTTTGCAGAGGAATTATTTTAGAGAAATGCTGTTGTTTTTTTTTCTTATTTATAAACGCCTAATAATATCGGGACCCTTCTTTATTTAAAATATTATCAATAGAAATGTAGTTTGCATAATATCTTATAATGATCCAGCCGATATATTAATTAATTCTCTTGTATATTCTATATCCGTTGAACCAACAAATAATAATACATATTTTTATTATCTTCCATTAATAGATATTTACTAAAATCATTTCTAATGCTTATATAATTGCTTTTTATTTCAAAGCTTTTTATATCATATTTTCTAGTTTAGGTGTATCGATATTTAAAAACACATTAATACGTAATCAATTGGTATGAGTTATCCATTATCAAATTTTATTTTTTGTTCTAAAAAAGAGCCCAATTATTTTTTTTTTTAGTGAAAGTATACAGGTAAGAATTTAGTTTATATTTTACTTATAATGGATCGAAGTGGGTGGTTAAAAGAAAAATAAAGACAAAGAAAAAGACCCAGTTAGGGGTGAATAAAAAAACTGAAATTGAAAAAATCGAATAGAATCGAAAAAATCGAACTGAACCGAATGAATTCAAAATTTTAATTAACAAAACAAACCGAACTGAATAAACTAAATAATTTGATTTTTTATTAATTTTATAAAGTTTAATCATGTTTTTTATTATTTTATATTTTATATTTATTACGGTATTAAATTGTTTGGTATTTAGTGATGGTTGACTTCAAGAAATATTTTTATATTATTTTTGGTTTTGGTTATATTTGTGATAATTATAAGAGTTATAATGTACAAAATTTAAATAATTGTTAAATTCAATGAATATTATTAATTTCTTAATTTTTTTTATTATTTTTTTTAAAAAAAAAAGAAAAAAAACGGAATTTTTGAGCGGAACCAAACCGATAATTAAATATAATTATAATTATAATTTTTTGAAAGAAAAAAATTGAATGGTTATTTTTTTAAAAAAAAATTGAATAAATATAATTATATATATATTTTTAATAATTATAACAAATCCAACTGAACCTTGTCGACGGCTATATGGGATTCATTATATTTATGTATTTTATAGAGAAAGCAAAACTGCGTACAAATGCAACAATGAGGATTTGAATAAAATATTCTAATAAAATATGTCTTTTGTTGATATTTTATTAACGTTTAAGGTCTTAAGTGTTATTATCCCAATTTATAAATTATTTTGAAGTGTTTGGTTGTTTATCTAGAGTGTATCGAAACTGGGCGGAGGTCTCAACGATTTTACCGGTGAATGTGATGACGTGTGTTTGTTAGTTTCTTTGATCTTTCTGTGTTTTCCTTTCCCTCGAGGTGTCAATAGCATGGGCTAAATCCTTGCTAAACACATTTTTCTTTTTCTTTTAAAATAATAATATTATAAAAAAAAAAATTTTCTATAAACTTATATAAGTGGAATGTGAACTAAAAGTGACAGAAAAACCTAAGTTCGGTCTGATCTAGGGATAAAATTTTAGGGCCAGGTTTGATAATGACACTCTTATGGAAATTTTGTTGGTATGAAATCTCAAAAATCTTGAACTCGTTTTGTTAGGAAATAAAACATCCTCAAGATCAAGAAGAACCTCTAGAGAACATGTCTCTAGCAATCCCTATGTGTTCTTGAAGCAATCTTGTTAGTGAAATTTAAAGACATCACAAAGAATCGCTAATTATTTGATAAGTCTTGTGTTCAATTAATAAACAAAGAGAATATGTCTCTCTCACCAATGCACTCACGCCAATATGCTTGAATTTGTTTGAAAGTTGTCTATTTTTCATTGATGAAAATTAGACTTTTAAATAATATGTACAATACTTGTCCAACTAGGAAAAAGAAAAAACAAATCATAATCTAATTCTAATAGGAAACTAACTACCCAACCCTAATAGGAAACTAACCCCCCACGTAAGGAAAACTACCATAGATAAGGTAATCAACTAATTTGACTACTAAATAAACACAAATAACTAATAATTAAAGTCAGATTTGTGCATCCTTGTAGCTCTTTGGGCTTGCATTGCTCTTATTAATCTTGGGCTTGTTCTTTAAACACTTGGATCAAGTTGACACAGCTTGGACCCTCTTCTTTATAGCCGCATATGACTTGATTCTGCTCATGGAGTCTATTTGTTGAATTTGGCCACAAATCCTTAGGTTAGGTCTGCCATCGCTTCTTTAATCTTATTAGTTTTGTGCCTCGTAATTAGCCTAATGGGAACTTGAATTGGATTAATTCCATGCTTAGCAATATGTCCATCTCCTTGTGTTCCTTGATTCATATCATTCCCTCCCTCCAAAAGGATTCGACCTCGAATCCAAACCTGTATCAAAATGAGATAAATCAAAAACGTTGAAGGTAACAAAAATATTATAATCACCTACAAGTTCCAATTTATAAGCATTATCATTGATGTGCTCAAAGACCTGAAATGGTCCATCGCCTCTTGGCTGTAACTTGGATCTTCTTTGTGTTAGAAGTCTCTCCTTGCACATGTGTAGTCACACCCAATCTCCAAACTCAAACATAACACGTTTTCTACATTTGTTCGCATGAGAAGCATATTAATCATTATTTCTTTCAATATATTCATGTGCCTTCTCATGTATCGACTTAACCAACTCTGCCTTTTTCTTTATGTCCAAGTCTCATTGCTCATCAATAGGTAATGGTAACAAATCCAAAGGAGTTCGCGGGTTAAAACCATAAACAATCATAAAAGGCGAGTAACCAGTAGAAGAATATAGGCACCTATTATATGCAAATTCAATGAATGGAAAATATTCCTCCCATGACTTTAGATTCGTAGTGATAATAGTGCGCAACAATTGAGTTAAAGTTCTATTAACCACTTTTGTTTGATCATATGTGAAAATAATAAAACCGAGAAAAATGACTCTATCCATACATAATATGTATTTCTTAGTATATAGTTTCTCTTTACATAAGACATCAAACACTAGTCTTAAGTGTCTTACATGATCGTCTAAATCATAGTTGTACACAATAATATCATCAAAATAAACTACCACAAAATACCTATATAAGCATGCAAAATATGATTCATTAATCTCATAAATGTGCTAGGTGCGTTCGTAAGACCAAATGACATTACTAACCACTCATAAAGTTAATACTTAGTCTTAAAAGCAGTTTTCCATTTATCCATCTCCCTCATCCTAATTCGATGGTGTGGGCGGTAAAAGTGAGATAAAGAAAGATTGTTTATTACTTTTAATTTGTTAGGTCTGGTCCTTGAAGTCCAATTGAATTCTAGACTTTGTTCTGAAAGCTTTCTGTATTTGGACCTACACAAGTGTGTTTGTAGGTTAGGATCTTCCCCTTCTTACTTTATGTTTGCAATTAAGTTGCTAATCAAAGAGTGCAGTAGTGAGAAGTGAATTCTTCCCACCCTTTTATCTATAAACTTATCGGCTTATATATGGTTTATATATATGTAGGTGTCAATTTCGATTGACACTTATCCATAACTGATTTGCCCTCCAGATGTATGGTGTATATTTGGCACGATACATGCTTTAATACGATATTAGGTGTAATTATATATGTTATTATACAGGTTAAAACATGTTTGCACATTATGATAAATGGATTGCTATTGAAGTCCACTAATCACATATGGTGATATATGTGACTCATGTACTTCAGAGTACTGATATGGAGGCCGAAATGCTTCCTATACACTATGATGATAGTAAGTCTTCTTTAGAATAGGTCTAGATCAGATTGGACTGAGCTCGGAGTGTCTCCATTCAGGAGTGAAATGACCTCGCAACGACATTACTTCAGAGTAACGTCACTCCGGGGTCGGGGTTTAACCTCTCCGATTAATTCATTATTTCTCCGGAAGTCTTCAAACTTCAGGGGTAAGCCTGACCTCTCATGTCTACTAGTACCTATAATACCATGACATATGTCACCCTCTCAATGAACCTTTGTCTACTTGCAGCAATTCCACTGAGGAAGATTCAACTACATATCAATACGTGTCTCTGGTTGCAGGGCTAAATCTGAGCACCTACATCCACTCACTTATCAAACTGTTTATTTGAAATAAATGGTGATTATGATAATAACACGTGTCGCGACGCTTCGTACGTCGAGCTGTGTAACATCCCCAATCTGGAGATGCTACCGGCAGGGAATGAGCCGTCTTATTCCCCCCGAGCCTATGACTATAACCAACATTACTAAAATTATATTACTATGCAAACTCAAATGTAGGGACCATTTGTTGGACAATTATGACCCATAGCATCACTATTTGTACATAACAAGGTGTTGTTGTACAAATTAACTATGTGACAAAAGAAATTGCTCTTTTATCATTTGTAATTTGATTACCTGGATATATAAATGATAAAAGTCCATATGATTAGTACCGGATTAATAAGATATGAGACAATATTAATCCACGAAAGGTTTAATCATTAAATATCCCTAGTCATAGTATTATCGAGACTGGACATCGATAATGCGGAATAGGCTAGTATTACACTTGTGCGCGTTATGGAAGCTTAACGGCATAGTTCTCATATATTTAAGTATAAGATACTTATGCAAGTGTGATAGGAGGTTCTGTTTACCGATGGTACGGGAACAGCTTCGCTTTGGATAGACCCCTCAGAATCCCATTGGTGGTATGACTATGTGTCTATGGGAATCCGAATCAGGGTAGGTGTATTTGGTATTAACCTGAGACTTGCATCGCTAATACTTACGACAATCAGTATACTTTGGTTTTGGTCGTCTGGGGCTTTAACAGGTTCTGTGTACGCCTCTTCTGGGTATACTGAGAATCGTAGTGTATTGGGTGTGATATCAAGATGGAAGTATCACTTCAATCATATGGAGATGATGATCACGCAGGGATACAGAACTGATACTCTTAAGTACTGCAGTCATCGGGATAATATGACTAGGTCATGATTATCCGATTATAGAGACTAGTTGCCAGTGATCTGATATATGCTTCGTACGGGGCAGGCACAATTTCAGTCTCAGGCCTAGCATGTGACATCCGATACTGGATCGTAATACACAATACTATGTATACTACGCCTGGCAAAGATTATATATTCCTTTAATGAATATTTCTGGAGAATTGGGTAGGCACGATACTTTGCTAGAAGCCAACCATGTCTTGTAAATCGGTAAGAATGTGGTACCGGGTACGCACGTATTCAGATTGTCCGATAACCGTATTTACTGCCAACATATCCAGGGATCTCTTGGGTCGCTTCTCGAAGATTCACCGATGACATTTGACTCGAACAAGAATTAATCTGTGATTAATTATGAGAGAGAAAATTAATCTGGGATTAATCACGGTAATAAATTAATCCGGGATTAATTACCAAAGAGAAAATTAATATGGGATTAATTGCGTCAAGAATTAATCTAGGATTAATTCGACTAGAAGAGAGAACACGATTAATTTGGAATTAATCGGTAAAGTAAATTTAATAGTTAAATTGGATTTTACTATTTAATTTATTTAATTGGACTAAAATAATATATTAGATATATTAATCGAAATTGGATTTCAAAGCGGAATTAAAATTATATTTTAATTCAAGCAAACGAATTAATTTGGAATTAATTCGTAAGAGACTTTCGTAATAATTCTGCGAGACATAATTATTTAATTAAATTAGATTTAATTATGTCGCAACGGTAAATTCGTTTAGTTCGGAATTAAACGAACCCGGGCCCAAGCGAAGTTGCGTGTTGGATTGCCCGACTTAAATTTTGAATTTAAAGTGGGGCCCACCAACTTACATCAAATGTCTACACAAGTGATGGAAGTTGTTATTTGGTTGAGAAAAGATTAGATTTCTTTTCATACACTCAAACCAAGTCTAACACTCAACCTTGATATAAAAGAATAATTCAACTTTTGAAGTGTGACTAACTATTCATCATCTCAATTTTTCTCTCAAATTGCCGAACACAATGGACATTGGAGGGAAAAAAATTTCTTTCATTTTGTTCATAGCTAGTATTTCAAGGAGTTAAATAAGGTGATAGGGAAACTCACCCGAGAGTTTGGAACTCGATTTCAAGCTTCGAGCTACTACATCCAAAGGATTTTTGAAAGCCTACAACCGATCAAGGTGATTTTTTCCGCAACTCCCTTTGATTAATTCACACACGAATCACTCTTAGACGATCTTGGCATATTCTAGGAACACTAACACCATTTCCCTTCACAAAAACATGAAATACTTCTTAAACAATCATAATAGTATGCTGACAGTACTTCTTCCACAACTCTACTCATAACACTTTAATTTGTTACACATAAAACTCAACTATACATGATGCATGAACCATAACTTTTCTTGACTCTGACCGTACTCAATTCCTGTCTTAAATTGACTCAATTCTGGTGAACCCAAACACCCTAGTGACTGCCATCAATATCCATCCTCCCGAGCTCGTCCTCCATGTAACCTGTAAAATAAAACACTGGGAGTGAGGGGGTTAGATCATTTGAACGATCTAAGTGAGTGTATACTTAAAACAAAAACTGATGTGCTTTTATGAAAACTCTTGGTTCTAAAACCCAAAACTGTCATTTTAAACCATCTTTATCTGAAAACAAAATTTTTATGTAAAATTTTTATGGAAAAGCTTTTCTGACTGCAAAACTCTGAGTCTTTCTGTAAGACCATATTTTCTTGCTAGAACTCTTTTATAAAACTTTCATTTCTGAAAACCTTTTCTTTGAAAACTTGTTACTGGAAACTATCTCATAAAACCTGACTCATGGGGGCATTACGTATCGTCGTCCCCTCATACGTCTAACTAGTGGTCTTGGGGCGTTATGTATCATCGTCCCCCAAGCCACTGAACTAGAGTCAGGAGTGCGGATCTATGCTACTGCTTGACCCTGAACTAGGATGTAGGGGTATCTGTCATCCCTAGTCCTAAACTAGGATATGGGGATGTTACGTATCGCCATCCCTCTAGTCCTCTACATGTGCACATGTCTATCCGTCAATTCCATAAGTCAGAGCTGAGGTGGGTTTTTCCCCATGCCTCCAAAATCGTAAATACTCATGCTTTTAAAATCTCAATATTTCTCAAACCTTTTTATTCATGAAATAACAGAAAATAAATTTTGACTAACGCCCTAAAATATTTAAAAGTAAGTCTCGATCAATAACAAGAAAATATAAATCAACTTTGAAAAAAAGATATCCACTCACAGGTTTAGAATCTGGCTGTCATTGTTTAATCTGTCGAAGGAAACCATGGTTCCTGCAATGATCTATAATTTATAAACTTGATTAGAAAATGGACTAAGAAATAAATTACGAAATCAGGCTAAATTTATCTATTTCAGTACTTGCCATCACTTCAATGCGTATTATGCATACATCATGACGTAATGTATATATATGAGCTGATATGAGACCTTTAGGGTGGCCTCTAACATGCTAGGGTGAAGCTGGAATGAATTAAAACTATTTTAGGGAAATTTTGATATCGTGTCGCGACGCTCACAATTCCAGAAAATAAAGGTTTGAAAATTTCCAATGTGAGTCGCGACACGTCTCTGTGTGTCGCGACGCTGACAAACCAGGAATTAATCTACATAAATTTCCTAGTACGCGTCACGACACTGGCCCTTGGACGTCACAATGCTAGCCTATTTTCCAGGATTCTAAACTTGCTTCATTAAGTCTATCTTACCCAAATGCACCACCAATACTTCCATATCAAAATTATTACACAAACCACTGTATTCAACCTCAACTTCACATATTTTATACCAATTTATCACCATTAAATAATTCTTTAATCTCATAATTCTTGTTTTAGCTCAACACTTAAATTTTCAAAAATTTATGCATTTATCCTACAATCAATTTCTTTGTTTACCAATCACCAAAATGCATTCCCTAACATGCCAATAGCTCAAATCTATCATCATGCCCTCAAATTTTTACAATCCAAGTTTTGGGTCAAGTTTTCCTTACCCTATTTTACTTGAATTTCTTTACTTTTCAAGTCGCTTAGGCTTGGTATCCTTCTTCCTAGCTTGTTGTGGAACCACTTGCCTTTATTTCCTCTTGAGTTTGGGTGAGAATGGCTTCCCTTGCTTCCTTCTCATTCTTCTTTTCCTCTCCCCCCCTCTTTCCATGTTTTTTTTCTTCCAATCTTGGGGATGCTTGAATAGTTTCTCTTTTTATACTAAGGGCTATTTGTAATTAGTATTATTGAAGAAAATTTTAGAAAATTTGAGAAAGTTTGAGATTTCTCTAGATGGATCCGAGCACTATTCATCTAGATTTTAGATCTGTATTTTCAACATATTTCTGGTTCGAATTTGGAAAAATATTCGACACGGAAGTTGTAGATCTCGATGCAGCTTTCCAATGATATAAAATTCATAAAAATCGGAGTTCGTATGAAAATGTTATGGCCCAAATATCATGGGCTGCCCAGAGTGGAACATCGTACAATCTCGTATCGGAATTTCGAGGAATATACTGATTGTCCCCCAAGGTCATTTCATAAGTGTATATGTGTCCATACATAATTTATATTATGTGACACTCGTCCCACATTTTAACCGTAGTTGAGATTCTCGGTCGTTACACGAGCTTACAACTATTTGAGATTAGACGTCTCATAATTGTGAAAGACACACATAATGAGAAATATGAAAAGTTAAGCACATTTTACGAAGGATTTTCTTCCAATGGTGCCTATACAAGAGGTATTATGCCCTTATTTCTCTTAACTACTGCCATTTTCTTCTTTAAGCAAAACCATGATAGAGACTAAACCCCTCGAGGAGTGCTCGAATAATTAAACCTCCTTGAGGGAGTGGAGGTCGAAGAATACCACAAGGACCTCTATAACCCCTAAGATATTAGAGAGGACATAATCTCGTTGTTCAAGCAACATGTACAATACCTAACATTCCCTAATCATCCTCTCATTCTTGAGTTCATTTCAGTGATGAACATCTCACCCCTGTAAATGAACCCTTCAATACTGTTAGAGTTGTAAGCTATTGGGCCCCTCAACATACTATTGATAGATGGGCATTTCTTTTCTTGTACGACTTCATCTCCCTTTAATTCCTGAAGTCCAGACTCAAGAGGTACCATATCATCCAGGGCCCGGATAGGAAGATCTTTATTACTCTATTTCACAAGGCCTTCATGCATGAGATGAAGTTAGAGGAGATAAGGGACTTGCTTCCCCTCTGAAGATTACTGGTGCCTGGAGAAGACCTGAGCACTGGTCGTATCAGATTTCTCATACCTTCAGTAAGGATATACATAAGTAACTCTTACCACTTTATTTCAATTAATCTTCTGATATTGATACTGACTGATACTTGTTTGTATTTATAATTGAAGGTGTTGTGAAGCCTATCTCTTCACATCTCAGGGTCACATTCTATGAAAAGTATGTGTGGCCTTTTGAGAAGAATTCTCGATCCAAAGTGCCTCTACGGGAGTTCCTTTCAGGAGGTAATGGGGTAAATGGCGATGGTGAGGAGGTGAAACTATATAAGGCTTACTTGTTATGCTTTCCAAGGTACATTTGGAATAAGTTAAAGGTGTGGGTGGATGATGGGCCATACATAAATTGGGAGATGGTCAAGAAGTATTCAAGTGAATGAATCATTCTTCAAGGGTTGGTGGACTTGAGCCCGAATGAGTTTTGTAGGGTGATTCCTGCCATCTAGCCCTTGTAATAGGGGAAGTTATCCGGAGAAACCACAGACCACCACCGGAGAATGAGGAAAAAAAACCCTGGGAAATCGATGGTATCTCATAGTGTTAAGGTGGTTTCAAAGCCAGATAAGAGAGGAACATGAAGCTTGAAGGCTTTTCCAGAGCCAAAGAAGAGAAATACTACTACTTTGAAGAAGAATATGGGTATGGTGAATGTTTGTAAACCTTCACCTATCCACATCGAGTTGGGTGAGGAAAATATCGAAGGTAGTTTAGGTAGGTGAATTTCACTGATGTACGTGAGTTTGTTATGACTTAATTTTCTAAGTCTAACTCATTTGTTTTTCTTTATAGTAACTCATGAGGAGAGAGCTAAGAAGGATCCCACCCGGTCAGTTGCCAATAAGAAGGTAAATAAAAAATCAAAGGGGGGAGTTATCTAAGGAAACGACTTCCTTCCATGAGGTTTTGGTTCCTACAGTCACAACTTCAATTCAAGACATCCCAGAGTACGAATTTGATTTTTCCCATGCCAGGTCTTCTCCCGAGTGCTTCGGTGGAGGGCACTCCTATGAGTTCTCCGATCCATCTTGAAATTTCTCTGATTCCTCGAGATGGAAACATCACGGACTGTCGATGGAGCTACTAGAGGCGTTTCTAGGGTTGTTGAACTGGTCACTAAGGCAACTACCATACCTCAGATTCGTCTGTTTCTGCTACAAATGTGGGATCTTCTGAAGCAATTCTTATGGCACATGCAACATCACCAGTCTCTTATGCATCAATGACTTTGAGTGGACTTTCTACGATTCAAAAGAGGGTGCCAAAGAGGAATGCTACTCGAACTCCGAAGAAGGAGGCAACTCTGAAGGTTGCAAGGGTGTCCGAACCTACTCCTACCCAGTTGCACTGACAAGTATTCACTTAGCTTGTGTTTTTCCTATTTTTCCTTTCCTTAGATTTTCCTAACCTTGTTTTTATTTTTACAGGTGAAGATGGTGTATTTTTTATTAAAATTCAAAAGCCCTATGATGTTGGAGAAGAGACTTTAGCTCCCGTCGATACTGAGATGGGCCGTTAGCTGCTATTGAAGTTTGGGAGGAGCCTTTGGCTTTTGTCTCTTCTCCGACGTTCTCGATTTCAAGGGTGAGAACAACCTAAGTGGGGGGAACCTCGAGGGTTTCTGATGATGATTTCGATGAGGATGAGCAATTTCCTTTACTTTCTCGTCCTTTTACGGTGCATGAGAGAGATCCATAGATTTGGAGGCTAGCCTTTACGAGACCGAACCGGTCATTTTTTTTAAGGAGGATTGAGGCACTCCGAGATGATCCAGAGTCTTGCTTTGGAGTGCTTCATGGCCTATATACTACCTGGAATGAGTTCTACCTCCAAGGACGGTGTCGAGATGATTTTGACCAGTATTTGGCCCATGCCATGATGGGGGTAAGTAATCTGTTCATTTTTTCCCTTTAAGTATTTTGGTGAAAAATTTTCTAAGTCTTTTGACTTGTGATTTGCAGGCCATCCAGGACATGACACAAACTCTATATGATTAAGAAAAGAAGATAATTGCCCTCAGATGAGATAGAAATACATGGAGGGAACTAGACGTTCAGCAATAGGAGTATGTCCAAGAGAGCCGTCACTAAATTGGAGAAAGAAGTGGTGGAAATTTAAGAGTTTCTAAATGTTAGAGACTCGAAACTGGCAGAAGCCTGGGGCTCACTGAACTTCATTGAAGAAAAATTAGCTTCTTCTGAAGCCAAATCAGACAACTGGAGATGGACTCAGTTCAACTCAAGGCTAAGTTAGCTCTCATGTAGGTGAAGTTGGTTGAGTTAGATAAGCAAAGGCAGAACTTTGATACTACTGGTGATCAACTGCCAACCATAGTGATAAATGTGGTTTATACCCACTTATTCACGCATTCTTAGCTTACTATATTGTTAAGTTTCGTGTAATTTTATGTAATTTATAGTTTATTTTATGTTTGATTGATAGTAAGCATTAGAATATGGATCTTGGAGAAATTGGACTTGTTTTGAGACCTTATGGACGCATCGGAAGCACGCGGGAAAGGCTGGAGTGAAGCAAATTAGCACATCAGAAAAAGTGTCTGGAATCACGACGCCTCTTCAGATTTTTGCCATCGTAAATTCCCAAGGATTGGGCACGACAACGCCAATTTTGATGTCGCGAAGCTGCGACACACTTCCTGAAACATCAAAATTCAGTATTCTACATCCAAAACCCTAAAGAGGAGGCTAATACACAACTCAATAGTTCAAAACACATATTTTAGAGAGATCCAAAGAGAAAGATTGAAGAGCGACAATAGAAGACGAAGGCAGTGACGTCCGAAGATGAAAGGATTCGATTTGGGTTTAATCTTCTAGTTTTTTCTTTAACTCTAATAATTTCTATTAGATTCATAATCTTATTTTCATTGTTTTATTATTTGGTCATGAACTAAATTTATTATTCTAGAGGATGATGTAGCCAATGCTTGAACCTATGCGTTGTTTGCCAATTTGATTTTTATGAAGTATTAATTAAGTTTATTTATATTCTCTTTCATTTGATGCTTCTTATTTGTTGACCATAAATTGAGATGATGAATATTTATAATCTATCACTCGGGAGATGAGATTTTGAATATGAATATAACCTAGGATATTTGTAGAGTTCGGGAGAATGTATAGTCCATTTGAAGTCGTTAACGAAGAATCACAGAGCATAATGAATTGTTAATTACTAGATTTTTATAGGGATATCGAAGTCTGTAATTGATAATATATTCCCTCGACACTCGGGAGAGGGAGTAAGAATAATTTAAGGTCTTGGCTTATAAACAATGCAACCGAATAAGGATTGATCGGCATAAAAAATACATAGGGGATAGATAGGTGAAAGCAGACTCTAGAATCTCTCTCTTCTTGGATTATCTTTATCAAACTTTTTAATTATCTTGTTTATTTATTTTTTTTATCTTTATTTATTTATTTTCTAAATACAGTTAGGTTTACTAATTATAGTACTTAGTGTGAGTTGAATACAATCCATGTGGGTTCGATACTTTTTCAATTATATTTACTAAAATTTGACACCGTACACTTGCGGTATGATATAAAATATCGCAACAAGTTTTTGGCTCCGTTGCCGGGGATTGTTAATTTAATTCACATTAATACTATTACCAAATAACCTTACCTTTAATTTAGATTATTATTATTATTATTACTATTATTATTTTTTTATTTTGGTACTTTTCCTTATCTTTCTGTTCTTCAGTGAATGCGAAGATCCACAAGTCTTGACTCGCTTCTGTTTGATCTAGAAATAGAAAGAATAGTGAGAAGACTAAGGAAAGAAATGAAATTTGAGAAAGAAGTAACGACAACTGAAAATATAGAGAACAACTCACGCTAGGTGGAAATCAGAGATCATTTTAAACCAGTCATTGATGAATAACTAGTTTGGGATTGTGCACCCACCAATAAATGCCAATAACTTTGAGCTGAAACCTGCATTGATCAACATGGTGTAAAAGAACCAGTTTGGAGGTTCAACTGTAGAAGATCCCAACGTGCATTTATGGATGTTCTTGGAGATGACAGATTCAATAAAGATGAATGGAGTCACTAAAGAGACCATCAGACTACGATTGTTCTCATTCTCTTTAAGGGATAAAGCGAGGTGTTGGCTGTAATATATTCCGACGGGGAGCATCATGACATGTCAGGATATGGCTACGACATTTATTATGAGGTTATTTCCACCAACTAAATCAGCCCAACTGAGAACATAAATAAGCATATTTAGGCAGTTGGATACTGAGAATCTGTATGAGGTCTGAGAGCGCTTTAAAGATCTACTTAGGAGGTGCCCACAACATAATTTTGAATATTGGGTTCAGATTCAGTTATTTTACAATGGGTTGAATGGGCCAAACAGGACCATGGTCGATGCAGCTGCTGGAGGAATCATGTTCAAGAAATCTGCTGAAGATGCCTACGCTTTCTTAGAGGAGATGGCCATTAATAATTTCCAATATCCAAGTGAACGCACTGGTGTGCCTAAGATGGCAGGTATATATGAGGTAGATCCTATTGTTGCACTTACAGCTCAAGTGTCATCCCTCACGACTCATCTAGCAGCGTTAACCAATCAACAAGGCCAACCATCTATTGAAGCTACTGTTGGTAATAGAATGATCTTACCTGACGGAGGATATAAGCAAGTTCAATATGTGAACAATCAGAAGTTCAACAATTATAGAGGCAATCCTTTGTCTAACCATTTTCATTCGAACTTGTCATATGCTAACACAAAAAAATGTCTTGCAACATCATACTAGCTATAATAATCAACGAGGTGAGCAGAAACCTACCTTAGAAGCCCTCGTGAGCATGTTTGTTGCTAAAAATTCAGAGAGGTTTGAGAAGAGTGAGTCAAGGCTGAACAACATTGAGACACATATGGGCAATATAGGTCAACGATGAAGTCCTTAGAAGTGCAGATTGGGCAGATTGCTTCTTACATGACTAATCAACAGAAAGGGACATTTCCTAGTAATACTGAAGTCAACCCTAAAGAGCAGTGCTGAGCCATAACCCTCAGGAGCATAAAAGAGACTAAAGATACCTCTCAAGACTAAGACAATCAAGGCGGAGAAGCAACAATTCAAGAGGAAACATTGATGAAAGAATAGAATAATGAAGTAGTTCCTCCATATAAGCAACCTCCTATCCCGAAGACACCTTTGACATACCCTCAGCGCATTCAAAAGAAGAAATTAGATGCTCAGTTCACCAAGTTTCTTGATATTTTTAAGAAGATCCATATAAACATGCCATTCGTAGATGCTTTAGAACAAATGCCAAACTAGCAGATTTTGACGATGTAGCATTCACAGAAGAGTGTAGTGCTATCATATATAAGAAGCTTCCTCCAAAACTGAAGGATCCTAGCAGCTTTACTTTACCTTGCACTTTTGGGAATCAATATTTTGGTCAGGCACTATGCGATTTGGGTGAAAGTATAAATCTCACGCCCTTATCCATCTACAAACAGTTAGACATATGTGAGGCAAAGCCAACCATAGTGACATTGCAACTAGCAGATAGATCCCTCAACTACCCGAGAGGAATAGTAGAGGATGTGTTGGTTAAAGTGGATAAATTTTATTTTCCTGGTGACTTCATTGTCCTTGATATGGAGAAGGATCATGAGGTGTCAATCATCCTTGGGAGACCTTTCTTGGCAATCGGCAGAGAGGTCATTGATGTGTAGAAAGGTGAACTGACAATGAGAGTTCAAGATGAAGAAGTCACCTTCAGTGTTTTCTAAGCGATACTGAGTCCTCTAGGTGATGCAGAATGTCACATGGTAGATATTGTAGAGAGAGGAGTTGCAAACACGCAGGGTGAATCAGTATTTCAGCAACCTACGAGCATAGTGCATCCGTACATAAACAAAGATCCCCCGCAACCAGAACTGGAAATTATCCCAAAGCGTCACAAAAAGAGGAAAAAAAGTCATTGCTCACCTGAAGATGATCCATGGGAAGCTCAAAAAGTGGTCGAGCCAATTTTTCCGAATATGCAGTCCAAAATTTCAAATTGAGTTAAAATATACAGATCCTGGAAGACCTTTTATAGTTACATTGCCAAAGCCTGCCAAGCTTTATTTTTCATGTCATAACAACTGATTGATACCAAAGAAGAAGGCAAATGAGACTATCCGGTCCACTGCATTGAAGCCACCATGACCATTTGGGTGGTTGTGTCTTGCTGAAGACGTTAAACTTAGTTCTAGTGGGGAGGCAACCCTTGCATTTTTTTTTATTTTCTTTACTTTAGTTTTATTTGATTGTTTATTAGTTTGCATGTGTATTTATGCAGGTATTAGAGCAACACACAAAGCCCGCGCAACTAAATCCTGACCAGCAAGAGCCTGATCAACTCCATGCACGGTAGTGTTGTTCCTCACTCTTGTTTCTTTATGTTCATCTTACATTGAAGACAATGTAAGTTTTAAGTTTGGGGTGTGTGCATGTAGTGATAGTACCTATTAATTAAAAAAAAATTGTTTTTTAGTCATAGATAGTATATCATATGTCCAAATGAAGAGATTTGTTTACTTTAGATGAAATCATAGAAATGATAAGTTCCCAATTGACTATTATCTTATGCATTGAGTAGGTGATATAGGTTAGACTCGTAAGTACTTAACAATAGGTTTTTAGCACTAAGAACCTAGGTAGTTGATAAAGTGACTAGTTGAAGAAATTATTTGCTGATGAATGATCATTTGCTTAGATGTCTCTCTCGATTTGCTAATATTATGATGTATGGTATGGTTAAAAACAAAAGAAAAAAAATTTTGATTAAAAAAGAATGAAAGCAAGAGAAAAGAAAGAAAAAAAGAAGTTACCACCTATAACCGATAAGCGTGAAGTTACCCATGGGCGAGTGTTAGGACCACCATGAGGAGAAATGCTACCTTAAAGGGTAGTTGTGTTTTAAAAAAAAACATACTATATTGAGCAAAGAAAGACAAATACATAGTACGTTTGAGATATCTAGGTTAGTTTGACCCATCGGATCTCAATTTTTGAGATGAAATCATTGAGTTGGCTTACTTAAGAGTCGAGTTGTGACCGAACCTTCACAAACACACAGTGAGTCTGACTTAGATGATTTATTCAAGAACTTGGATTTGAGTTGCATTGAGTACTTTGAAGATTCTCTGATTTCATTGGTAGAATTCTTTGAGGACAATATTATGCGTAACTATTGGGACTATTTTATTTTGTTTTATTATTTTTTTTTGAATGATTCCATGTGTGTGAATGACGTTTGTGGGTGTCGTCGCTGTAAGTCCTCACGAGACTATAACTCATCCACTAGGGCCGCCTAGGGGTTTAAAGGCTTACTTTATACGCTAAATGCAATCATGATCCCTACGAAAGTGGCCTAGTTAATTTTTTTATTTTTATTTGTCTATTTATATTTAGTTTTTTGCTCGAGACTAGCAAAATCTTATGTTTGGGGGTGTTTGATAAGGGTGGTTTATACCCACTTATTCATGCATTCTTAGCTTTCTATTTTGTTAGGTTTCGTGTCATTTAATGTATTTTATAGTTTTTTTTATGTTTGATTGATAGGAAGCATTAGACCATGGATCTTGGAGCAATTGGACTTGTTTTGGGAACTTACGGACGCATCGGTAGCACGCGGGAAAAGCTGGAGCAAAGCAAATCACCACACCAGAAAAAGTGTCTGGCGTCGCGACGCCTCTTCAGATTTCTGCCATAGTAAATTCCCAAGGATTGGGCGCCGCAACGCCAATTCCGACGTCGCGACGCTGCGGCAGACTTCCTGAAACATCAAAATTCAATATTCTACAGGCATAAGGACTCAATGACTTCCCTATAAATACACAAGCACGTCTAAAACCCTAAAGAGATGGCTAATACATAACTCAAGAGTTCAAAACACATATTTTAGAGAGATCCAAAGAGAAAGATTGAAGAGCGACAAGAAGAGACGAATGTGGTGACGTCCAAAGACGAAAGGATTCGATTCGGGTTTAATCTTTTAGTTTCTTTCTTTAAATCTAATGATTTCTATTAAATTCATGATCCTATTTTCATTGTTTTATTATTTGGTCATGGACTAAATTTATTATTCTTGAGGATTATGTAGCCAATGCTTGAACCTATGTGTTGTTTGCCAATTTGATTTTTATGAAGTTTTAATTAAGTTTATTTATATTCTCTTGCGTTTAATGCTTCTTATTTGTTGGCCACAAATTGAGATGATGAATGTTTAGAATCTATCACTCGGGAGAGGGGATTTGAATAGGATCTATAGAATATAATCTAGGAGATTTGTAGAGTTTGGGAGAATCTATAGTCACTTTAAAGTCATTAACGAAGAATAATAGAGCATAATGAATTGTTAATTACTAGATTTTTATAGGGATATCGAAGTATGTTGATAATATATTCACTCGGCACTCAGGAGAGAGAGTTAGAATAATTTAGGGTTCTTGGATTATAAACAATGAAATTGAATAAGGATTGATTAGCATAACAAATACGTAGGGGATAGCTAGGTGAAATAAGACTCTAGAATCTCTCTCTTATTGGTTTATCTTTCTCAAACGTTTTAATTATCTTGTTTTTTTAGTTTTTTTTTAATCTTAATTTAGCTATTTTCTAAATAAAGTTAGGTTTACTAATTATTGTACTTAGTGTGAGTTGAATAAAATCCATGTGGGTTCGACACTCTTTCACTTATCTTTACTAAAACTTGACACCGTACACTTGCGGTATGATATAAAATATCGCAATCAGTTTTTGACACCATTGCCGGGGATTGTTAATTTAATTCACATTAATACTATTACCAAATAACCATATCTTTAATTTAGATTTAGATTTTTATTCTATTATTATTATTATTATTATTATTTTGGTACTTTTCCTTGTCTTTGTATGCTTCAGTGAATGCAAAGATCCACAAGTCTTGACTCGCTTCTGTTTGATCCAGAAATAGAAAGAACAGTAAGAAGACTAAGGAAAGAAAGGAAATTTGAGAAATAAGTAATGACGGCTGAAAATATAGAGAATAACTATTCATTGATCAATCAGAGATCATTTTAAACCAGTCATTGACGAATAACTATTCTGGGATTGCACACCCACCAATCAATGCCAATAAATTTGAGCTGAAACTTGCATTGATCAACATGGTGTAAAAGAACCAGTTTGGGGGTTCGCTGTAGAGGATCCCAATGTGCATTTATGGATGTTCTTGGAGATGGTAGATACAATAAAGATGAATGGAGTCACTAAAGAGACCATCAGGCTATGCTTGTTGTCATTCTCTTTAAGGGATAAAGCGAGGGGTTGGCTGTAATATATTCCGACGGGGAGCATCATGACATGGCAGGATATGGCTACGATATTTCTTGCGAGGTTCTTTACACCAGATAAATATTTCGGCAGTTGGAGACTAAGAATCTGTATGAGGCCTGAGAGCGCTTTAAAGATATACTTAGGAGGTGCCCACAACATAATTTTGAAGACTGGGTTTAGATTCAATTATTTTACATTAGGATGAATGGGCCAAACAAGACCATGGTCGATGCAGCTGCTGGAGGAATCATGTTCAAGAAATCTGCTAAAGACATCTATGATTTATTAGAGGGGATTGTCATTACCAATTTCCAATGGCCAAGTGAATGCACTAGTGTTCCTAAGGTGGCGGGTATATATGAGGTAGATCATATTGTTGCACTTACAGCTCAAGTGTCATCCTTCACGACTCATCTAGCAGCATTGACCAATCAACAGGGCCAACTATCTATTGAAGTTGCTGCTGGTAATAGAATGATCTTACCTGACGGAGGATATGAGTAAGTCCAATATGTGAACAATCGAAACTTCAACAATTATAGAGGCAATCATATGCCCAATAATTATCATCCGAACTTGTCATATGCTAACACAGAGAATGTCTTGCAATCTCCTACTAGCTATAATAATCAAAATACTGAGCATAAACCTTCCTTAGAATCCTTCATGAGCACGTTTGTTGCTAAAACTTCAGAGATGTTTGAGAAGAATGAGTCGAGGCTGAACAATATTGAGACACATATAGGCAATATAAAGGCAACGATGAAGTCCTTAGATGTGCAGATTGGGCAGATATCTTCTTCCATGACTAATCAACAGAAATGGGCATTTCCTAGTAATGCTGAAGCCAACCCCAAAGTGTAGCGCGTAGCCATAAACCTCAGGAGCGGAAAAGAGACTAAAGATACCTCTCAGGACCAAGGCAGTCAAGGCAAAGAAGCAATAATTCAAGAGGAAACAGTGATGAAAGAAGAGAATAATGAAATAGTTCCTCCATATAAGCCACATCTTATCCCGAAGACACCTTTGTCATACCCTCAACACTTTCAAAAGAAGAAATTGGATGCTCAGTTCGCCAAGTTTCTTGACATTTTTAAGAAGATCCATATAAATATGTCATTCGCAGATGCTTTGGAACAAATGCCAAACTATGTGAAGTTTATGAAGGAGATGATGTCCAAGAAGAGGAAGCTGGCAGATTTTGAAATTATAGCACTTACATAAGAGTGTAGTGTTATCATACAGAAGAAGCTTCCTCCAAAACTGAAGGATCCTAACAGCTTTACCATACCTTGCACTATTGGGAATTGATATTTTGGTAAGGCATTATGCGATTTGGGTGCAAGAATAAATCTCACGCCCTTATCCATCTACAAATAGTTGGGCATATGTGAGGCGAATCCAACCACAGTGACATTGCAGCTAGTAGATAGATCCCCCACCTACTCGAGAGGAATAGTAGAAGATGTGTTGTTAAGGTGGATAAATTTTATTTTCCTACTGACTTCATTTTCCTTGATATGGAGGAGGATCTTGAGGTCTCAGTCATCATTGGGAGACCTTTCTTGGCTGCCGGCAGAGCGGTCATTGATGTACAAAAAGGTGAACTGACAATGAGAGTTCAAGATGCAGAAGCACATTCAATATTTTCAAAGCCATGCCGAGTCCTCAAGGTGATGCATAATGTCACTAGGTAGATATTGTAGAGAGGGGAGTTGCAAACACGCATGGTGAATTAGTATTTCAGCAACCTACGGGCATAATGCAGCCGTGCATAAACAAAGATCCCCCACAGCCATAACTGGAAATGATCCCAAAGCGTCATAAAAAGAGGAAAATAATATTCAGTACTCACCCGAAGATAATCCATGGGAAGCTCAAATAGTGATCGAGCCAATTTTTCCGAATGTGCAGTCTAGAATTTCAAACCAGGGGAAAATATACAGATCTTGGAAGAACTTTTATAGTTACATGGCCACAGCCTGCCAAGCTGTATTTTTCATGTTATAACAATCGGTGGATACCAAAGAAGAAGGCATATGAGACTACCCGGTCCACTACGTTAAAGCCACCATGACCATTTGGGTGGTTGCGTCTTGCTGAAGACGTTAAACATAGTGCTAGCGGGGAGGCGACCCTTGTATTTTTTTTTTATTGTGTGCTATTTGATTGTTTATTAGTTTGGATGTGTATTTATGCAGGTATTAGAGCAACACACAAAGCCCGCGCAACCAAATCCTGACCAGCAGGACCCTGATCAACTTCATGCACGATAATGTTGTTCCTCACTCTTGTTTCTTTAAGTTTATGTTACATTGAGGAAAATGTAAGTTTTAAGTTTGGGGGTGTGTGCATGTAGTGATAGTACCTGTTAATTAAAAAAATTATTTTTTAGTCTTAGATAGTAAATCATATGTCCAAATGATGAGATTTGTTTGATTTAGATGAAATCATAGAAATGATAAGTGCCCAATTTACTATTATATTATGCATTGAGTAGGTGATCTAGGTTAGACTCGTAAGTACTTAACAATAGGTTTTTAGCAGTAGAACCTAGGTAGTTGATAAAATGACTAGTTGAAGAAATTACTTGTTGATGAATGATCATTTGCTTAGATGTCTCTCTCGATTAGCTAATATTATGATGTATGGTATGGTTAAAAACAAAAGAAAAAAAATTTTGATTGAAAAAGAATGAAAGCAAGAGAAAAGAAAGAAAAAAAGAAGTTACCACCTATAACCGATAAGCGTGAAGTTACCCATGGGCGAGTGTTAGGACCACCATGAGGAGAAATGCTACCTTAAAGGGTAGATGTGTTGAAAAAAAAAAGAAAAAAAAAAGAAGCAAATATCATACCATACTGAGCAAAGTGAGGCAAATACAAAGTACTTTTGAGATATCTAGGTTGGTTTGACCCATCGAATCTCAATTTTTGAGATGAAATCATTGAGTTGGCTTACTTAAGAGTCGAGCTATGACCGAACCTTCACACACACACAATGAGTCTAACTTAGATGATTTATTCAAGAACTTGGATTTGATTTCATTGAGTACTTTGAAGATTCTCCGATTTCATTGGTAGCATTGTTTGAGGACAATATTATGTGTAACTATTGGGACTATTTTATTTTCTTTTATTATTTTTCCGAATGTTTCCATGTGTGTGAATGACGTTTGTGGGTGTCGTCGCTGTAAGCTCTCACGAGACTATAACTCATCCACTAGGGTCACCTAGGGGTTTAAAGGCTTATTGCATACGCTAAATGCAATCGTGATCCCTTCGACTATGGCCTAGTTAATTTTTTAATTTTTGTTTGTCTATTTTATTTAGTTTTTATTTAATCTTTTGCTCGGGGCTAGCAAAATCTTAATTTTGGCGGTGTTTGATAAGTGTGGTTTATACTAGGGGTGGGCAAAAAAACATACCGAACCAAACCAAACCTCAAACCGAACCAAACCGGACCGAATTTATGGTTTTTTTTTCTAACGGTTCGGTTTGCGGTTCGGATTGGCCCACCCTAAACGATTTACGGTTCGGTTCATGAGCTAATCCGAACTGCACCTGTTAAACCGAACCGAACCGTTATAATTAAAAAAATTATATATTTTTATAAGAAAATTTATATTTATATTTATATTTTTCTTTTAATTTTATTTTATGTTTTCTTTTTATTAGTATGTTAATACTTTTATTCTTAAATTTTTGTTAATACTTTTATTCTTCAATTTATTTGTTAATACTTTTATTCTTAAATTTTTTGTTTTATGGTAGCATTATTATTCTTGAAAGTAAGATGTTGGATTTGTCTCTTAATTACAATGATGGTAGCATTATTATTCAAGGTAATTTTTTAAAATACAAGAATAAATTGTGCCTCATTTTTCAATCCTTAATGGAGTGCATGTATTCCCTGGAGTCACAGCTTACACCATAGCACTTCATACTATTTGTTAGATAGAATAGGTTTTCTTTTCTATTTCTTTTTTTGTCTTCACTGAAGTGGATGAAAATTTATTTTAAATATAATAATATGTAAACTGAACCGAACCAATCCGTAAACCGCTGGTTTAAAAATTTTTCAATCCGAACCAAACCGTTATTTAATGGTTTGGTTTGAGAGGTAAAAAATCCGAACCGTAAAATATGGTTTGGTTCGGTTTTTGTTAAAAACCGAACCAAACCGAACCGCGCCCACCCCTAGTTTATACCCACTTATTCATGCATTCTTAGCTTACTATTTTGTTAGGTTTATGTCATTTAATGTATTTTATACTTTGTTTTATGTTTGATTGATATGAAGCTTTCAAATATGGATCTTGGAGCAATTGGACTTGTTTTGGGACTTTACGGACGCATCGGAAGCACGCGGGAAAGGCTTGAGCGAAGCAAATCAGCACACTAGTGATGGTATACATACATATAACATAAAAAATATTTTGTATTGACTGAGCTCTTATTTTTCCTATACTAATCTAATTAGTACAAAAATTCCCAAGGCATCTGATAAGTGTGGTTTGTACCCACTTATTCCGACATCTTTAGCTTATTATTTTGTTATATTTCGAGATATTTAATGTTATTCATAGTTTATTTTATGTTTTATTTGTAGGAGCATTAATACATGGATCATGAGACTTATACGCATGTTTTGGAACTTTAGGGAGCATCGAAAGTAAGAAGCTAATCACCAGGCGCCACAGCGCCTAAAACCCAGCCAAAAGACTGAGACCAAGGCGCCTTGGCGCCACAATTGCCCACTTAAATGCACAGGAGCCAAGGCGCCTATTGGAGATCAATTGCACAATGGCGCCATGGCACCTGTTGAAAGAAAGAGCAATGGCGCCTTGACGCCTAATCAATCAAACCATGCAAGGCGCCGTGGCGCCTCAAGCATGATAAAGTCCATACAATTCCCGAGAAGCAGGCGCCAATTCACAAAGCTGCAGTGCTGAGCAGAAAGAAAACCTACGCGTTTCAGGATTTAATTTTTAGGATTTCCTAATGATACCCAATGACTCCCAGACTCCACTATAAATATAACAGTTCGTCCAATACTCAAAGAGGAGGCTAATACACAGCACAAAACACCAAATACATATTTTAGAGAGATCCAAGGAGGAGGATTGAAGAGCAACAAGAGGAGATTAAGGCGGTGACATCCGAGGAGGAAGAGATTAAATTCGGGTTTTATCTTATTGTTTCTTTCTTAGAACTCTAATGATTTCTATTAGATTCATGACTTGTTATTCATTGTTTTTATCTTTTGTCATGACTCCTTAATTCTAGAGAATGATATAACTGATGCTTGAACCTTAATTTTAATTGTTGATTCTGTTATGAAGTTTTATTGATTTATTTATATTCTTTTGAGTTTAATGCTTTGTGTTTGTTGGCCACAAATATGATGATGCATGTTTAAAATCTATCACTCGAGAGAGGGGATTTTGAATAGATCTATAGAATATGACCTAAGATTTTATAGAGTTTGAGAGAATCTGTAGTCCTTTGAAGTCGTTAATATAGAATCATATGGCATAATGAGTTGTTAACTATTAAAGTTTTATAGAGATATCGAAGTCTATAGTTGATGATATTTTCACTCGGCACTCGAGAGAGATAGTGGATATTTTAGGAGTCTTGACTTATAAACAATATAACTGAACATGGATTAATTGACATGACAAATACATAGGTGACAGCTAGGTGAAATCAGGATCCAGAATCTCTATTGTATTAGTTCCTCCTATTTTATTGTTTTTATATTTTGTTTATTTAATTAAATCTTTATTAATTATCGTCTAAATAAAGTTAGGATTATCAATTGTAGTACTTAGTGCGAGTTAACACAATCCCTGTGGGTTCGACACTCTAAACTCATTTATACTAAAACTTGACATCGTACACTTGTTGTACGATATAAAAATATCACAACAAGTTTACGGATGCATCGGAAGCACGCGGGAAAGGCTTGAGAGAAGCAAATCAGCACACCAGTAATGGTATACATACATATAACATAAAAAATATTTTGTATTGACTGGCCTCTTATTTTTCCTATACTAATCTAATTAGTACAAAAATTCCCAAGGCATCCATTGGTCTTCAAATCACGCTCCAAGGTGGTGTTGGCTCCTTTTACGACTTCGGTGCTCCAAATTACAACGATTGAAATTTTACATTGGAAAATAAAAATTACAATAATTGAAAAAAATGGTCTTATGACCTTACATCCCAAAATCAAAACCAACTAAAAATAAGAGCCGGAAAAATTTACGACCAATGCAAAATCCATCCATCACATGAAAAAACAATAACCATTCATCACATGAATATTATTTTGTGCCTACTCATCTAAACATGCATCTCAATATTTATAACTCATATAAATATATAAAAAAACAGAAACTTTAAATGAAAAAGAGAAGGGTTAAGAACACTTTTCAACCTTGCTCTCGATTCTAATTGTAGGAAACGCTTTCCTTGCGCAGCGGAAATGCCAAAGGCACCCGGATCGGACTTGAAAAAATTTTCTGCCCTTCCCTTTGAGTGGCCGAATGCAACCAGTACTACCACTGACATTTTGCTTCTGTTTCAGACAAAATTCCAGCCCCGAAACAGCCCCGGAACAGTCCCCAAACAGCCCTGAATAGCATCATAAAAATTGGACTGTTTTTGGACCCGATTCGCGCCCAGCGCACTGGCGAAATAGCCCCTGAAAGCGTGGATAGTGGCTATGTTTCAGTTCTGATTTTTCACTTGAAAACAGCCCTAACACAGCCCCAAAACACCTCTATATATTCCCCAAAAAAATTGGATTAAAACGAAACCAAACTGAGCCCCGAATCACCCCAAGTTGTGCTCGACAATGAGCAAAATAAACCCCCACTACCGAGAGTCAAAGAGAAACAAAAGTAATGGATTTGGTTCAACACCAAAAGAGTCTTCCGAGCTATATCTCGTTACCAACGGAAACTAGTGTGGGCTAGACTCATAAAATTAATCCCTAAACTATTTAGAGATCAATGTAACACAAAGGAAAAATCTTATTTTTCTTTTTATACTTATTTTTATTTTCTCAACACTTTGAGAGAATTTGGAGACGAAGAAGATGGAGGCTAGGGTTCTAAAAATGACATTTTTTCAAAAAGAAAAACAATTTTTCTTTTTATACTTAGGATTATTAATTTCCAAAAATTAACAAAATCATTTCCCCTTCCTACTTTGAAAAAATCGGCCAAGTAAGGATTTTGGTATTAATCTTGTAACATAAAATTTAATTACCATAATGAAATATGTGTTACAAAATTAAAAGTGCAATTACCTTTTAAAAAGTGTAACCACCAAATTTGAATCCGAGAGTTTTGCAACCTAGCATAACTCACCAAGAGTTTCCAAATTTAATGCAAGAGTTTTGCAACCTAGCATAACTCACTAAGGGTTTCCAAAACCCAAGATTTGGAAATTTCAAATTTGGCCTTATTAAATTATATCATATATAATTTAATATTATGCATTCAATAATTATCATATAATTATTCAAATCATATATTAACTTTTAATAGATAGTTTCAAGTGTGACAAAATATTATTAATCATATTAATAATATTTATACATATGTGAGTATATAATTGGACTATCCAATTATACTAAATCTGCTACAGTATATTGAGCTAGCACGGGGACCAAATGGACCTACGGTTCCGAGCTCCAATAATCTCGAAATATTAATTAAGCTCTTAATTAAATATTCTGAGTTATTAACTCCCGGTTATTCCACTAAAAACCCGAAGATGCACTCTCGTGGCCGCATATAGTATATTAAGCCGAACCAAGTCGGTGTTCATCGATATAGTCACTACATATAGATTAACTTTTCACGAGTATCTCGTAATTAGAGCCGGGTCATAATATTTATTATACCCCTCTAATTATTTTTACCTTAAATACCATTGATTCTCTAATGAACGATTTATTCATAACCATTATGAATTTTAATCTTTCTATTCGTAATAGAAAGACTTTAGCGCTCTAACCGTTCAAGTACCAAATCAACCCTTAAAGAATATACTCATCTACTTCTCGCAAGAAGGAATGAACTCCATGTCTATGTAAAACATCCTCAGCTACACACCAGACCATGCCCCCAAAGTATGTAGCTATTGGTTGGGACTGTTACACCAACCTCACCTTTGTAAATAAAAGGCATAGCCTTCCATATAGGAGTTCGTAGTACACTCATGATTAAGATCAATCCATATATGACCATCTAGTAGATCGAAATGAATTTCTTTATTTAATGGTTATTATAAGAAAGTCATTTCTATCTGGGTCCAGTCCTATATGATCACATCATACAAGATGCCTTCATTCTCATGTCTCCACATGGATGATCCCGGATCAAGGTCGCCATACAATTATAGAATAGACAGTAGCTATAGATAAACCATAAACAAAGTACCCGCTTTATTTGCTCTCTATGGACTATTTTAGATTACCAACTTCAGACTTACATCCTCTTATATATAACACTCATACACTAAATCTGAAGGTACATGTGTAATCTAGGGTAATCAAGATAATTTACAATATGCGAAATATAAACAAACACTTTGATAAACGAATAATGCATCATTTTATTTTATAACATATAAAACCGTTTACATTACATGAAGCTCTAGGGCATATATCCCAACATGAGACGCCACCAAGAGCACATCCACAAAATCCCTATGTCAGATACTTGCTGCAGCTTTCCACAAATCATAAGAAAGGTTTTTCCTCACCATGGCACGTGCTAGATGATGTCGGGGACAGTAGGAGGTGAAGATGGAGATCAGTAGGGGAACAATGAGCTTCAACTTCTCTTGCAGCCACACCTATAAAAAACATGTGTGCGTTAGTTCGCTGGGTTGAAAACCTGAAAAAGCGGCCTAAGCAAAAATTAGAACGGACCGCTGGTTGAAAATTCGAAATGACAACCTAAGAAAAATTTAAGGGATACTAATAAGAGTAAAAGGCTCCCCAGAAATTGGTTGGCAGGTTTCTGTTTGATCTCGTCCAAATGATGAAGCTTCTCGCTTAGGATGACAAAAGAGGGATCATAGCCACACCTGACACCTTGAATAATATGGAGCAGCCGGTAATCACCTCTTCCACTATCACGCCCTATTAAAAGGTATCAGGCTAAAGTGCAAAACATGACTATACTCTTCCAGCGGTGGGATCCAACCTCCATGTTAGAATAAGCTTCCAAAAATGCCTTCAACTTCATATACATGGGGCATGGTATTACTTTCTCCAACTCGTTGGGGTTAAAAAGAAAAGTTTCAGAGGCTTTAGAGGGTACTGACTCCTGAAAAAGGGCACCACTAGAGGAGTGGAAGAAAGAAATCGAAGACCCAGAATAGCAGCAAACTCCTCAGGCATGGGACATAACTTATGACCATGGAAGCATAAGATGTGGTTTTAAGCGTCCTAGAATGTCGAAGCAGCCTTTAGGAAAACATAGTTTACCTTTACACAGTGAAAGGATATACAACCATACATTTATTCATACACGGAAGCATCATAAGTTCCAGACTAGCAATGAATTAAAAGCATCGTAAATTGAAATAAAATTGAAAATAATACGATGTTTCTATTAATTGAAGTTGAAAGTCTTACACAAAATTTCTTTACAAGCATAATTTTTTTTACAAAAAGGAAAAAAATGCCATAATATTCATCAGAAGATTCATCCCCATCAGCCTCCTTCTCATCAGCCTCATTTGCCTCAACAAAATCATGCCTAGGCACCGTCTGTGCATTTCAGGACTGTAGCCCCTTCGTATGGACCTCCCAACAGCTGCCCTGGGTTCGTAAAGTGGTGAAGCACTACTTAATGAGTCAAATCGGCACTGAAGGTCCTGATGAACCCCAACATGCACCTACATATCTTCGACGCGATGCTGTAATTAGAAACCGAGTAAGAATGTTAGAAATCCATGCATACACGCATATATGCATACATATATACATGATGACTCTTATCTATAGGTACATGGTAGGAGAAGCTCTGAGAGGTCAATGCCACCTTTGTTGTCTGTGTCATGCGGTAACATTGATATGCAAACTCAAAAGGAACCTGCAACATGGTTTGATTAGTATCGAGAACTCAGCAGAAAAGAGAAAATAAGCATTTGAAGAAACTTATATGTATAGCATTCGCCGGAGTATCCATCAGCGGCTGCCTCCTCTTCAAAGACAACGATCAGACATCATCCACCATACATCACCGCAAACTACGTCACGGACCCATCGTGCTGGGAATTATATCAGAGGAATTCGACACTGACGGAAAAGATGGATCATGTCTATAAGAAGAAGCTCGAGCCTGAGCCTGCCTAATGGACGATGCTAGATCCACTGACACACCACCCTTCTACTCCTCCTCAACATCATATGAGTGAAGTGCGTGGCGTATCCTGTCGCCTCTTTTGTGAGCCTGCATCACGAATAATGTCAGCAGAGAACAAAGATTTGAAGGGGAATTTAGAAAGACAACTACTAGTACATACCCGAGTATCTTGGCGAGGCTCGGATAAAGGTAGGGCCCAAAGAGAGCAGAACGAGCCCATTGCCAATACTCAACCTCCACCAAAAAATACTCGGGAGGGAAGCCATTCAAGACCGCTATCATATTCTCTTTATCAATTTGGAGACCAAATAATATAGAGGGAGGCATATAGACTTGAACCCCAGGTGCCAGAAAAAACACACGCTCATCTAGGTACTATAGTCGATGGTTAGTACCTATGAGAAGCAGACGCAACCCATTCATCTAAAAGGAAAAATGAGTAGACTCCGATAGGTCATCAATAACGGTCCCCCACTAGGCCGTATCAATATGAAAAAAATAAGAAGAAGTGTTGGCTAGAGACAAAAGGAGAAGAATCAAAAAATGGAATTGAATATGACTCACCATGCTTAAGGAGAGCTCATTCAGACGAGCTATGTTCACACTCATTTCGTGGGACTCAGCCGACCCTACGGTAGTCTCATCCTAACGAGACAGGCTATGGAACATGACCTCCTCTCGATAGATGGGAAAAACCATGCAAGCACCCAAAACTCATACGCCCAGGCCTTTGACAACATAAAGTAATAGGGTAAGTCGCAAGTCATGTAGAAACAAAAAGGTAATATAGTAATGGCACATACCTCTACTAGAAATTCATAGCATTGGACATACAAACTATCGCAACAACACCGATCCAGCCATTGCACCAAGGTAGGGGAACCTCAATCCCACTCTCGCGTCCAAGTCGCAGAGAGGTGGCATAATGCACATGTCGAATGAGTTGGTTGCATCAGCAAATAAGGTGCATCCAATCATATATAAAAAGAACGACCACATGAGTTGACTGATCTTCCACTCGCTAGTGGGATCTCTTATCTCCAAATAAGATTGTAGCTCCCTGTAGGGAATGACATCGGAACGGACAGTGGGGATGACCCCCAGCAGACGATGGATGTAGCCAGCCTAAACGATTGGAGAGTAGATGCCGCCATCAAACTATAGTAGACTTCCCTTACAGGGGATGCCGATGATGTATGATAAGTCCATCGGAGTCACAGTCATCTCCCAGATCGGCAGATGGAATGTATGAGTCGTGTCCATCCACTACTCTACCAAGGCTTGAAGACCTCGCTTGTCGTGTTTCCTAGAGTGAGTGGAGATACAATAAATGAATGGGGAGAAGAAAGCTCATTATACAACCTTCGGACACTAATGGGGTTATCACTAGCCTTCAAGTGTAAAAAATCAATATGTAAATGGCATAATCAGATTAGTTAAGTGTTGAAAACGACAAAATGATGGCCTGAGATGGCCTAGGGAGTGGTCACATAACACATAAGCACGATTCAAATATTTTATGTTGACAATGATGTCTAGTAGGACATAAAATATATTGTGCTGGATATTCCAGAAATGTTCAGACAGACATAAATCAAGGTTTACACAGTTCAAAAAAGTACAAATAGACGCGAACAAAAGAGGAAGAAAGAAGCTTACCAGCTCAATATGGGAGCAAACATGGTCTCCTAGAGACATGATAGTATGGATAACATCCCCGTATTTGAGGTCGTACGCCTTTTAGCGGCCGGAAGCATGTTATGATGAGGAGATGAAAGGTAAATGTGGGTCTTCAGGTGCACGGTTAGGTGCTGGGAGTCCTAGCCAAGATATTATCGATGATGGTGGCTTGAAAATAACGAAGGATTAAGTAAAGTTGACCGGAGATAGCTTGGGAGCGAAATGGCTGGGTGGAAGTTTTTTTTGGAAGAAGAATGTCTTGGTGAAAAATGAGGGCATGTCTTAAAAAAATCGGCCGGACATTTTTAAAAAATCAAGTCGGACGTGTCTTACAAAAGATGAAATGTAGCTGTGATGAGCACCAGGTTTGTGTGTCGTACACCTGAAGGGGATCAAAAGTGAATGTAAGCTTTTAAGCCTCATTTGAAGGGATGATGATCTTTGTTAGCCGATCAGACAGACGCTCAGTGGATTAGAAATAGAGAGATTATTCCAGAAGCAGAAAGTCAAGGAACCGATTTGGTAAGTAGAACAACAGATAATTCTGGGAATGGATTAGAGCCTCGAAATTGAGGAGAAATATCAGACAATTCCGGGAATGGAGATAAAACAAGAGACAACTCCTGGATTGGTGTGCAAACTTTGGGAATGGGTTCGAAGCGTCACGAAAAACTATGATAATGAAGTAGAGCCTCGAGAATGAGGACAAACACATACAACTCAGGGAATGGAGTAATGCCTCAGAAATTAGGACAAAATAACATACGACTCCGAAAATGAGGTATTTACTTTGGGACATGAGGTCGAAGCATCACAGAGAACTCCGGGAATGAAGTAGATCATCGAGAATGGGACAGGAGATCGAAACATCTCACAGTCGGGATCGAAGCATCGGTAGACCTGAGGGTTCATCAACTCTCACAAAGTTACATACTAGGATCGAAGCATCTCACCACCAATTGAAACATTAAAAGGTCATAGGGCCCATCAATCGACAAATAAATTGTTAATGGACCAGGTAAGTCTGGCTACGCCCGATAAACTAGGCAAGTAAAAATACATGCATGATTTTGATCGACTTATTATTGTCACACAGTGCACCAGCCTACCAAAGTGGGGGCGACTGTAGACAGTCTTTTATGGGATCACCACATGACGGTTTGGAAAGTTTCAAGGTTAAATACTATAAGAGAATGGAACTCTAAAGAATTTCGAAAATAGTTGAGTTCGGCCGGACATCACCTATGTTCTGCCAACCTTTTCTCATTACAAAATATTCGGCTGGATGTATATTTGAAACACTAAATTTGGCCATACATATGGCAATCTATCGGTGAATGTACAGATTTTTAATTATTGAAATCAGAGGATCTGATTAAAGTCCGGCCAGACACATATCTAAAATAATATCAAGTCGGACATATACCAAGCTATCAGTTAGTGTGCATATTGTCAATTACTGAAATCACGGGATCTGATTAATGTCCAGCTGGACATAGATTGAGCTGTAGGTGATAATGTATATTAGCAATCACTGGAATCAGGGAGGGGATTTGATTTCCCCTTCCCTTTTCAATCACACTTGAGCACTATAAAAAGGAACCCAGATTTTTCACAAATGGACTTAATATGAAATCTGGGTGGAAAAATTGTAGTCCTGAAACTCTAGTCTGAAATGTTAGACAGTTTATAAGTGAAAAAATAGTGAGAATAATCTATGAATTTCTTGGCATTTTCCCATTCCAGCAAGCAATCTGGCAATTTTCTAGCTTTCAGAGATGGTTTATGAGTCAGCTACATCTAAGGTATGACTTGAGGGCTCCCTAATTTTATTTCTATTATATTATGTATTTTTTATTTCCGATCTAACATAGTTTCTCCAGCCGAACATGACAAATGTCAAGCTGGACATGCACAATATCTCAAAAATGTTCGGCCAAATCTAAAAAACATCCGACCGTGTTGCGATTATTACTATTTTCATTGTGTTATTACTATTGTTTATGTTTTATATTAGCTTCATTATTGCCATGTTATTTCTAGTTTGTTATTATTGTTGCAATGCAAAATTTTATATATTGTCTTTCTGGTTCACGTAGAATATCTGGCCAGACTTGAGATACGTCCGGCTGGACATTCATAATGTGAAATATATCCGGCCAGGCTTCTCCGAAGCCAGGCCGGTGAGACATGTACCCTATTCATTTTAATTATTATTTTATTACTATTATCTCTACTTTATAGTTGATTTATTATTATTATGTCATTATTGCTTCATTATCACTGTTAGCTACTTATGATTCTGCGTTTTTATCTTTCTAGTTTAATAAGAATATATGGCCAAACTTGAAATATATCCGGTCAGACATTAATAACATGAAAAATGTCAAGAGATATATATTATATTCTATTCAGTTTACAATTACTTTTATTATTATTAATGATTGCATCATTGTATGCTTTAAATTGTTATTGCATGATGTTGTATTATAAGATATGTCAATACCTCTTTTCAAACCTGAGTATTATACTGGCATCAGTAAAAGACCATTCTGAACAAAAACAAGTTTAAGGTCGGCACATGCAAGGGGTGTAGTGTTGGGATATATGCTTCAGAGCTTCATGTAATGTAAACAGAATTATATTTTATGAAATAAAATGATGCATTATTCATTTATCAAAGTGTTTTTTTTAATATCACATATTGTAAATTATCTTGTTTACCCTAGATTACTCATGTACCTCCAGAATTAGTGTATGAGTGTCATACACAAGAGGATTTACGTCTGAAGTTAGTAATCTAAAATAGTCCATAGAGAGCAAACAAAGAGGGTACTTTGTTTGTGGCTTCTCTATAGCTGCGGTCTATTCTATATTTTTATGGCGACCTTGATCCGGGATCGTCCATATGAAGACATGAGAATGGAGGCACATTATATGATTTGATCATATAGGGCTGGATCCGTTAAATAAATAAATTCATTTCAATCTACTAGATGGTCATATATGGATTGATCTTAATTCTGAGTGTACTACGAACTCCTGTATGGCAGGCTATGTCATTTGATTTACAAAGGTGAGGTTGGTGTAGCAATCCCGACCAATAGCTACGTACTTTGGGGACATTGTTTGGTGTGTAGCTGGGGACGTTTTACATAGATATGAAGTTCACTCATTCTTGCGAGAAGTATGGAAGAATCTTCCTTAAGGATTGATTCGGTACTTGAATGGTTAGAACGCTCGAGTCTGTCTATTAATGGTTATGAATAAATCATTCATTAGAGAATCAATGGTATTTAAGGTAAAAATAATTAGAGAGGTATAATGGACATTTTGACCCATCTCTAATTATGAGATACTCGTTAAAGGACAATCTGTATGTAATGACTATATCGATGGACACCGACATGGTTCAGCTTAATTTATCTATCTTCGGCAACAAGAGTGTAGGTTCGGGTTTTTAATGGAATATCCCGGAGTTAATAATTCAGAATAATTAATTAAGAGTTTAATTAATATTCTGGGATTATTGGAGCTCGGAACCGTAGTCCATTTGGTCATCGTGCTAGCTCGATATATTGTAGCAGATTAAATATAATTGGATAGTCCAATTATATACTCATATATATATATATTATTAATATGATTAATAATTTTATTTTGTCACACTTGAAACTATAAGTTAAACTTAATATATGGTTTTTATAATTATATGATAATTATTATAACATTATTAAGTTATAATATATATAAAATTTAATAAAGAGTTTAATTTTGAATTTCCAAAAATAGTCTTTGGAAACTCTTGGATTGGTTTTGGAAGTTACACCTTTTTAAAATGTAATAAATTTTTATTTTTGTAAAATCTCTTTAATTATGGTAATTAAAAATTTAATGTTACAAAAATTTCAAAAAAAATTAGAGGGGTGGCCGAATTCTCTTCATGGGGAAATGGAAGGGTTTTTTTATTTTTGGAAATAAAAAACCCTAGGTATAAAAAGAAAATTATATTTTATTTTTGCCTAACCTAAGCCATTCTAACCCTAGCCACCCTCTCCTTGTTCAAAGAATTCTCTCAAGTGTTGAGAAAAGAAAACAAAAGAATAAGTGAAAAACCAAAAGAATATCTTGTGTGATTTTCATCTCTAAAGAGTTTAGAGATTTGTTTTATGAGGATAGCCCGCTCTAATTTTTTTTTTGGTAACGAGATATAGCACGAAAGGCTATTTGGTATCGAACAAAAACTCATCATCTCCTCTTTCAAATATACCATACGGCACTGAGCAATTTTATGCTCACTACCGTACACAAAAGTTGTGTAACGAGGCTCAGTTTGAATTCCTTTTGATCCAGAATTTAGGGGGAACATATATGGGTGTTTTAGGATTGTGTTGGGGATGTTTTTAATGAGTTGGAATGTCATTTTTTTTTGCCAAGGTCCGCTACTGACTCTAGCTGCTTTCATTCTAAGATTTTGACCCTCTCGACCAGCCTTTGATTCTTCATGGTTGTTTTCTCTATGGCCAAGGTTGCCCTTTGAATTTTCAACTTAATGGTCTCTTATGTTTCCAGAGTAGTGACTATCTCAAAATCTACATCTTAATTTTGGACAGCAAACAATCTTGATCCTTTTCTTTCTTCAGCCATTTTCACACTGTTTCTCTAGCATTCTCACTTTTATCTTTAATTCCTCAAAATGATAGTTTTTTAAGGTCCCGTGGTGATGGTGAGTATGCTCATTCTCATACGTGTTGTGCTCATGCAACACTAATATGTTATTTTTCTTGACAATTTTATTTTACGAGCAAATTTTCTAACATGCAAGCATTCAAAATTGATTCTACTTTCTCAGATGTATGATATAATAGATATTACGAAATTCCCAAGTACTTATAGAATAGAGATGCATGAAACACACATTTTATATTAGTCGGTCATGCACATTAAAAATTTTCTAATTTTTCGATGCATGGGCTGAAATTTAAACATGTCAGTCTCTTATTTCTGTGAAATATAACCATATGCACGAGTTCAGGTTCCCTACCGAGTCATTATTTTTAGGCTATTATGAACTCACTCCTCTTTTTTCTCACTTAGTATTCCCAATCATGGTTTTATTGCTTGCATATGAGGCGGAACTCGAGTGTAATGAGTCACATGTTTTTTTAGCTTTAAATTATTTGTGCTCATTATCCCTTCATTACAAAAACTTACTAAGCATATTATAGTTAATGCATGTAAGTATTTCATATAAGAATGGCATAGAATTCAATCTTAAGTTGAATATTTCATGTTTTGTGAGCATTTCATGCTCTCCATCCATTTTCAACGGTTTAAGGTGAATATATATAAAAAATGCATTCATTTTATGCAATTTTTACTAAGAAGAACATAATAATTTGATATCATCCCCAAAGATAATGCCAATTTGATGTGGACGGTAAACGTGAGATAACGAAATAGTATTTGTTATCTTCAATTTGATGTGCCTGGCCTTTGAAGTCTAATTGAATTCTGGGTTTTGTTCTAAAAGCTTTTTATAATTGGGCCTGCATAAGTGTGTTTATAGGTTAGGATCTTCCCATTCTTACTTTATGTTTGCAATTAAGTTGCTAATAAAATAGTGTAGTTTGCAATGCTTTAATTTTATTAGTGAGAAGTTATTCTTCCCAACCTCTTAGCTAGAAGCTTATTAGCTTATATAAGGTTATATGTGTGCATGTGTCGATTTCTTATTGACACTTGTCCATAACTGGACTATCCTTCATATGAATGGTGTATCTTTGGCATGATACATGCTCTAATATGGCATTAGGTGTAATTATATGTATTATTATGTATGTTAAAATAAGTGGATGGCCATTAAAGTCCACTAATCTCGGATGGTGATATATGTGACATCATATACTTCAAAAAACTGATATTGAGGTCAGAATGCTTTCGATGTACTCTGATGGTAGTGAGTTCTCTCTGGAATAGGTCAAGCTCAGATTAGACTGAGCTCGGAGTGTCTCCATTATGGAGTGAAATGACCTCGAAGTGACGTTACTTCGAGGTCGGGGTCTAACCTCTCTATTTAATTCCTTATTTCTCTAAAAGTCTTTGAACTTTGAGGGTCAGCCTGGCCTCTATTGTATACTAGTACGATAGTACCATGACATATGCGCCCTCATATTGGACCTTTGTCTGCTAATAATAGTTCCACTGAGGAGGCATGCTGAGGGAGAACTGCATGTCCATATGTGTCCCTGGTTGCAGGGCTAAATCTAAGCACCTGCAGATGATATCCACTTTTAAGATCAATTTTAGAGAATATTTTGGAACCATGTAACTCATCAAGCATAACATTTAATCTGGGAATAAGATAATGATACTTTACTGTGATGTTATTGATAATGCGACATTCTACCCACATTTGCAATGACACATCCTTTTTAGGCACAAGTAGATTGGTACTGCACAAGGACTCATGATTTCCCTTACGTATCCTTTTTCCATAAATTCCTCCACTTGCCTTTGAAGCTCATTCGTCTCCTCCTGGTTACTTTGATAAGCTACTCTATTATGGATGATTGTTCCAGGTACGAAGTCAATTTAATGCTCGATTCCTCTAATGGGTGGTAGCCCACTAGAAATGTTCCTTATGAGTACATTCTTAAACCCCTGGAAAAGTGAAGAAACATAAGGAAAAAGTATAGAATCTGATTTAGTCAAGAAAAAACCGTAGAGTCTTTATAGAGCAAAAGCAACATGGCTTGTTAGTCTTATATGCTCTTCTCACTTCGCCCTCTTTCAAGTAAAAGTTCTTCTTCACTCTATCATCTTTCTCTCATTCTCACACGATTTTAACCTCCTCAGGTACACTCGCGACCTTAGGTCCCCTCTCAACCTTAACATATTTTTCTCCATGATGTCTAAGGTTGTGGCCTCCTTTTATTTTTCTTTGTGCATCTCAGCTTGTAATTTCACTTGATCATGGTGGACTTACATAGTTTTCAATGGGGTGTAGAGTAATGGACTTCCTTTAATGTTGGAATGTGAACTTATTCTCATTCCCATCATACATGGCCTTCTTTTCAAATAGCCAAGGCCTACCCAGAAGTATATGACTCGCGTGCATGAGAATCACATCGTATATCACCATATCAGTATAAGGCCCAACAATAAAGGTAAGCAATATTTGATTCGAGATATTTATCTCTCCATAATCATTAAACCATTGCAACCTATAAGGCTTAAGATGCTTCAACGTACTCAACCCCAATCTCTCTATTAAGGATGAACTAACCACAATAGCAAAACTCCCCTCATCAATGATCATGCTATAAGTATTTCCATTTACTTGGCACCTAGTGTGAAAAATATTCCCCCTTTGCGACTCGAAATCATCCTCCACAACTTATGTACTCAAGGCTCGCTTGATAACTAGAGAGAAGTTATGTAGGAATGAAAACAAATTATCCCCATCTTCTTCTTTAGGCATCGCACCCTATTTGTCTCGCTCTTCATCTATGGACTCATATCCACCATCTTTCTTAGCTACGAAGGTGTGTTTGGTGAGGCATTCCATTTTTCAAGAAAAAATGTTTGGCATAGTGTACTTAGATGACGACTTCCTTTCGAGCTATGTTTCCACCTTAATTGTCATATGTAGCATATCCTATAAGTCCACTTAGTGATGTAATTCCACAATGTTGGCAATTTCCCGATTTAAGCCGCCCAAAGAACCATAATGGCTTCGCTGTCCTCTACCACATTAGCCATAATCATGGCTACCTTCATTTCAGTATGATAGTCCTCGAAACTTTTGGATCCTTGATACAAGTGGTGAAGCCTTTAGTAAAACTCTCTGTAGTAGTGACCTGGAATAAATCTTTTTCGCATGAAAGCCTTCAATTTCATCCATGTCTCAATGAGCCTTTCATGGTTTCTTCTTCTACCAATGATGACTTGATCCCACCAAATCAAGGCATAGTTTGTGAACTCGATGATGGAGTTGGGGCTTGGAGTGCCAATCCGAATTGTATATTTTATTATTTATTAATAAAATAACTATATTTTCATTTCATACATTCTTAATGGAATTGTCATTATGCGTATTAGATTGGTGTATAGATATACTAAGAATGACATCGACCTTAAAATAGTTTTGACACCAGGTGTAAACTATTTTTAAAGTAAATATTCTGAGTCATTAGTTTTGGAATACGGTTGAATTCCTATAACCTAAAAGACTAGCACATGTCGTATATTGGAATTGGAGTTCCAATGGTTTAACCCTATATACCATGAGTTTTGGAAACTTGTATAGACATGTGGGTATTCGTTGAAGCGAATACTGAATGACTCATAGGTGATTCCTAATAATTGGAAGTACACACCACTGTCAATAGGAATATCCTCGAGTCGAGTAGCATATGTAATCCTTTGACTATATGATAACATTGATTTTGTGTGAGATCCTCCACACTTTGATGCCATGTATGTCAGAAACCTTTCATGGTCTGGCCTCTAGATTTTCGTTGGGTGTGGACCGATGCACTCAGTAATCAAGTGCAAAGCAAGATAGGATCCGTCGGCCCGTATATGTACCATAAGTGGTTTAGGTATCCATGTGAGTAAAGTCATGATTCTTAAAGCTTTGGCCAAAGTCGATCACCTAGGGTGCATCGCATCAGTTATGAAGAATCGTGGACATGTCGACATGAGATATGCGCCTCGGAAACTTGACGGTATATTCTATGTTTCCAAAGCACAACTCAGATAGCCTACAACGGAGAAATTGTTAAACATATGTGATAACCTCGATTTGTATAGTTCGGAAAGGTCGTTCGTGTTCTTCGTGAATTCGGAGGTGGCCGAATTATATACATATTAGTTAGGCTTATATGATGAACGTGTCTGAACTTAGATAGTCCCAATATTAAGTGTACTCGTTGAGCACTTGGGTAGCCGATTAATTTTGATAAAAGATAATATTCGATATTATAATTATCAACCAAGATAATCAAGTGTTATTGGATAACATTGATTATTTACTTTGACCTATTTGGATTAATTGGATTAATTCAAAATTACACAAAGGGCTTAATTGTAAATTCATAAATATCTCTACCATTTGAGGATATTTTGATAATTTCAAATTTGTATTAATATGTGTAAATCTATATGTCTTGATTCAATTGGATTAAATCAAAGTGGTAGACATTGAACTAATCCATTAAGTAAAAATTATCTTGATTTAATTTATTTAAACCAAAGTGGTAGACAATGGGATTAGTCACACCTAATTATGAATATTTGGATGAATTTAATTAAGCATACCTAATATTTGATAAGACATTTATTGATTAAAAATTGCATAACTTTTTCTATGAATAGCAAGCTTTAGGAAGATTTTAATTAAGCTTAAGCAAGGTAAAAATTTGTGAAAGCTATACACAAGTATTTCTTAGAGAAAATTAGCCTAAGTTAGAGAAGTGTTTAGAGAAGCTTGTGAGGTCTCTATAACATTTCATTTAGGAGAAATCAAGATTCGATCTTGGAGTGAAGCTTGCTAGCATGGGAATCAAGGTTGGATCTTGAAGAAAAGCTTGCAACACTTTGAAAGTTCTCCCACCATTTCAACAAAGAGAAGGAAATTTGATCTTTGCTTCAAGCTTGTTAGGTAAGTTTGAAATTCTCTTAAGTTATGAAATATGTATTGGATGCATGATCATATAACTTAATGTTGAAATAAGGCTAATAAATTGTGTTAGGATACTTTAGAAGTATAAATACAACATACTTGTAATTAGGTCAAAGATGTTCATGTTGGACATGGAAAATTAATGAGAGTTTGGAACTCTAAATTAAAGCTTAGAGCTATGGGTACCATTCTAGAATCACTTGACCACCTTAGGGTGACCTAGAATTGTTCATGAGACATTTCTTATTGGGATTTTATTTTGGGTTGTAATTTGATTCAATTAGAATTTATATATGTTTATTTTATAATATGTGTTGTGGTTGGTTTTGAAACTAAAATTATTTTGGGTGATTTTAAATGTGTTGAAGGTTTTTGAAATTTTTTAATATATATATATATATATATATATATATAATGAATGAGAAATTTGCTTCATTCAGTGCATGCATGCGCTGAATGAGCAATTGCATGTACGCGCATGTGCTGAAGCGTATGTGCGAGATAATACGTGTCATTTCTGATTTTATCCCGATGTGGTTTTACGGATTTCATTTTATCCTCGGTTTTTCCCTAAACAATCGTAATGAAATAAGATATTTCATTAAAATATTTTAAAATACACCCATGCTTGATATCCACGGGTCAGACTCATTTTTCACTGTGCGGGACACCGATCCGACCCTAGGGGTTCTATAATTATCCCAACATAATGGTATCAGAGCAAGGCTTAACCACATAACACATGTTACATGTTAGACATGTATTTGAATCTATGCATGTGTATTTTAATTTAATTATGCATAAATCATATTGGATATGTTGCATGTTTTAAATTGAAATTTTGACCTAATTAAGTTAATGACTTGATTGTCATAAATCTCTCATGATTAGGTGATTACTTTATTTTAAGTAAATATATTAGTAATGTTGGAGCATTATTAGATTGTCCGTCTTGTCAATACGGAGATGAATGAGTTCTTACTACTTATATCCAATATCGTCATTAGTGTGAGGGTATAAGTGCTCGGAACTTAGGTCGCTCCGGTAAAACATTAGATGTAGCGTGATGAGTTAACGCAGTCACCCAATATCGTCATTAGTGTGAGGGTGTACATACGAAGCTCATTAGTGCACATTGACAAGTAAACACCTAGAACACATCTTAATCCAATATCGTCATTAGTGTGAGGATAAGAAATGGTTCAGGACCAAATTAGGAGTCACATGAATGTGATTGACCTTGGAGGTCTACCTAATGAGTTTACAATGGCCAATATCGTCATTAGTGTGAGGCTGGAGTAAATGTCATGGGATCCACTTCCCGCTATGAAATTTTGATAGTCAAATTTCTATTTTTCCGTTAAGAGAGATTATGGAATTACGTAAAGTAGTGGGAGGGCACTAATAGATTTAAAATTTCATAATCAATTAGTGTTATCACTTTTGAAATGAAAACTGTTCTGCTGCTACTCAAAAATATTGTCTTGTAGATGGCTTCCGCTAATCCATTGATGAAACTTTTGGATTCCAATAAGCTAAAAGGAGCCTAGAACTATTTAGAATAGGAAATGAACATGCGTTTTGTCTTGGAGTATCAAAAGTTGACTTATGTCACGATCAATCCACTGCATGTTGATATCGATCCTGACTCCACTCCAGAAGAGCGAGAAACTTTTGATAGATGGAATGATGATAACCTGAAGGTGAAATCCTACTTGGGATCGATGGTTCCAGATATGCTGAGACAGTACATTGAAATACCAGATGCTTGGAGCATCATGCGAACACTCAAGGAGTTGTTCGAGGCAAACCAAGAGATGGAACTTTATCGAAGGTCTAAGGAATTGTTTCGTGCTGAACTCAAGGATGGAGGAGATGTCAGTACACATGTTTTGAACATGGTAGACTAGATTCGATATCTGGAACGACAGGGCATTGTGTTTGATGAATGGCTGGGCCGTAATTTGATTCTGACTTATTTGTCTGGTTCTTATGCTGGTTTTGTATTAAATTTCCATATGCATTTTATGCAAGCCATATAATAAGAACTTTATAACATGTTACGCACGACGAAGCAAGATTTGAAGAAAGGCAACCCCACACTGTATCTCCATGGTGGAGCTGGCTCTTCAAAGACTTCTGGGAAGTCAAAGAAAATCAAGATGGGGAAGAAGAATATATCAAAGAAGAACTCCAAGAAGCACAAAGGCGCAAAACTGAAAGTAGCTTGTGATCAATGTCTACAATGCAAGAAGTCTGGACATTGGAAGAAGGATTTGTTGGGATTTATGTCCTAAAGTTTCATGTACTGTAAACAGAATTGATTATTGTAATAATAATAAATGCATTATTCATTTTATCAAAGTTGTTTGATTTATATCGCATATTGTCCAATTGTCTTGTTTACCTTGATTACTATTATACCTTCAGACTTAGTGTATGTTTGATGCACAATAGGATTTAAGTCTGAAGTTAGTAATCTAAATAGTCCATAGAGAGCAAACAAATAGGGTACTTTATTTGTAGTATCTATAGCTGTGGTCTATTCTATACTTGTATGACGACCTTGATCCGGGATCGTTCATGTAGTGACATGGGAATGGAGGCACCTTGTATGATGAGATCATATAGGACTGGACTCAGATAAATACGAATTTCTTTTAATATCCGTTAACCTAAGAAATTTATTTTATCTAATAGATGGTCATATATGGATTCGATCTTAATCCTGAATGTACTACGAACTCCTGCATGACGGGCTATGTCATTTGATTTACTATCTGAGGTTGGTGTTGCAGTCCCGGCCAATAACTACGTATTTTGGGGATATGGTTTGGTGTGTAGCTGGGAACGTTTTACATAGATATGGAATTCACTCATTCTTACGAGAAGTAAAAGAATATCTTTTTTAAGAGTTTATTCGGGACATGAACAATTTGAGCGCTCAACTTTTCTTTTACGAATAAAAAGTTTTATATTCATAATTGTTATGAATCAATTGTTCATTATAGAATCAATGGTGCTTAAGAGACAAAATATTTAGAAGGGTTTTAATAGACTTTTGACCCTGCTCTATTTATGAGATATTCGTGAAGGGCTATATCCATATGTAATGACTATATCGATGGACAACGAAGTTGTTCGGTTTATTTAATCCATCTACGGTAACGAGAGTTCAACTTCGAGTTTTTAGTGGAATAACACGGAGTTAATAATTCGTAATATTTGATTAAAGAGTTTAATTAATATTTCGGAATTATTGGAGCTCGGAAGCGTAGGTCAATTTGGTCCTCGTGCTAGCTCGATTAACTGTACCAAACATAATATAATTAGATTATCTAATTACACTCACATTATATTAATTTATATATTATTAATGAGATTAATAATATTTATTATCACAAATGAAAATTATTTTAAATTAGTTTAACTTAATGTTTTCTAGAATTCTTTGATTATGAGATAATCAAGTCTTGATTATGAGATAATCAAGTTAGTAATAATTATGAGATAATTACTACAACATAATTGAAGGTAAATAAATCATTATTAATATATTGATTTTTATTTACCATTGGAGACAAAGCCATATAGCTTACCATGTCATCCAAGCAATTATGTCTACTAGGTAGTGTTGTTCTCTAAGACAATCCAAGATCAATATAAGCAATGAAATAATATGAATACGAAAGTAAGAATGGCGGAATCATACTTACAAAGAGCGGATGTTGGATGGGTTGAACACAAAACTTTTTCTCCTTGTAGTTTCGGCCAAGGTCTCATTTGGGGATGAAATCCAAGCTCCAAGCCTTTGATTTGATTCCAAGCTCAATGATAGGTTTCCCTATCACCTTGAATGATCTTTTGATGTGCTAGCAATGGAGATTTTTGCCACAAAAATCACCTCTTCTTCCTTTGATGTTTTCGGCCAAAGAAGAAAATTTGGGAGAGTGTTTTGGTTCCAAAACCGTGAGGGAGAGAGAGAGTGCAAGACTTGTGTTTTTGTTTCTAAAACAATTACTAAAGTCATTCACATAATTTGGTATATCCTTTTTCCAAAAAAGAATAAAGCAAATTGGAGGGAAAATGGCATTCAATGCCTTCAACAACTCCCATCATGAATAGTGACTAGTTATCAATCACAAAAAAATGGGACATGACTTCCATCATTAAAGTGACAGGCGATGTGACTTGCGATGTGACTTGTGGGCCGCACTTTAATTCAAAATGCGAGTGGGCCCGCAAACGTATTTCGGGCTCGGGTTCGTTAATTCCGAATTAACGAACTTTCCATTGCGACGTAATTAAATCAGATTTAATTAAATAATTATGCCTAGCAAAATTACTATTCACGTCACTCGCGAATTAATTCTAAATTAATTCGTTAGCCCGAATTAAAATCCAATTTTAATTCCGCATCAAAATCTAATTTCGTTTAATATATCGAATATATTATTTTATCGATTAATTCCAAATTAATCGTTCTCTCTCTTCAAATAGTATTTTATCCCAGATAAAATCTCTCCGCAATTAATCCTAGATTAATTATGTTCGAACCATACATCATCGGTGAATCTTCGGGAAGAAACCCAAGAGATCCATGGATATGTTGGCAGTAAATTCGTTCGTCGGACTATCCGAACACATACGTACCTCGTACTACATTTTTACCGATTTACGAGACATGGTTGGCTTCTAGCAAAGCACCGTGCCTACCCAATTCTCTACAAATATTCTTAATGGAATATATAATCTATGTCAGGCGTAGTATACGTAGTATTGCGTATTGCGATCCAGTACCGGATGTCACATGTAAGGCCTGGGGCTGGAATAGTGTCTACCTCATACGAAGCATATATCGAATTACAAGCAACTAGTCTCTTTAATCGGATAATCATGACCATGTCATATTATCCCGATGTTACAACCTATTAGAGTACCAGTTTTGTATCCCTGCGTGATCATCATCTCCATATGACTGAAGTGATACTTCCATCTTGACATCACACCCAATACACAACGATTCTCAATAAACCCAGAAGAGGCGTACACAGAACCTATTAAAGTCCTGGACGACCAAAACCAAAGTGTATTAATTGTCGCAAGTACTAGCGATGCAAGTCTCAGGTTATGACCAAATACACCTACCATGATGCGGATTCCCATAGACACATAGTCAGACTACCAATGGGATTCCGCGGGGTCTATCCAGAGCGAAGCTGTTTTCGTACCATCGGTAAACACAACCTCTTATCACACTTGCATAAGTATCCAATACTTAAATATATGAGAATTATGATGTTACACTTCCATAACACGCACAAGTGCAATACTAGTCTATTCCGCATTATCGATGTCCAGTCTCGATAATACTACGACTAGGGATATTTAATGATTAAACCTTTATGGATTGATATTGTCTCATATCTTATAATCCGGAAATAATCATATGGACTTTTATCATTTATATATTTAAGTAATCAAATTACAAAATGATAAAATGCAATTTCATTGTCACATAGTTAATTTGTACAAAAACCACAATGTCTTTTACAAATAGTGACGTTATGGGTCATAATTGTCTAACAATCTCCCACTTGGCTTATAGCTAGTCACTCAAGCATCTAATTCCTGAACTATGTACATGTCGCTCAAACTTTTGCTGAGGAATAGCTTTCGTCAGCTGATCTGCAATGTTTTCCTCTTATGCGACCTTCTCGATCTTCACATTGCCATGATGTATGATCTCACGAATCAGATGGAAACGTCGAAGAACATGCTTGGATCGTTGATGAGACCGCGGTTCCTTAGCCTGTGCTATAGCCCCGTTATTGTCACAATACAATGGAACGGGCTCAGCTGCTAACGGAACTACTCCTAATCCAATTAGGAATTTACGGATCCAAACTGCCTCTTTTGCTGCTTCAGCTGCAGTAATATACTCTGCTTCTGTTGTTGAATCGGCAATAGTCTATTGCTTGGAAGATTTCCAGCTTACTGCTCCATTATTCAAACAAAATATGTACTTGGATTGCGACTTGCAGTCGCCTTTATCGGTTTGGAAACTTGTATCGGTAAACCCAGTTACCTCAAGTTCTCCATCTCCATAGATTAAGAAAGCATTCTTAGTTCGTCTAAGATACTTAAGGATATTCCTAACCGCCATCCAGTGACCATCACCTGGATCGACCTGATAGCGACTACACATGCTCAAAGCATACGAGACATCAGGTCGTGTACATATCATGGCATACATGATCGATCCGACTGCCGATGTGAATGGTATCGGACTCATGTTGTCTATCTCATCTTGAGTTTTAGGACACATGTCCTTAGATAGAGTGACGCCATGTGACACTAGCAACAGTCCCCTCTTGGACTGATCCATGTTGAATCTCTTCAACACTTTGTCAATGTACGTGCTCTAGGAGAGTCCAAGCAGCTTTCTAGATCTATCCCGGTAGATCTTTATTCCTAGAATAAAGGCTGCTTCTCCCAGATCCTTCATGGAGAATTTTAATGAAAGCCAAGCTTTCACCGATGTTAACATGGGAATGTCATTGCCAATAAGCAATACATCATCAACGTAAAGGACAATGAATGTCGGTGCGCTCCCACTAACCTTCTTATATACACAAGGATCATCCTCGTTTTGAACGAAATCATATTCTTTTATGATCTCATCAAAACGTTGGTTCCAAGAACGTGATGCTTGCTTCAATCCATAAATGGATCGATTCAACTTACAAACCTTGTTTGCAAGTCTTGGTACGATAAAACCGTCATGCTGTTGCATATAAACATCCTCCAAAAGGTTTCTGTTAAGGAAAGCAGTTTTGACATCCATCTGCCATATCTCGTAATCAAAATATACAGCAATAGCAATCATTATCCTAATGGATTTAATCATGGCAACGAGTGAAAAAGTTTCATCGTAATCGACACCATGTCGTTGACGATACCCTTTCTCTACAAGCCTAGCTTTGTACATTTGTACATTTCCATCCATGTCAGTCTTCCTCTTGAAGACCCATTTGCAACCAGTAGGCTTTACGCCTTCTGGTGCATCAACAAGTGTCCAAACTTGGTTGGTGTACATGGAATCCATTTCGAAATTCATGGCATCTTGCCATAAACCGGAGTCGATACCTTGTATCGCTTCCTCATACATAGCCGACTCATTTTCCTCAATAAGATTAATATCCACATGAGGTGAGATCGGAAACCCATACCTCTCAGGTTATTTTCTGACTCTCTCTGACCTACGCGGTCCTTGTGTATTCAAAGATTGTGGTGCAGTCTCATCCCTGATGGACTGTTCTTGTTCCGCTAAGGATTATGTGCCAGGAACAGTATCACTCCGATTTTCATCGAGTTCTACTTTCTTCCCACTTATCACTGCATTTAGGAATTCCTTCTTAAGGAAAACCGCATGTAGAGCAACAAATACTTTGTTCTCTTGTGGGTGATAGAAGTAATATCCTTTGGTTTCCCTATGATATCCTACAAATAGGCATTTATTCGATTTGGGTTCTAGTTTGGTACCTTCCAAATGTTTGACGTGTGCCCAGCAATCCCAAATCTTCAGGAATGAGAAACCCGATTTCTTTCCTGTCCATATTTCATACGGAGTCTGTTGAATAGACTTTGACGGAACCTTATTCAAAATAAGTATTGCACTGTTCAATGCATATCCCCAGAAGGAAATAGGTAGCTCTGTGCGACTCATCATAGACCTTACCATGTCTAACAAAGTTCGGTTTCTCTGTTCGGACACACCGTTTAATTGCGGTGTTCCTGGAGGAGTCCACTGTGAAAGCATACCATATTCTTTCAAGTAATCAAGAAACTCATTGCTTAAGTATTCACCACCACGGTCCGACCGTAATGTCTTAATACTTTTGCCGGTCTGGTTTTCCACTTCGTGTCGAAACTCTTTGAATTTCTTAAAGGTTTCCGACTTGTGTCTCATAAGATAAACATAACCATAACACGATGCATCATCCCTAAAGGTTACGAAGTATTCATATCCACCTCTAGCCTGGCTAGACATGGGCCCACAAACGTCACTATGAACGAGGGCTAACAGTTCGGTGGCACGTACACATTTACCGCTAAAAGGTGATTTAGACATCTTGCCTAATAAACAAGATTCGCAGACGTCATATGAATTTGGATCAAATCAGTCCAAGTACCCACTCTTCGAAAGTGTGGATATATGTGTCTTGTTTATGTGTCCCAACGACAATGCCACATGTAAGTTTCATCTTTGTTACTTACTTTAAGGCCTTTTGTTTGTTACATTATATGTTTGAGATTGATTCATATTCAAAATATAAAGACCATTATTTACATCAGCAGTGCAAATTTCCATATCATTTTTATACATAAAACACCCAGTGTTTCTAAATACAAAGTGTATACCATATTGGGTTAACATAGATACATAAATAATATCCTAGTCAAACTAGGTACATAATAACAGTATGATAGTTTAAGTACATGCCCCGAGGGCAGTTCCAAAACAAAAGTGCCAACGCCCAAAACGGCGACCCGTGTCCCATTTCCAACGCGGGGGTCAATCTTTCCTGAGGCCAGTCTCCTGCTAATCTGCAGATCTTGCACATCAATACATATATGAGTTCCACAACCAGAATCAAAAATCTAATTTTTAAAACTAGTAACATGTTTATTTTTAGAACAAACATACCTGAAGCCGGTGCCTTGCCCGCTTTGATTTCCTTCATGTGTGCCTTGTACTCGCGGCAATCACGCTTCCAGTGACCCCGCTTCCCGCACTGCAGACATATATCTTGGGATTTGTCCTTAGGTTTCCCAGAACCCTTTGACGATTTGACCTTGCCCTTCTTCTTATGCTTCTTCTTCTTGACACCTCCAGTCGCCTTGGGCCAAGCCCTCGGAGTCTGAGATGTTGAAGCAAAGTGCGCTTCGCGCAGAGTGGACATCAACTCTCCAAGAGTTTGGTCTTGGTTCAACATATTGTAGTTCGTGATGAACCCACTCCAAGTGTCGGGGAGAGACTGTAGGATCAAATCTACCGAAGTCTCAGCCTCGAAGACGATGCCCATCTGTCTGAGCTGTTCAATGCTAGCAATCATCTGTGACACATGGTGCTCAACAGACGTACCCTCTGACATGCGAGCGCGGAAGAGCTTCTTCTGCAACTCATATCTTTGCGATCTAAGATTAGATCGGTGAAGATCATGCAACTTTGCCATCATTTCATATGGATCCAACCTCTTGTTTTGACGACAGAATTACGGAGTCATAGCAGCAAGCATTACCGATTGAGCAGTCGCATTGTCATCGCTATGAGTCTTCCAAAGCTCTAGCTCAAGCAACTGATCAGGTCGGGGCTTAGGCCCAAGAGGTCTCTCTATAGTGTAGAGTAATTTCTCGGATCCCAGAACAATTCTGAGATTCATATCCCAGTCTTGAAAGTTTGTGCAATTAAAGACATTATCACCCATGACAATATCCATAATGCTTAACTTTCCTGTCATCTTAACCGCAATAGTCCAACTATTCGATTAACGATGTATGGGTACAGTCTAACTGTTACAAGAAAAATAATAATATATTAGTCCAACTAATAAAATAATTGACGAAATAATTTGAAAGCGCGTAAAGCTAAGTATTTGAACGAAATTGCAAATTCAATACTAGCCTCCCACTATTTTTCGGTGAGCCTCTAACCATATGTTGAGTACTCGGGAAACCTAGTTTCCTGGTGGGCTAGGATCCCGTTAAATAACACACAACCTTGACTTTGGCCAACAAGCTGTATGATATTTAACTAGGTAGATCTCTAAGATCAATTGGATCTCATCCGATTCCTAGATCCGGTAGGTGGACCTCCAAGTCCGAAACATATATACAATATATATGCCAATATATCCAATATATTTTCCTAACCTTTTTCCTCTGAATCTACTAAGCCTTGGCTTTGGCACAACAAGCTTAATGATTCCAGTTAAGCGGAACCCATTGACTTTGGAAAGCTTCGTAATTGATGTCGATGGACAAGAAGTGATCTTGACTTTGGCCAACAAATAACGACTTGGACAAAACATACGATATGGAACAAAGCCTTCATGATTCAAACACATTCGCGATGGACAAAGGTCTTGACTTTGGCCAACAAACCAGTGCCAATCTTGGATCTTGAGTAAGAATCACTCAATGGAAGGAAAACGCTTAATATTTGTTGAGGGTTTTCACGTAAATTGGCAACCAATTTATTATCTTTGTTAGGTCTCATCATACACCCTTAAGCATGCATTCTAAAAGCATAATAAGGTGCGGTAAATAAATTAATAATGATATGCGGATGGATATCTCACAGATTGTTCCTAGAACAAATCACTCTATTTCCTCTCCACGGCTAGCACTATTCTAACTTCTACCCAATTACATAATACAATTAAAGAAACCTCATTAACATTGAGGGGAATTAGGTGAGAAGAGAATTACAAATAATCGAGAGAGATAAGGCTGGACACGCAGTTCCAATTTAATAAATTCTAAATTTACAACAATTTCCAAAAATTGCCCTTTCCCTTCTAATATCCATCCGAAATACATTATTCATTCAACACATCCATGTATTCACACAAAGCATGTTATTCAATCAATCTAATCCAATTAATTAATCTTTGAATAAAGTGATCATCAAATGTTCAAACAACGATTTGATTTGCGCGAGTCCAACTCTTTTGAGAATAAATACTCAAAGTACGAATTCTTGAATTATATCGAACTACAATTTAAATCTAATTTAATTTGTATTCAATACTAATTCTATATTTAATTCAAAATTAAATAATTACACTTTTAAATGTGCATTTACGACTTAGATTCCAAATCTAATCTAAATGGGTCTAAAAGCCCAATTAACATCCAATGTCATTTAATTAAAGTCCAATGGGTTTTCAATTAATTTCTTAAGGCATGGACTTTGGTCAATATGGGTCAAACCCAACTACCAAAGCCCAATTAAGGAATCACCATATTTGCCAAGAAACCAATTTCGGCCATTAGGCCTAATTAAACATAAAAGGCCCATTTGTCATATTTGGACTTAATGAAATGATTTAGGCCCAATTTGGATCCAATCCAATTGACCTAAACCAACTTGGCCCAACCAAGCCCATTAGGCCCAAATACAACATTACAAGCCCAATTCTAAATTAAGCCCAATTAATCAAATTCTAAAATTCCAAATTTCATAATTTAATTAATTAAAGTGTATTGCATTAATTAATTATCTAAATTAACATTTCCAAAAAATCAATTTAATTAATTAATCATGCTTTAATTTTTTCAACACATGTCCAACATTATTGAAACAAAAAATCATACCATTTCATGCTTCTCAAGGTCACGGCATTTTTGGATCTTTTTTGTCTGATTCTGATTTCAATCTGATTGAATCTTAAATCATTATTTCCAAGTCTTTAAACACATCCAATGGTCTTAAAATAAAAAATACCATGATATTAGGGCATATAGTATTCGACCAAGCCTTGCATATTTGGGAAAATTAATCCAATTAATTTTTCTACAAATTGATCATGCATAACTCCAAGATATTAACATACAAGCATACTCAAACAAACAATTTCATTAAAATATGTTTAAATCAAAAATACCCAAATCAAGATTATAAACCATAAGTTCAATTTCATGCATAATAAGGCTCACGATACTATTGTTGGTCTCTAAGACATTCCAAGATCATATAAAGCAATGAAATCATGTGAATACTAAAGTAAAGTATGGCAGAATCATACTTACAAAGAGCGAATGTTGGATCCGTTGAACACAAAACTTTTTCTCCTTGTAGTTTCGGCCAAGGTCTCATTGGGGATGAAATCCAAGCTCCAAGCCTTTGAGTTGATTCCAAGCTCAATGATAGGTTTCCCTATCACGTTGAATGATCCTTTGATGTGCTAGCAATGGAGATTTTTGCCATAAAAATCACCTCTTCTTCCTTTGATGTTTTCGGCCAAAGAAGAAAATTTGGAAGAGTGTTTTGGTTCCAAAACCGTGAGGGAGAGAGAGTGTGCAAGACTTGTGATTTTTTTTCTAAAACAATTACTAAAGTCATTCACATAATCTGGTATATCCTTTTTCCAAAAAAGAATAAAGCAAATTGGAGGGAAAATGGCATTCAATGCCTTCAACAACTCCCATCATGAATAGTGATTGGTTGTCAATCATAAAAAATGTGACATGACTTCCATCATTAAAGTGACAGGCGATGTGACTTGCGATGTGACTTGTGGGCCGCACTTTAATTCAAAATACGAGTGGGCCCGCAAACACATTTCGGGCTCGGGTTCGTTAATTCTGAATTAACAAACTTTCCGTTGCGACGTAATTAAATCAAATTTAATTAAATAATTATGCCTAGCAAAATTACTATTCACGTCACTCGCGAATTAATTCTAAATTAATTCGTTAGCCCGTATTAAAATCTAATTTTAATTCTGCGTCGAAATCTAATTTCGTTTAATATATCGAATATATTATTTTATCGATTAATTCCAAATTAATCGTTCTCTCTCTTCAAATAGTATTTTATCCCAGATAAAATCTCTCCGCAATTAATCATAGATTAATTATGTTCGAATCATACATCATCGGTGAATCTTCGGGAAGCGACCCAAGAGATCCCTGGATATGTTGGCAGTAAATTCGGTCGTCGGACTATCCGAACACGTACGTACCTCGTACTACATTTTTACCGATTTACGAGACATGGTTGGCTTCTAGCAAAGCACCGTGCCTACCCAATTCTCTACAAATATTCTTAATGGAATATATAATCTATGTCAGGCGTAGTATACGTAGTATTGTGTATTGCGATCCAGTATCGGATGTCACATGCAAGGCCTGGGGCTGGAATAGTGTCTGCCCCGTACGAAGCATATATCAAATTACAAGCAACTAGTCTCTTTAATCGGATAATCATGACCATGTCATATTATCCCGATGGTTACAACCTATTAGAGTACCAGTTCTGTATCCCTGCGTGATCATCATCTCCATATGACTGAAGTGATACTTCCATCTTGACATCACACCCAATGCACTACGATTCTCAATAAACCCAGAAGAGGCGTACACAAAACTTGTTAAAGTCGTGGACGACCAAAACCAAAGTGTATTGATTGTCGCAAGTACTAGCTATGCAAGTCTCAGGTTAAGACCAAATACACTTACCCTGATGCGGATTCCCATAGACACATAGTCATACTACCAATGGGATTTCGCGAGGTCTATCCAGAGCGAAGTTATTTCCGTACCATCGGTAAACACAACCTCCTATCACACTTGCATAAGTATCCAATACTTAAATATATGAGAACTATGATGTTACGCTTCTATAACACGCACAAGTGCAATACTAGTCTACTCCGTATTATCGATGTCCAGTCTCGATAATACTACGATTAGGGATATTTAATGATTAAACCTTTATGGATTGATATTGTCTCATATCTTATAATCTGGAACTAATTATATAGACTTTTATCATTTATATATTTAAGTAATCAAATTACAAAATGATAAAATGCAATTTCATTGTCACATAGTTAATTTGTACAAAAACCACAATGTCTTTTACAAATAGTGACACTATGGGTCATAATTTTCTAACATATGGCTTGAATACACCTAATATTTTTGTCATTAGCTAATAAATTTTATGCTTTGGTATGGCCTCCACATTTATGTGTTTGCCATTGAAAGAAAGCATTGAATGCTTAATGACAAAGCCATTGTCTTTAGCTTAACATTTCTTAAACTTTGGTATGGCATTCATATTTTTTTGTGTTGGCCATTGCAAGAAAGCATTAAATGCTTAATGACAAGGTTAGTTGGCTTATGTAAGAGAATATAATCTCTACCATTTCTCTCACTTCCTAAGGTTAACACTTTGCATTCATTCACACAATTGTTGTGAGAAAGATTTGAGAGAAAATAGAGAATAACTTCATATATTCACAAGTGTTGTGAGAGTATTTGAAATTCCAAGGAGCCAAACACCATTGTGACATCCTAAATCTCTAAATAGTTTAGAGGTTTAATCTTTGTGAGTGAAGCCCACACTTCAGTTTGTTGGTTTCGAGTCAAAGTTCAAAAGATCGAGTGGTTGATCCAAGTGTTGGACACCAAAGGAATGATCTTGGCTACTACAACAAAGGGAGAAGGCAAAGAAAATTTTGGAAGATCCATACCGGACCAGTGCCACCACAAGCAACTTCCGCCGCGCTAAGGAAAATTGTTTCCTACAATTGGTATCAGAGCTTAAGGTTGAAAAGTTTTCTTAACCCTTCTCATTTTAGTTTTAATAATTTATATGAGATATAGATTATTAAAAATGCATGTTGTGATGAGTAGGCACAATTAGATTCATGAGATGAATGGTTTTTTAATGTTCATGTGATGAATGTTTACTTTGATTCATGTGATGAATGTATTGCGTTGATCGTTAATTTTTCCGGCTCTTATTTTTAGTATTGGAAATGTAAGACCATAAGGTCATATTCTTTCAAGTGTTGTAAGTTCATTTTCTTTGTAATAAGTCCATTTTTTAACTCAATTTGTAACTTGGAGGATCTGATTCCGCGAAGGACTCATTACGAACCTATTCCACGAAGAACTCAACAACATACCATGGAGCAAGATTTGAAGACCAATGGATGCCTTGGATTTATTGTACTAATTAGATTAGTATAGAAACAATAAGAGCCTGGTTAATGCAATTTATGGATTTATGTAAAACTTCATTCCGTTACGAGTCCGTAGAAAAAACGGGGACCAAAACGGACTCCGAAAGCCCCGAAATGGAGAAAATAAAGTACCAGTGTTTCGACAGCGACGACAGGCGTTTGAACTCCAGTCAAACGCAACTCAAACGTGATGCTACTGCCTGGAAACATTCGAACGCCAAACAAACGCTACATGAACATTTTCAGCCCAGACTTGAGCATATATATATGGTTTAAATTGTTTATTAACATGTCATATAGCCTAGGGTGCCTACTCTTGCATTTTCACATGCCATAACATGTAGACATGCATGATATTCAAGTCATAAAATATGATTTTATGTAAATTTAAAAGTTAAATTAGAATATAAGATGCATGTAAACAAATTAATAAGATTAATTAGTTTAAAGGTTTAAAAATTATGAATTCAAGTTTAAGAACAAATGGACATTATGAGTATATTATTTTCCTTGGTATATCGGATGGAAACCCGGATATAAATTCCATAGCCGCTTCCAAATGGACGGTAATTTGGTTTGCACTCGGGATATAATTCCACGTACCTTTGGAGTAAATAACGTACTTTTAATCTATTAAATGGTTTAATGACATATAGTCCATTCATTGAATTCTAAATTTTAAAACCTATAGATGGACTAGTAATTTAAGAGTTAAATTGATTAGATCACTATAACAACTTGATTAAATTAGTTTAATTAAGTTAATTGGTTAGTAGAGACTAATCGGGATTAGTGAATAAAATTTTAAGAGTTAAAATTGGTTAGATCACTAAATTATCAACTAGTATTAATTAAGGTTATGACTTTAGCCGAGCATAATCTAAGATTTATAAGATACTAGTGAGATATAAGCCTTACTTTTTAAAATAGTGAGTGGGAGGGGTATACCACAATATATCCCGCGATCTCCATTGTTATCCAGAAACGTGAGATTCAATAGGCGCCTCGAGACGGATTTGCTTTCATCCCCCTACGGATGGTGTCCTTTTTAGGTCAATATTAGGTTTGGATTTCGAAAGGATAGAGACTCTAGATGTATCTGGTGATTTGACTTACCCTACGGCGGCACTTCACTAGTTAAGTCCAAGGGTTCCGAAATGATGGGTCACACTTACAAATAAATGATTAAGTTGTTAATCAAAGCTTCCTTGATCAAAATAACGGTAGTTGATTAATATAGGAATAAGAGTTATTTCAGATATATTAATCAATTGAGACTGTCTCAATCTATGATGCAAATACTTGACCTACCCTACGGTGGCATTTATTTATGGGATGATAGATAATCATTGCATAGTAATTATTTTAGGTTTCTAATTCATTATACAGTGATCATGCATCATGTTTAATTTTATGCATAAATATTTGACAATTTCAATATGCGACGAATGAATATTGAATGCGCATTTATTATTTTTTCAGCCATGGCATCTGCAATAATCTCAATTCTCAAACAACAAGAAAAATTAACCAGGGATAATTATGTTAAATGGAAAAGTGACATTAATGCTATATTGGTTTGCGAAGACCTTAAATTTGTCCTAATAGAGGAATGTCCTCCTGAGCCAGCACCAAATACTGGCAGAGCTGCACATAATGCCTATAATAATTGGATTAAAGCTGATGAGAAAACCCATAGTTATTTGATAACATCCATGTTTGAGGTTTTTGATGCACAACATAAGCCTATGGCGACAACATCAATGATTATGCAGTCATTACAGAACATGTTTGGGCAACCTTCAGACCGGCAACAACATGAAGCAATTTCCTCTGTATTGACCGCTAGAATGAAGGAATGCACATCAGTTCGAGACCATGTGTTAAGGATGATGGCTCATCTTAATATGGCTGAAACCCATGGTGCACGTATCAATGTGCAAAGCCAGGTGACAATGATCATGGAAACCATTCCGAAGAGTTTCCTGCAGTTTAAGAGCAACTGTTCTATGAACAAGTTGACTTTCACATTGACTGAACTGCTGAATGAGCTCACCAATTATGAATCTATTATGAATGGTCCTCGTAGGCCCAATACCGAGGCACATGTTGCCGAATCTTCTAAATCTGCAAAGAAGAAGAAGAATAAGAAAGGCAATTGGAAGGCAAAGGTAAAACCAATGAAAAAGAAGAACAATAAAAGCTCCAAATGAACCAATGCCAAATGAAAATGTTTCCATTGTGAACAACAAGAGCATTGGAAAAGTAATTGTCCAAAATACCTTGCAGAGCTTAAAGAAAAGAAGAATACAGGTAAATACGATTTACTTGTTATTGAGTATTTTTTGGTGGAGGATGATAAATCCATATGGATTGTTGATTCTGGTGCCACTAACCATGTTTGTTGTTCTTTACAGCTACTTGATTCATGGAGGGACCTTACTGAAGGTAGCTTTACCATGAGAGTTGGGACAGGGGGGGTGTTGTTTCAGTAAAAGTAGTGGGAGATTCCAAGTTAAACTTTAATAATAGTTATTTATGTTTAAATGGTGTGCTATATATTCCTAGTTTTCGCATGAATTTGATTTCTGTAACAAAACTTATGGAATGTGGTTTTTCTGTTTCGTTTAATAATAAGTCAGTTATTATTAGTAGAAATAGATTAAACATATGCACGGAAAACTCCGAAAACAATCTATATATATTAAGGCCGTTAATGCATGAATCACTGCTTAATACTGAAATGTTTAAGATTGAAAGATCTAAAACTAAACGGCAAAATATTTCTCATGATGATGCCTATTTATGGCACCTTAGACTTGGTCACATTAACCTTGACCGGATAGATAGACTAATTAAGAACGGAGTTTTTAATTAGTTAAAACTATGTACTTCACCTGTCTGTGAATCATGTATGACCAAAAGACCTTTTACTGGAAAATGGATAAGAGCAAAAGAAATACTTGAGCTAATACATTCGGACATTTGCGGACCGATGAATGTAAAAGCCCGATGTGGTTTTGACTACTTCGTCACTTTCATTGACAATTATTCCAGATATGGGTATGTTTACCTAATGCATCACAAGTCAGATACATTTTAAAAGTTCAAAGAGTATCGTGCTAAGGTTGAGAACCAGTTAGGTAAAAGCATCAAAATTCTACGATCAGATCGTGGAGGAGAATACCTTGATAGAGATTTCGAGGAATTCTTAGTTGAGCATGGAATTGTTTCACATCTCACAGCACCTGGAACACCACAACAAAATGGTGTTGCAGAAAGGAGAAATTGAACCCTACTAGACATGATGAGATCAATGTTTAGTTATAGCACTCTACCTAGTTCATTCTGGGGGTATGCATTGCAAACTACAATGTATATCCTAAATGTAGTTCCTTCTAAGTCTGTTCCTAAGACTCCCTTAGAGTTGTGGAATGGTCGTAAAATTAGTTTGTGACATTTTCGCATATGGGGGTGTCCGAAACATGTACTAAAGAACAAGACTACTAAGTTGAAACAAAACTGCAGCATTACTCGCATCTTGCAAAATAACCAAAATAACAGAGATGATAATAGCAGTAAATAAAAAACTTATAAAATAGATTAATAGGCAATGATACATATCTTTCAGCTTGGCTTCGAATAAGCTTGGCCGGACAACTTTTTTTGGAGCACTTAATATCTAGCCGGATATAGACTAAGAAATTATATGTCCGACCAGACTTGATGGAAGGCTGGCTAGATATGTTTTGAAGAACAGAATCATGCATTCTTAAAATCAGAAACTTGAAAGCACGTTCTAACAGTGTACAATTTCAGAAATTCCAACTTTGCACAATTTTCATATTTTGACCATAATATTTTAATCCAATATCAGTAAGTAAGGTGATTTCAGTTCCAGATGAAGGAAGACTCAAAGATATACTACTTTTAAGTTCACAAGATTTTCTAATTCTGAGGTTTTCAAGGCCGAAAGTGATGAAATATTCAAAGTGTGTTATGTGTGATTATTAAAGTCATTATCCAAAAAAAAAAGGAAAATGATAATTTACAATTGTCAAACTTCGAGAAAATGGTGGAGCAAATGGTGGAGAAAATGATGGAGAAAGCTTGCAAAATTTCTATAAATAAAGGTGCTATGTACCTCATTTTCCTCATTTTGGATTCAATAGTTTTCTCTGAAAATTTATGGATTTCTAGCTCTTGTTTGTTTTATTTTTTAAAAGCTTTCTTATATTTTCTTTTTCTTTCAGTAATAAAATTATGTGTGTTTTTATTCAAATTATGAGCAGTAATTTCTTTTTGCTAGGGTAAAGGGTGAAGCTTTTAATATGAAAATTTAAATTAATCTCACTTATATTATAATATATAAATGAAATCTAATGATTAATATTTAATTTAAATATGGATTAATTATTGACAAACTTTGTTACCGCATATATGGCTGGTTTTATTTATTTGCCATAATTGAGTACCTAACTGGACTTGTTATAGACAAAGTTATCACCGCCCTTATGGCTGGTTTTAAATATTTTGGCATAATTAATTCCTGAAATAAATTAATTGGGTAATAACGATAATTTATATATTATAAGAAGTGAGATTTCTAAATTTGAAATATTAAAAGTGGATCCTCTAACCCCAGTATTTTATTTTATTATTACAGTTTAAATTAAAATTCTCCAATCACTTCAAACAATTCAATCTTTTTCTTTTCGCTCAATTATTATTTTATCTTATTAAATCTATTCCAGGTGGATCGACCCCGGTCTTACCGGGTTATTTTATTACTTCGACACTTTTATACTTAGGAGTAAAGAACCACTTTTTGAACATGTCAAGTTTTTTGCGCCGTTGCCAGGAGATATAATTTAGTAGATAAACTAATAATTTAACATCCTTGTATATTTTTTCTTTTATTTTTATTTTTATTTTATTTTTATTTTTATTTTTTGTATTTCTTTTGTTTATATTTTCGGTATCTCATGTCAAGTTTTTTGCGCCGTTGCCAGGAGATATAATTTAGTAGATAAAATAATAATTTAACATCCTTGTATATTTTTTCTTTTATTTTTATTTTTATTTTTATTTTTATTTTATTTTTATTTTATTTTTTGTATTTCTTTTGTTTATATTTTCGGTATCTCATTAGATCTAATCACTACATTTGTATTTTATTTCCTTATTTTTATTTTCTTTTCTTTTGTCATTATTTTTATTTTTATTTTTTGTCCCACTTTTTATTTTATTATTATTATTATTATTATTATTATTATTATTATTATTATTATTATTATTATTATTATTATTATGTAAGTATTTCATTTTTAAATTTTAGCATATAGTCTACATTTTAGTTGCATGAGACATTGGTCTCAATCATCTAGTGGTAGATTAAATAGAGAGTCTTCTTCACCTTCATCATCAGTCAAAATGACCGAGAATCAAAATGAAAATCCACTTGTCCGAGTTGAAAATCCAATTGATCATGAAGAAACGAGTCTCAACCTGGCGATCTTAATCATCCTACGACACTCAGAAAATTCATGAATCCCACTAGGACAGGATCACCATCTTGCATTGTTTTTCCCTCAGATGCAGCACGTTTCAATTTTAAGCCAGGTATCATCCAATTGTTACCCACATTTCACGGTATAGAATCAGAAAATTCTTATCAGAACTTAAGGGAATTTGAACAGGTATGTAACACATGCATATACCAAAATTACAACATGAATATAATTGGATTAAAGTTTTTTTCCTTTTATTTAAAGGATAAAACTAAAATTTGGATTTAAAACCTTAGGTCATGATCCATCAGAACATGAGATGATTTGCAAGAACATCATAAAAAAGTTCTTTACCCTCATAGGAAAAACTCCTTTGACAATCACAACTTTCACACAAGAGTCGGGGGAAATATTTTACCAATATTGTGAGAGATTTAAAGAGATGTTGAATGTTTGTCCATATGACGAATTTGAAACATGGAGGCTGGTTGCCTACTTCTACGAGGGGTTAACACCACAAGGTAGACAAGTAGTAGAAATGATATGTAATGGTGAGTTTAGGGACAAAAATCCTGAAGATGCACTAGATTACCTAGAACACATAGCAGAAAATGCATAATAATGGGATACAATTGGCACTTATGAGTCTTTTGTAAAACCACAGTCATCTGGTAGAGGTATGTTTAACCTTAGGGAAGATCATGACCTTTCTGCTAAATATGTATCTCTAGCTAAGAAAATTCGAGGCATTAGAAATGAGGAAAATTGATCATGTCGAGTCAAGTCAATAAGTATCTTGTCAAATCTGTAATTCAAATGAGCATGTCACACAAGTTTGCTCAACCTTGCCAGCCCTGCAAGAATGTCTTCATGACAAAGTCAGTTCCATAAACACTTTCAATAGACCAAATCCAAACCCGTACTCCCAAACCTACAATTCTGGATGGAGAAATCATCCAAACTTAAATTGGAGGAATGATAACTGATTATTGGTAATTATATCACTATTTTCCACTAATTTAACCTAATATTTTATATAGTTTCTCGAGTTTTATGAACTTTTTGATGTGTTTTTGTTTATTTTGCAGATAAAAATAATATTGGGACTAAATGGAATCAACTCGGGGCTAAAACGATGAAATTCGGAGCAAAAAAGGTCAAAAACGAAAAGTTACTGTACGCGTCACGAAGTGCAGTCCTAAATTCAGTTTTGCGCAAGTTTGGTATTTTGGCCATAACTTTTCATCTGATATCCGATTGAGCTGATTCAAGTTTCAGATTAAAGAAAACTCAAAGATCTACAACTTTAAAATTTTAAATATTTTTGAATTCTGAATTTTTCAAGACCGAAATTAACGAATAATCCAATATTTTGTGTAATTACTAAAGTCATTATCAAAAAATAAAAAAATGGAAAATGACAATTTACAATTGTCAAACTTCCACAAAACATGCTTGCATGTTTGGTGGAGTGTGTTTTGTGGAGTGTCTTGTGGCATGTTGGTGGAGTGTTGGTGGAGTATTTTGTGGAGTGTTTGGTGGAGTGTTTGGTGGAGCAATTGGTGGAGAAATTGGTGGAAGCCTTTAGATTTTCCTATAAATACCAAGCCATTTCATTTGTAATTCTCATGCTTTCCGTAAGTTTTTGTAAAGAATTTAAGGATTGCTTCTTGTTTGTATTTATTTTCAGTATTTAATTTATGTATTTTTATTTTCAGTAATAGTAGTAGTTTTTTATTTTATTTACTTTTATGTTTTGTAGTTAATTTTCCGCTGGGGGAAGGGTGAAGCTTTTATTATTTTAGTTTAGATTAATCTCCTTTAATTATAATATGAAAAATTATAATTTAACATAAAAGATTATACCGCCTTAATGACTGGTTTTATTTATTTGACATAATGTGACACCACCTATATAGCCGTTTTTATGTGACAGATGATTACCGCCTATATGGCTGGTTTATGGACAAATAATGATATTGCCTTTATGGTCGGTCAGACTTAATTAAAATCTGACTTAATGAGGATACCGCCTATATGGCTGGTTGGTAATATCACTGATAAATTCTACATTATAGTAAGGGAGATTTCTAAATTAGAAATAGTAAAGGTGGATCCCCCAACCCCCAGCATTTTATTTTTATTCTAGGGAAGTGATGAAACACAATATCCACACACTTAATAATTGATTTTTTTTTATGGGTAATTCTTTAGTTTTTTATTGAGTCTTAAGCTTAATGCTTCTTGTTAATTGGCCATTAATAAGATTGATTTGGTAAACTTAAAATGAACTTGATGAAGGGATTTTAGGTTTCAGCCTTAGATTCAATAGCCCACAATCTTCCTTGAGGATATATAACTCTTTAATAGATTTCCTTACAAGATAGACATATACCTGCCGGGCGGGGGTAGCCACTTTTGGAACTTGAACTTAATGAATTCAGGTAACTTGGTTAACATAGACATATGATTAATTGGGTTATTTGGGTATTTGCGTCTGACCATCGACAGAGGCTTTTGCATATCTTCGTGTTCCAGGTTAGCAAACTGACTTATTACACATATATAAGAGAATCAATTCATCTTTAGGATAATATTGTGTGGAATCACAACCCTAAATCCTTGTATCTTTTATTTATTTTTCTTAGTATTTTTTTTTGTTTATTTTATTTAAGCAAATCCACATTCAACCAACCAAAAGCAATCATTATCTTCTCCCTTAATTAGATACTTGTAAATAAATAGTATCAATAATTAATAACAACAGTAGGAATTAAGTCATCGTGGGATCGATACATTTTATACTACTTGAACGATACGTGCGCTTGTGTTATACGCGTGTGATTACGCACCGGTCATATCCAAGCACAACCATCGTAAAACCTCCCTAGGTACACCAGAATTTCCGAATTTCACAGAATTATACACCATATGTCCCACCGCCTAAGAAAACCCTTGAGGATACCTTGCATGCATTCATTATGAAACAGAAAGCCATCAATAACCAAAATGTACAAACATTGATTGATCTGAATGATAATTTCTCCAAAATCACATATGTTTTGAACATTAATGAGAAATGAAAGTTTCATGCACAACAATAGCCAAACCCCAAGAGTCATCAAAACCCTCACGAAGGTAGTTCTGGTAGTCAACAAATAGACCAAGTCAAATCTATTATTACTCTTTGCAGTGGTAAGGTCATCCACAGACCTATTCTTGAACCTCACGAAGATAAAAATAAATCAGAGTCAGAGGATAAGGAAGGGTTGATTGATGAACCATTACCCGTCGTTGATGATAACAATTTCTCTCATGCCCTCCATTTCCTCAAGCATTAAAAACAAAAAATTGAACCATTCCCCAGAGATTTATGAAATATTCAAACAGGTAAAGGTCCATATTCATTTGTTAGATGTCATCCAACAGATACCATCTTATGCCAAATTTTTGAAATTGTGCACTGTTAAAATGAAACATCAGGTAAGAAAGAAAGCTTTTATAGCTGAACAAGTAAGATTCATTCTCTCAACTAATAATGCATTAAATTACAAGGACCCCGGATGTCCAACTATTTCTTGTATTATTGGAAATTAAAAAATTGAAAACATGATTTGCTTGATCTTGGAGCCAGTGTCAATTTGCTTTCATTTTTGTTTTACAAACAACTTAATATTGGCGAGTTAAAACCAACCTCAACTATTTTTTTACTTGCCGATAGATCAGTCAAAGTGAATTATTGAAGACGTGTTATTACAAGTCGATAAATTCATATACACTGTGGATTTTATTGTCTTGGAAATACAACATGTAGCAGACAATTATAAGCCAATTTCTGTAATACTTGGTCGCCCATTTTTAGCAACAGCTAACGCTTTAATTATTTACAAGAATGGAATCATGGATTTGTCTTTTGGCAATATGATTTTGGAGCTAAATATTTTTAACATGTGCAAACAATCATATGATGAGGATAGTGAGAACGAAAGCTTAGAATTAATTGAACCAATTTTAGAGAAGCTTATTCAGGGGAGTTTATCTAATCCCATGGAAATTTGTATAGCTAATTTTCTTGAATCAAATACACAATTAGATTCAGATATTCCTAACAGTTTTTTACTTAATTCTACACAGGTAATGGAAGATGATGGAGAGAAGAAAAATCTTGAGGAATTAGGAACACTGGAAGAAGAAAAATAAGAGGAATCACCTAATTTCGAATTGAAGACTTTGCCTGAATGATTGAAATATAATTTTTTTGGAGATAAACAAACTTATCCTACGGTAATTTCTTCTTCTCTAACAAGCGATCAAGAAGGTAAGTTGTTAAATGTGTTGAGAAAACATAAACTAGGAATTGGATGGACTTTAAAAGATATAAAAGGCATTAATCCTTTAAAATAGACACAAAGAATACATTTCAAAGATAATGTCAGGACCCATCGACCACCCAAAAAAAATATTAAACCCTTACAAGAAAGAAATGGTTAAAGCACGAGTCCTTAAATTTCTTGATTCATTCATCTCTTATATACATGGTTTGGAGAAAAGCACATGTGCTAAGAAACGAAGAGCTAAATAATTAGGTGTTTGTTATAAATGTGAACGTTGGACGTGCAACACTCCTTATAGTTCTTTAGGAATGATGTCTAATAATCGAGAAGAAAAAAATCGATCCATTAAAGATGGCTTGAGTAAGGAGTCATTAGATAATATATCATTGTTAGGGTTGGTGCTCATAGTGCCAATTCGGATCGTATTTATGTCCGATTCATGAATAGATCAATGTCTTTTTCCATAATATTACTAATTTAATGGTAGCACCTATTGTCTTTTATATACATATTCGATCTAATTACGATTAGATATCTAATTATGATTAGATTGAAACTAAATGTGATTTAGTGATACGTATACATTAGACAAAGACTCTAGGATTTACAACGTAGTGCGCAGTTACAACGTAGTTTGTAATTGACATTGGGAAGCGTCGCTATAAGTTGTATATCCTTAAATAAAGTTTATGGTCAAGATTTACTAACACGGGTCGGTTAGTAAAATCCGTTGAGACCAGTACATGTCGTATATCGTGACTTGGTCCGATGGTTTATCTCAATGAATCATGATTCTTGGGAGACTCGTATAGACATGTAGGTGTTTATTTGATAAACACTGAACGACTCATTAAAGATTTCTTAATAGATGGTACACCAACATCAATAGGAATCTTCTCGAGTTGAGCGAGCATAGTGGTCATTCGACTTGAGATACCACAATGGATATATGAGTTATCCTCCATACTTTGATGGCAGTCACGTCACCGATCTTTTTAGATCAGACCTCCGCTTCTTCGTTGGGTGTGGACTGATGCTCATGATATCCAGTGCGTATCAAGATAGAATCTGTCAGTCCTGTATACAGGGTATAGGTATCCTACACGTGTTTGCTATCTAGTAAATCCATGGCCGTGGTATAACTTTGGAAGCTAGTTCTGAGTGTTATTTAGAGATCGTAAATTTGAAAGTCGACTATATTATACCATAAGGATTTGACGTTGTTATCTATATCCCAGGTATAATATGGATAGCCTGTGACGGAGGGATTATACTTATGCAATGACCTCGACTTGCATAGTTTAGCGAGATTATCCGTGGTCGTCATAATTCATAAGTGGATGAATTATGGACACGAAATTGGATTTCGTGACGGATAAACCTAAACTTAGAGAGTCCTACAATATGAAGTGTACTCGTTGAGCACCTGGGCAACATGTTATGAATAATATAGATTATTCATAATACTTTATCGGATTAAATGAGGTAATTCGAATCGTTTAAATGGTTAAACGAAAACACATGCATAAGGGCATTTTTTGGTCAATCGTAATTATTGTGTATTTGTATTTGATACATAATTTGATTAGATATACATTAATTAATTGTCAAAAGAGACTTTGACACATGCCATTAATATATGTATTTGTTATCTAATGTAAAATAAAAATACATATATATAATAATTATATTAATTAATTATTTATATATTTAAATGTTAAATATTTGAATAATTAAATAATATACTTTTTCATAATTGTTATGAAAAATGTTTGATTATTATTGGTTACAAATGACATGATTTTATTAAGCTTTAAGTGTGCAAATTTGAGTTTTCAAATTAATGCTTATTATATTTAATTAGATTAAATTGCAAAAATGACCAAATTACCCCTAGAAAAGTCGTCATCATGTTGTTTTTAAAAGAGAAAAAAATTTTCTTTTTGCTTCCAATGGAAGCTTCATGACCGAACATACTCCACTACAAAGCTCTCAATTTTTGTTTAAAGAAACAAAAAAGAAGGTGAAGAAAATTAAGAAAAACTTAAGGAAACAAGGAGAAGTAAAGATAATTCTTTATATCCCCAAGCTTGGAAAGCATGTTTCTTGTTCTTGATTTACTAGAATGGTTCTAGGGTTACTTACGTCTTAGAAATTTGGATTTTTTGATTTGGAGGATGGAATTGAAGGCTTGGTGCATGTGTGAAGTTGTATTGAATGATATTAGTGTAATAATTGTTCAATTTGATCATTTGATGATATGTTGCCATTCTAGAGTGTTATGACCACTCTTGTAATGCCTAGAACTGTTCTTGGGTGCTTCATTGGTGGTGGATTGGATTGGTGTTGTGATTAATTTGATTAATGTTGAAAGAGTTGGATTAAAGCTTGAAAAATTGATTATTTTTGTTACAAAATCAGATCTGGAAAAATTGGGTTTATCAACGTTACCAGGTGACTTTTGAGCCAACCGGGTGACGGCTGCCCAAACAGTGAATTTGTCACTGTTTAGGCAGCTCATGAACTGTCCTAGCATTATTGGGGCTGACCTGGGCAGCCCTCATGTGCATTGGGTGGTCGGTTCGGTTAAAAATGCATTTTATGCCATATTACGGAAAAAACATTTTCGTAAAAGTTTCGCGACGTTTCTTAGTTATTTATGTCGTTATTTGATATCGAATAAATATGTTTAGGTGAAATATGAATGAATTATTCGTACTGGATATTGAATAATTCATTCGGTAATTTAAAAAGTTTTAAAATTACGATTTCACCCGAACCGCGAGCTTCCACTGCGCTCGCGCCAAAACCCCAACAATCATTGACTCTTGAGACATATCCTAATGGATTTGAAAGATTGATTCACAATTTACATGCATGATTTCAAAAAGAAAGACAACAATATAGTCTTGGGAATCTGACTTTAAAAGACCATGTTTGTCAATTTATAAGAAAATTGGATGAGAAGCATATCCTCGACCCATAGAGGGCGTTCAAGCCGTTACTGGATGTAAAACCAGAGGAAGATGTGAGCCACAATCACAACTACATTTCAATTTATTGTTTTGATTTTCTTTTATTGTTTTAAACTATAACCTTTCTTTTTAGTAGTAGTGTTATAGATTCAATTGTCTATTCCACAATAACCATGTGATGTCTTCTAGACTAAACTTTTTCTTATTTAGACATTGGGGACAATGTCTCAATTTGGTTGGGGGGTGGATAGCTGACTAGAGTGTTTTTATTTTAGTTTGTGTTATTTTCTTAAAAAAATATATTATTATTTTATGTAAAAAAATTTATTTTTATTTCAAAATAATTCGTAACAAGTTATTTTTGTTCCTTTCTTTTTGAATTATTTAAATTTGTGAATTCTCCATAATATTGATTAAATTTGATCTTTATAAGCTCATTTGACAGGAGTTATCAACATATACGGTAACATATGATCGATGGTTGTAATTGAAAATTTTGTAATATTCAGTTCTCTAATTTGTTGGAATTAACACCTAAAGGAAGTGAAATTTATGTTTTTATTTAAAAAAAAAAACTAATCATGCTTTTACTTAGTAACCGGACATCTTGCCTCAATAAGCAGTGATTGTTCGTGTAAAATGGTAAAGCTTGAGTTAAAAAAAATAAAATGTGTGAATAAGTTCGATTTTGTAGCCACTCTAACTCGATCAATTAAGTCCGTAGGGGTGTTTTAACACTTAGTGTCCTAAGGCCAACTGGTCTGGGAGTCACTGGCCCAAAGCTCGTTACATGGGTTAAAGAGAAATCTTAAGAAAATCAGACACTTTTTCTTTTAATATCTGATATCCGAGCAATTAAGTCTGTAGGGATGTCATAACACCTAGTGTCCTAAAGGCAGCTGGTTTGGGAGTCACTGACCTAAAGCTCATTACAAGGATTGAAGATGTATTATTACCCCAAAAAAACTATTTTTGTATTAATAAATAAACTTTCATTACCAAAAGGAGTGAACTCTAATATAATTTTAGAATAAAAATATTATTCTCTTTTGAACAAGACCTGTGAATATTGTGGGCACAATGAATTGATTGACACTTTATTTTATGTGTGTATGGAAGAATGGTAAAACGTACATGAGAATTTACTTATTTGATTATTTAGAAAAAAAGAAAATAATTATTAACTTGGATACTAATTTTTCTTTTAAGTTTTCGCTTAAATTACTAAGGACTAGTAATAAGCTGACTGGGGGGGTGTGATGAACATTAAAAAGTGTACATTTATTAAAAGAACAATTAATCATTTTACGGTTGTAGTTTCATTAATCCTCTTAATTTAGCACATTTGTGAAATAATAATTAAATTTATGTTATATATATATTTATTGTGATTTTTATTTCATATGTAGGTGAAATAATACTTTGGATTCCTAACTAAAAAATGGACTTAACATTTGGATTTTGGAGACCAGAAACTTGAAAGGACGTTCTAAGAGTGTACAATTTCGGAAATTCTAACTTTGTGTAACTTTTGTATTTTGGCCATAAATTTTACTCCAATACCATAGTAAGGTGATTTCAGTTCCAGATGAAAAAGACTCAAATATCTACAACTTTGAAGTTCACAGATTTTCTAATTCAGAGATTTTCAAGACCGAAATTGATGAAAAATCCAAATTGTGTTATTTGTAATTATTAAAGTCATTATAAAAAAAATGGAAAATGATAATTTACAATTGTCAAACTTCCACCAAACATGAAAATGATGGAGAAAATGGTGGAGAAAGCTTGCAAAATTTCTATAAATAAAGGTGCTCTACACCTCATTTTCCTCAGTCTGGATTCCATAGTTTTCTCTGAAAATTTGTGGATTTATAGCTCTTGTATGTTTTTTTTTTTTAAAAGCTTTCTTGTATTTTTTTCTTTCAGTAATAAAATTATGTGTATTTTTATTCAAATTATGAGTAGCTTATTTCTTTTTGCTGGGGTAAATGGTGAAGTTTTTAATATGAAAATATAGATTAATCTCACTTATATTATAATATATAAATTGAAATCTAATGATTAATATTTAATTTAAATATGGATTAATTATTGACAAACTTTGTTACCGCATATATGGTTGGTTTTATTTATTTGGCATAATTGAGTACCTAACTGGACTTGTTATATACAAAGTTGTCACCGCTTTTATGGCTGGTTTTAAATATTTTGGCATAATTAATTCCTGAAATAAATTAATTGGGTAATAACGACAATTTATATATTATAAAAAGTGAGATTTCTAAATTTGAAATATTAAAAGTGGATCCTCTAACCCTATTATTTTATTTTATTATTACAGTTTAAATTAAAATTCTCCAATCACTTCAAACAATTCAATCTTTTTCTTTTCACTAAAATTATTATTTTATCATATTAAATCTATTCTCTATGGATCGATCCCGGTCTTACCGGGTTATTTTATTACTTCGACACTCTTATACTTGAGAGTAAAGAATCACTTTTTGAACGTGTCAAGTACATACCATAATACCATCCATTCAGAATTATCTATGGAATTGACGTATGTTTTTCCATCCTATATTCCATATGGAAGTAGGTACGTAGCCAGTTGTTGCCTTTATACGGCCGTAGTTACTGTTTGACAATTGTATGTCCAGCCGGACATGGTATTATTATTCCGATCGGATATACGACATCGGATCAGAATAAAAACAAGAAGTGGAATGAAGATTAGAGTGCCATCAAGTCTCATTTTAGCTGTAACTCGGCTCTAAGAACACGTCTGAAAGTTTTGGTTGATCACTAGGATCTTCCCACTAAAGGGAGAGATATTCAAGTTTATAGTGTTTTTGGATGGATTTTATGAATGTCCTTTGGTTGCTTTCTGTTCTTTGTATTTGTATGGGTGCTAATGATTTTTCAGAAAAAAGGTCATCGTAATTGTGAAAGCGCTCCTCTTTTATAACGTGATGCATATGGCTTCATAAAGGAAAAATTTATCTTGGTAAGGAAAATAATAATTAGGGAAAGTGATTAAGAAGGGAATTTATGTTATGGAAACTGGTTAAGAATGAAAAGATATGTGTTCTAGAAATTGGTTAAACATGATGAAAGTATAATCAAATCCTTCTTCTTAATCTGGAAACATGACGCAAAATCGATCTGATATGCTGTATATTCGGCCGGATGGGGTATTTATGTCACGCCAGATTTATTCCTTATGTCCGGTCGAATCTGGTTGGGATTTCTGGGATTTCTTTATTTTCCAGCATTAAACCTTACAACCTTCCCAAACTTTTCAAGTGGTGCCCTGTAAGAGACTTATCATCGGACTATAAAAATATAGTGTGTAGAATAGTGTAAATCAAGTGTAGATAACCATAGGCAAAAAGTATTGGTAATATGTATAGATAATGCAAGCCAAATGTTCGATGAATTGAAGACCTTGATAGAGTTGAGTAATTAATCAAATTATGTGCATAATAATATGTTTTTAATGTGTTGGAAAATATAATAGTGGTTTCCGAATTAAATGAGTCAAATAAAATAGTGAATTTGGTAAGTTGGGCAAAAAGCTCGAGTTGTGTTATATTCTAGACAGGTCATAATATTTTACTTATAACTTGAGTTCTAAGTATCCGTTTGATGAACCGTAAAATTTTGAGTAAACTAGAAACATTAGGAACCAACATATCTTAAAAAAAATGAATTTTTGGACTTAATAAGAATTTAGGCCGAATTTATAAATTGGGTTTCCTAAAGCTCACTACATTCTATTTTTATCTGAATAGTCATTGAAGCTTCACTTGTAACTTATGTTTCGGGAGTCAAAATTGAAATCCATAAAAAACCTACATAAATTAGACACACTAAGGTTCATCATATTAAAATTTTAGCCTATGATTCACTCCCAATTAATTGTAGAGACTTTTCAAATATAGAAATTGAGCAGCCAATGTTTTTCAACGACTAGGTACAATCTAAATTTCCATATCCTCATTTGCTTAATTCTAAACCGATGCCCGTAAAATTCGTAGACGACATAAATATCCCAAATTTATAGTGAGGTCCATGAATCTCATATTTTATTATATTATATAAAAAATGTTCTGATTTATGAAATTTAACGAATTGAATTAACTATAGATCGGTGTCATGATTCTCAACAACTGCCAATGCCATGAAGCACATGTGGTTTACCTCAGCACTGTGAGTGGATACTTTCATTGTTGATTTGATTTTTTTATTTCTTGGAATACCTTTCTTGTTGATTAGATTATTTGATTTCTTATGTGATACTATGAATCTTTGGTTTTATTTCAATAACGATCCTCATAAATGATTTAAAAATATCGATTACGTGGTGAGATATATGCTTGAGATATGAATTGAGAGGACTTGATTATGTTTTATGATCTATTTAATGATGATAAAAATTTTAAGAATTCGTAGAACTTAGATGTTTTTGTTATGTTTAATATATGAGAAATGGATTTTGAGATTTAAGAACAATAGAGATTGTTATTGAGATATGATTTGTTGAGAATGAGATATGTTTTAAGATGATGTCTTTATAGATTCTTTTTTAAAACATGTTATTGAGTTGAGTTTTCAGATATACTTTTGTATTTATGTAGTGTTCTTTTGTCCACCATGATATGAGATACTTTTGTATTTAAGCCAAGATATTGAGTAAGTGATAGATACTACAGCATCTTACCACGTCACTCCTCATAGAGATTTCTTCACAACATATAAAGTAAGAAGAGACTTGGTACAGTGAAGATGTGAAATACCAAGTCATCTGAGATCGTGGAATTGGTGATGTTCAGATACAGAAAAATATCAGGTGTACAATAACACTGAAGGATGGCTGACATGTTCCAGAATTCTGGCTAAATTTACTTTCGGGGATATCCCTTGACAAACAAGGTTAAGATAATCACTTTAGCAATAGCACATAGAGAATGATTAAAATGTGTCATTGTTGTCGCCCGATGATATATTTGTGACACTTTATACAAGAATCATGTAAATATGTGTACACACAGCCTCAAAATAGTTGAACAGAAGGCTTCTCAAAATCTGTTAAACTAGAGACTCGATCACATTAGTAAGAAATGGTTATCTACAAGATCTTATCACTGTTTCCTTGAATGATACACTAGATCTTTGTAATCACTGTTTATTTGAAAGCAACATATAGTCTCCTTTAATTTCTCTTATACGAGAAGATTAAAGTTTTTTAGTCTTGTACACTCTGATGCTTGTGGTCCATTGGAGGGTAACTCACTAGACGGTAATAAATATATTTTTACTTTCATTGATGATGTTTCTTCGAAAGTGTGGGTGTATTTCTTGAAGACGCATGATCAGGTCCTGTATTATTTAAAACTATTCAATACCATGGCAGAGCGTGAAATAGGAAAGAAGCTGAAGCGCATCCGCACAGACAATAGAGGTGAGTACACTTTCAAAGAATTCGATATCTAATGTGGAATATATGAGATTCAACATGAGAAGACTGTCCCACGTATCCTACAATATAATGGTGTTGCTGAAAGAATAAACCACACCATTATGGAAAATGTCAGAAGCCTGATTAATATGGCTAAACTGCCAAAGCCATTATGAGGAGAAGATGCTCGAGTTGACTGCTATTGATCAACAGATTGTTGGACAATTATGACCCATAGCATCATTATTTGTAAAGATCATGGTGTTGTTGTACAAATTAATTATGTGACAAAGGAAATTGCTCTTTTATCATTTGTAATTAGATTACCAAGATGTATAAATGATAGAAGGTCCTTATGATTAGTTCCGGATTAAGATGATATGAGACAGTATCAATCCATGAAGGTTTAATCATTAAATATCCCTAGTCGTAGTATTATCGAGATTGGATATCGATAATGCGGAATAGACTAGTATTACACTTGTGCGTGTTGTGGGAGCATAACGATATAGTGCTCATATATTTGGGTATTGGATACTCATGCAAGTGTAATATGAGGTTTTTTTTACCGATAGTACGGAAACATCCTCGCTCTGGATAGACCCCTCAGAATTCCATTGGTAGTATGACTATGTGTCTATGGAAGTCCGAATCAGGGTAGGTGTATTTGATCTTAACCTGAGACTTGCACCGTGTAGGCATTGTATTTTTGCATGTGAAACCCGATGATGAGTCTCATTTGGAGGCACTACCTTTTGAGTCACGGAAGCCGCGAGAAACGGATATCGGAAGGGGAAATTCAGAATAAACAAGCTCACTGTCTTCGTTAGTGCTGCGTTCTTTACTTCGTTCGAACGTCAGGCAGATTGCGGACGTTCGTGTAGCGTTCGAATTGGCGTTCGAACGGCGTCGGTGTTTCTGGTTTTGCTGCTAGCCTAGCACCCCAGCCCATTTAGCTCCCCAAAGCCCATAAAACACATCACAATTTAATTAAACTAAACATTAAACATAAATAAAATATTTAAACCATTTACCAATTAAATAAAACACAAAATATAATCATACCTAATAAAGATAAATCAAACATATTAACTTCCTAACTAAACAAATCACATACTAAATTAAAAAGAAGATATGCCTAATTAAAATCAATCCTAACCAATTAAAACCAATCAAATATTTGACTTCCTAATCTAATAAGACATCTACCAATTTAAAATAGTTGACTTCCTAATTTAAAATATTTTGTCCCCCCTCAATCTTGTGTATACCATTCTTAGGACTCATAATTTGGAAACTAGATCTCTTCCTTGTGAGACAATGGCAAACCCTAGCTCTATTTTATATAAACATGCATTAACCTAGCCACACCATCTCTCCACTCTCTCTAATACACGCCCAAGACAAAAAAAAACTTCACATATACACAAAAGAGAACAAAGAGCCCTAACCATCTCCTCCATAGCCGAGACAACAAGAGCCTCAATCCTCCACCATAACCAAATCCACCACAAGCAACTATCCTCCATAGCCGAATCCAAAGCACCAACAACCACCATAGCCGAATCCAAAACAAACCAAACTCACCCTTAGCCGAATCCAGAACACCAAAATCCTTCAAAGTCGAGACCACCACAAGCAATAACCATCCTTAGCCGAATCAAAACACTCCCCTCCTTCACCGAGAACACATCCCCCATACAGCCCTTACAACTACTGAAACACCCCCTAATAAACACTCAAAACTAGCCCCCAAAACACGCCTAAACAGCCCCGAATCACCTTAAAACAGCTGCCCAAATCCTCTTAAAACAGTCCCTAAAAACCTTAAAAACAGTAACATAAAAACTGCATTCATAATCTTAAAAATAATCACACACAACTGCACTAAGAACCCACACAAACTTGGAATAGTTCATTGAATCGTCAAAACAGGTGGCCTGAGCAGTGAGCAGCAAAACAAAGGCCGAACAGGAGCAAAACGGAGTTCGAACCGCAAGCAAAACAGCAAAGCAGTGAGCTAGGACGCTAAACCAGTGAACCGGAGAAGTTGAGGAGCTGTACCCTTCCGACGTCCGTGAAACGCAAGCCTGAAAGTTGGCAAAAGGTTAGACCTGAGGGTATCTTTCATACTCATTTTTTCTGTATTATTTATTAAATATTACTTGCATGATTGTCATGTTGAAATGCATGTTGTGGCATTTGAGTAGATAAATATGCATGAATTATGGATGTAATATGTTGTGGCTGTGGAATAAAATGATAGACGTGTCAACTCTCGTGGTATATCGGATGGAAACCCGGACATAAATTTCATAGCCGATTCTGAATGGACGGTAATATGATCTGTACTCGGGACACAACTCCGCGTACCGCTTGAGTAAACGGCACCCTATTTTGTTTTGGGTTGCTTTTGTTTATTTTTCGTCACTTGAATTCTGTATGTTGTTTATTTATGCATGATTCAATCGAGCGCATGGGCTTAGTAAGTGGAATGAAAGATCCCATATGGGGAGGGGTTAAAGCCCTTTACCACGATGCTTTGCCGCGTCGGTTGATGTGTGTTCGGTTGGATGCAAGATACGTTCAATCGGGCATACTTAGTTTTATATTATTGTCTTTATCTTTTTATGCATGGTTCAATCAAGCGCATGGGCTTAGTAAGTGGAACGAAAGATCCCTTATGGGGAGGGGTTAAAACCCTTTTCCACGATGCTTTGCCGCGTCGGTTGATGTGTGTTCGGATTGGATGTAAGATGTGTTCAATCGGGCATACTTGGTTTTGATATGATTGGCTTTATTTTGTATGTATGATGCGGTCGCGGGCATGGGCTTAGTATGTTGGTCTAAAGTCCTCTCTTCGAGAGATCAAGAGCCCCAAAAGGCCACCTTTACGGCAGTACTTCGCCGCGCCCCTTTATTTTGTTGTTTATGTATCGCGTCCCATTTCATGCATCAGGTCTGTTCCCGTTCGAACGCGTTTACGAACGCAACTCGAACGCGTATGCATTTTTCCTTATCATGCATCAGGTCTCATTTCTGTTCGAACGCGTTCACGAACGCCATACGAACGTGAGCATTCTATTCATTTCTGTTCGAACGCGTTAACAAACGCCATACGAACGTGAGCATTCTGTTTCATTTCCGTTCGAACGCGTTAACAAACGCCATACGAACGCGAACCTTCTGTTTACCGTTCGAACGCGTTTACGAACGCTACACGAACGCGAACACACTGAACTGAGACATATTCATCACATGCCATGTATAATTGTTTCTTGGGTGATTTTTTTTATGGAACCACACATAGTCATTCTTGTCTTTGTACACATAAAAGCATGTTTATTCCATTAGTTGCGTCATTTGCCTTAGTCTTGATTTAACGCATTACGATCCATATACCTATGCCATGATGACTTTGGAGTATTATTTCTTGTGATATATCGAATGGAAACCCAGACATAAATTCCGTAGCCGATTCCGAATGGACGGTAATGCGGTCTGTACTTGGGATACAATTCCACGTATCACTTGGAAAAGTGCTCACATGTATGCTTGTGCTGTTATTATGTATGCTTGTGTTTTTCATGAATATGATATGCTGAATGAAGTTGTATGTTCGTTGTTACTTTGAGGTATTTTCAGGCGTGTGTTCTTAGATGTGAGATATATGTGAAATGTATGTATAAGTTTTATTTTGTACCCGTGAATTTAGAAGCATGATACTCTTGGAAATAAGTGCTACTTAAGCCTGATTAAATTATTACATAAATCCTGTCATTACAAGTGGCATAAGTAAGGGACCATTCCGAACCCAATGGTTTGAGGTCTTCCCTTGCGAGGGGTGAGTGCGGCCTTAAATCTCATTTTTCCCGGTTCACACCGGGTGGCGACTCCATTATTCTCTGGTTTAGTCCCCCGTGGCTACTCCGTACTCCCGACAGGGCCGCGAGCCCGGGACAGCATGCGTCGCCCAGATCATGTGTTCCCACTCACCGCTAATACTTACGACATTCAATATACTTTGGTTTTGGTCGTCCAGGGCTTTAACAGGTTCTGTGTACGCCTCTTCTGGGTATATTGAGAATCGTAGTGTATTGGGTGTGATGTCAAGATGAAAGTATCACTCCAGTCATAATGGAGATGATTATCACGTAGGATACGGAACTGGTGCTCTTATATGCTGCAGCTATCGGGATATTATGACTAGGTCATGTTTATCCGATTATAGAGATTAGTTACCAGAGATCTGATATGTGCTTCGTACGGGGCAGACACAATGGATCGCAATACGCAATACTACGTATATTACGCATGATAAAGATTACATATTCCTTTAAGAATATTTCTGGAGAATTGGGTAGGCACGGTGCTTTGCTAGAAGCCAACCATGTCTTGTAAATCGGTAAAAACATAGTACTAGGTACGTACGTGTTCGGATAATCCGACGATCGGATTTACTGCCAACATATACGAGGATCTCATGGGTCGCTTCCCGAAGATTCATCGATGACGTATGACTCGCACATAATTAATCTGGGATTAATTAGATGAGAGAAAATTAATCTAGGATTAATTACAGAGATATTTTATCTGGGATAAAATATTATTTAAAGAGAGAGAACGATTAATTTGGAATTAATCGATAAAATAATATATTGGATATATTATATGAAATTAGATTTCGACGCGGAATTAAAATTAGATTTTAGTTCGGGCGAACGAGTTAATTTAGAATTAATTCGTTAGCGACGTGAATAGTAATTTTGCTAGGCATAATTATTTAATTAAATTTGATTTAATTACGTCGCAACGGAAAATTCGTTAATTCGGAATTAGCGAATCCTAGCCCGTGAGTGTTTGCGGGCCCACTCGCATTTCGAATCAAGTGCGGCCCACAAGTCACATCAAGCGTCAAATCATTAGTCATTCAAGTGATGGATGTCTTGTCACTTTGAGTGATGTGATGCCAGTCACTATTCATGAGTGATGTGAGTTATTGGAAGGCTTAATTGCCTTGTACCTTTTTAGAAAAGAGTGAATTGGTATTTGTTTTTTGAAAATCAAATACCATATACACAACACACAAACACAACTTCTCTTCCTCTCTCTCTCTCTCTCATTCGGTCAAGGGCCAAATTCTCTCCTTCTTCATTTTTGACAATGCCGAGAGTTGGAAAAAGAAAATGTGAAGATTTGTTGCAAATTTTCACAAGGGCTAGCACACATTAGAAGTCATACAAAGGTGATAGGGAAACCCACCCATGGGCATGGAATCCACACCCAAGCTTGGAGCTTGACCGAAACTTGGAGAGCACCAAAAGGGAGCCATTGCCGAGAGCTTCATAGAGGAGCAAAATGATATTTTGTGTTCATCGCATCAAAATCTGATCAATGTAAGTATGATTCAGCCATACTTCTTTGTTGTATTCACATGTTTTACGCTTAAATCGATCTTGGTTTGACCTTAGAAACTCAACAATGGTATCAGAGCCATGATTTAAGCATGAAATTTGATTAGGGTAAAATTGGGTAAAATTGATTTGAGCATGCTTTGATGATATTTATTGTTGGAATATGCTTGAATGACGATAACATAGTGTTATGCATGATCATTTGATGAAAATTGAATTGGATGAATTTTCCCTAAATGTTTGGCTTGGCCGAAACTAAGTGTGCCCTAAGTGTCATGGTAATTTTGTTTTTTGAATCATTGGATGAGTTTGAATGACTTGGGAAATGTTGATTTAGGATTTAATTGGATTGAATTCGGAATTGGACAAAAAAATTCCCTAATTGCCGTGACTTAAAGCATGGAAAATGATTGATTTTTGATTCAATTGTGTTGGACATGTGTTGATGATAATTAGCATGATTAATTAAGTAAATTGGTATTTTGGAAATGTTAATTTGGTTAATTAATTATGGCTATACACTTTAAATAATTTAATTATGAAGTTTGGAATTTTGTAATTTAATTAATTGGGCCAAATTTGGAATTGGGCTTGTAAAGTTGTATTTGAGCTTAATGGGCTTGGTTGGGCCAAGTTTGGTTTAGGCTAATTGGTTGGATCCAATTGCGCCCAAAACCATATCCATAAAGTCCAAATATAACTAAATGAACCTTTAATTTTAATTGGGCCTAATTGCCTAATTGGCCTAAATGGTTTCTTAGAAAATAAGGGTGATTCCTTAAATGGGATTTGGTATTTGGGTTTGACCCATATTGACCAAAGTCCATGCCTTATGAAATTAATTGAAAGCCCATTGGACTTTAATTAAATTGACATTGGATGTTAATTGGGCTTTGAGACCCGTAACGATTAGATTTGGAATCTGAGTCGTAAAGGCACATTAAAAAGTGTAATTATTTAATTTAGAATTAAATATAGAATTAGTATTAAATACAAATTAAATTGGATTTAATATTGTAATTTAATATAGTTCAAGAATTCGTACTTTGAGTACTTATTCGTAAAACGAGTTGGACTCGCGCAAAATCAAATCGTTGTTTGAACATTGGATGGTCATTAATTTCATATTAATTAATTGTATTAGATTGATTGATAACATGCTTTGTGTAATACATGGATGTGATGTATGAATAATTTATATCGGATGGATATTAGATGGGTGAGGGCAATTTTGGAAATTTGTAATAAATTTAGAATTTATTAAATTGGACCTACGTGTCCAGCCTATTACCTCTTGACTCTTTGTATTTCTCTTCTCACCTATTCCCCTAAATGTAAATGAGGTTTCTTTAGAAGTGTTTATGTAATTGGGTAGAAGTAATATTTGTGCTAGCGGGAGAGAGAGAAGGGAGAGATTTGTTCTAGGAACAAAAGTGTTAAGTATCCATCCGCATATCATTATTATTTTATTTATACGCGCCTTATTATGTTTTTGGAATGCATGTTTAAGGGTGTATGATGATGAGACCTAACAAAGATAATTAATTGGTTGCCAATTGCGCGAAAAAAACCCTCAACATATATTAAGCGTTTTTCCTTCCATTGAGTGATTCTTACTCAAGATCCAAGATTGGCACTGGTTTGTTGGCCAAAAATCAAGACCTTTGTCCATCGCGGATGTGTTTGAATCATGAAGGCTTTGTTCCATATCGCGTGTCTTGTCCAAGTTGTGATTTGTTGGCCAAAGTCAAGATCATTTCTTGTCCATTGACATCGATTACGAAGCTTTCCAAGGTCAATGGGTCCGCTTAACTGGAATCATTAAGTTTGTTGTGCCAAAGCCAAGGCTTAATTGATTCAGAGGAAAAAGGTTAGGCAATATATTTGATATATTGGCATATATAGGATATATGTTTTGGACTTGGATGTCCACCTACTGGATCTAGGAATTGGACGAGATCCAATTGATCTTAGAGATCTACATATTTAATTATCATACAATTTGCTGGCCAAAGTCAAGGTTGTGTGTTATTTAACGGGATCCTAGCCCACTAGGAAACAATGTTTCCCGAGTACTCAACAGAGGCTTAGAGGCTCGTCGAAAAATAGTAGGAGGCAAGTATTAAATTTGCAATTTCGTTTAGATACTTGCCAATACGCGCTCATTTCAAATTTTTCGTCGTTACATTAATATATTAGTTGGACTAATATTTAATCGTTGTTTTAATTAAACAGTTGGACTGTATTCAAACTACTTCAATTATAGTTGATTATATAATTGGATTATGGTAATCAATATATTTGAATTAACCAATTTAAATTATCGTTGATTATATAGTTAGACTATAGTAATCATTATATTAAATAGTACCTGAAATCATTGATTGGATAGTTGGACTATTGCAATCAAGATAATCGAAAGATTAGCGTTTAGAACATAATCCTGGGAGAAAATGTCATTAAACGGCTTTAATTTTCAAATTGGGAATAAAATCTCAGGATAGTCCTGGGGACCGAGAAGTTACTTTATTTGATAGAGTGACGTCTCGAGCCTAAGCCCGAAGTTGAGCAAATAGTAGAACATGATATTTGGAATATTCATTTGATGATAACTTTAGTGCTTAATCCGTTATGATTGCCGCAAAGACTCCTTAATTTCTTAGTCAGAACTAAGGATTAGATCCTTATAGTATGATATTGAAATTGAAAGATCTTCATAGATATATCCTTAGATCTTAGAAGTACAAATTGCAATAGAAAACTCCTGGAGAGTTAATGGCTATATTCAAGGAGACAAAGCCAGAGTTTGCAATAGGGCAAGAAGCGCAAGACGCATCTTACTTCAACATCCCAGAAGGCGAAGGCTTGGCCAAAGGCTTCTGGGGTGTGGAAAAGGGGCAAAGGCAAAATCATTATAATCTTCTGGGAAGACATAAAACATATCCTAAAATTTCTGCCTAAACTGTGGCAAACGGGGTCACTGGAAGTGTGACTGCCGTATGGACAAGGTAGACATGAAGGAATTGAAGGGGCAAGGCTCCGGCTTCAAGTAAGTTTGTCATAAACATGTTCACTACTAGTATTAAATTGGATTTTAGATACTAGATGTGGTACATTAAATATGTACTGATATGCAGAATCTGCTAATTAGCAGGATACTGACTTCAGTTGAGATTGATCTGCTAATTGAAAACGGGACAAGAGTCGATGTTTTAATCGTAGAAACCTAAGTTTAGGAACTACCCTTCGGGTGTGTACTTAAATTAGGAAATTGTTAAAATGTAACTAGTTTGACTAGAAACATTATATCTCTATATCAGAGTATAATCCGTTGCGGATATACCTTTATATTCTAGAACACTAAAGTGTTTCATTTTATAAACATGATATTGAGATAAGCACATTAGATGTGAATAACAGTATTTATATTTTGAATATAAATGAATCTCAAACATATGACATGACAAGCAAATAGCTTAAACTGAATTGATCAGTTGAAACTTAAAAGTGGCATTGTAGTCTGGGACACATCAACCAAGACTCGTATATCCACACTTTTGAAGAGTGGATACTAGGACGGATTTGATTATATTCAAATAATGTCTAAGAATCTAGTTTATTAGGCAAAGTGCCTGAAATACTTTTTACTTGGTAAAATTACAAATGCCACCAATCTGTTAGCCCTCGTTCAAAGTGACATTATTGGGCTCATATCTAGCTAGGCTAGAGGTGGATATGAACACTTCGTAACCTTTACGGATGTGGCATCGCGGTATGGTTATGTGTTTCTTGTGAAACACGGATCGGAAACTTTTGATGAATTCAAAGAGTTTCGACACGAAGTAGACAGAAAGACCGGCTAAAGTATTAAAACCGTCACGGTTAGACCATGATGGAAAATACTTAAGCAATAAGTTTCTCAAAAACTTGAAAGAATATAGTATTCTTTCAATGAGGACTCCTCCCGGAACACGTCAATTTGACGGTGTGTCCAAACGGAGAAACCAAATTTTATTGGACATGATAAGGTTAATCATGAGTCGCTCTGAGCTACCATTTCCTTCAAGGGATACGCATAAACAGTACAAAACTTATTTTGAATTAGGTTCCATAAAAATATGTTTGACAGACTTCATATTAGATATGAACAGGAAAGAAACTGGGTTTTCTCATTCCTGTAGATTTGGGAATGCTGGGCATATGTTTGGATGATACCAAACTAGAACCCAAATCGGATAAATGCCTAATTTGTGGGTTATCCTAGGGTAACCAAAGTATTGTAGTTATACAACTCACATGAGAACAATTTAATTGTTGCTCACCATGCGGTTTTCCTAAGAGGAATATCGATATGCAGTGGTAAGTGGGAGGAAAGTAAAACTCGATGAAAATCGGAGTAATACTATTCCACGCATCGATTCCTTAATGGAAAACAAATAGTTCATCAAGGATGAAACTATACCAATAATCTTCAAATACACAAGAACCGCGCAAGTCGGAGAGAGTCAGAAAACAACCTGGGAGGTATGGGTTTCTGATCTCACCTCGTAAAGATGTCAATCTTATTGAGGAATATGAACTACGTATGAGGAAGTGATACAAGGTATCGACTCCCTATTATGGCAAAGTGCCATGAAGTCCGAAATGGATTCCATGTATACCAACCAAGTTTAGACACTGGTTTGTGTACCAGAAGGCAGTGTGCCTATTGGTACTATATAAGTCTTCAAGGAAGACGTACATGGAAGGCAACATACCAACGTACTAAGCTGGGCTTGTAGCGAAAAGGTATCGTTATCAACATTGTGTCGATTACGACGAAACCTTTTACCTATTGCCACGGTTAAATCCATTTGGATAATGTTTGCTAATGCTGCATGTTTCATTTATGAAATATGGCAGCTGAATGCCAAAACGGCTTTCCTTAATGGAAACCTTTTAGAGGATGTTTACAACATCCTGACGGTTTTGTCGTACTAAAACAAGCAAACAAAGTTTGCAAGTTAATTTGATCCATATATGGATTGAAGCAAGCATTGGGTTCTTGGAACTATCGTTTTGATGTAATCATAATGGTATATGATTTAATTCAAAACGAAAATGATTCTTGTGTATATAAGGAGGTTAGTGGGAGCGCACTGACAGTGAATGTCCTAAATAATGATGATATATCATTTCTTGGAAATGATATTCCCATAATAAAATCGGTGAAAGCTTGGCTTTCATGAAAATTCTCCGTAGAATACTTGGGGAAACAACTTTTATTCTAGGAATAAAGATCTACTGGATAGATCTAAAAGTTGTTGGCACTCTCTGAGAACTCTACATTGAAATAAATGTACGCGACCTGGTGTCTCATATGCTTTGAGCATATGGAGTCATAATCAGGCCAATCCAAGTGATGGTCACTGGATTGAAATTAAGAACATCCTTAAGTATCTTAGATGTTCTAAGGATGCTTTCTTAAGTTATGGAGAATGAGAACTTGAAGTGACTGGGTTCACCGTTGTAAGTTTCCTAACCGATAAAATCGACTATAAGTCGTAAAAAAGATACTATATAGTTTGAATAACGGAACAGTGAGTTGGAAATCTTCCAAGCAAGATATTGGTGCCGAACAAACAACAAAAGCGGAATATTGCCGCAGCTGAGGCAGCAATTGAAGCCTTTTGGATTGATAATAATCCTAATCAGATTAGGAGTAGTTCTGTTAGCAGCTGAGCTAGGCTACAGCACAGGCTAAAGAATTAATGGTCTCATCAACGATCCAGATATATACTTCAAATATTCATCTGATTCGTTCGGATCATACATCGTGGCGATGTGATGATCGAATAAATCGCATCAGATGATAACACTGTAAATCCGCTGACGAAAACATTTTCTCAGCAGAAGTTTGAGCGAACCGTACATAGTTCGGGTGTAGGACACTTGAGTGATTGGATATAGGCCAAGTGGGCGATTGTTGGACAATTATGACCCATAACATCACTATTTGTACAGATCATGGTGTTGTTGTACAAATTAACTATGTGACAAATGAAATTGTTCTTTTATCATTTGTAATTAGATTACTAAGATGTATAAATGATAGAAGGTCCTTATGATTAGTTCCGGATTGAGATGATATGAGACAGTATCAATCCACGAAGGTTTAATCATTAAATATCCCTAGTCGTAGCATTATCGAGATTGGACATCGATAATACGGAATAGACTAGTATTACACTTGTGCGCGTTATGGGAGCATAACGGCATAGTTCTCATATATTTGGGTATTGGATACTCATGCAAGTGTAATAGGAGGTTGTGTTTACCGATTGTACGAAAACAGCTTTGCTCTGGATAGACCCCTCAGAATTCCATTGGTAGTATGACTATGTGTCTATGTAAGTCCGAATCAGGGTAGGTGTATTTGACCTTAACCTGAGACTTGCACCGCTAATACTTGCGACAATTAATATACTTTGATTTTGGTCGTCCAGGGCTTTAACAGGTTCTGTGTACGCATCTTCTGGGTATATTGAGAATCGTAGTGTATTGGGTGTGATGTCAAGATGGAAGTATCACTCCAGTCATAGTGAAGATGATGATCACGTAGGATACGGAACTGGTGCTCTTATATGCTGCAGCTATCGGGAAATTATGACTAGGTCATGTTTATCCGATTATAAAGACTAGTTACCAGAGATCTGATATGTGCTTCGTACGGGGCAGACACAATTCTGGCCTCAGGCCTAGCACGTGACATCCGATGCTGGATCGCAATACGCAATACTACGTATACTACGCCTGATAAAGATTATATATTCCTTTAAGAATATTTCTGGAGAATTGGGTAGGCACGGTGCTTTGCTAGAAGCCAACCATGTCTTGTAAATCGGTTCGGATAGTCCGACGACCGGATTTACTGTCAACATATCCGGGGATCTCATGGGTCGCTTCTCGAAGATTCACCGATGAGTATGACTCGCACATAATTAATCTGGGATTAATTAGATGAGAGAGAAAATTAATCTAGGATTAATTACAGAGATATTTTATCTGGATAAAATATTATTTAAAGAGAGAGAACGATTAATTTGGAATTATCTCGAAAATAATATATTCGATATATTATATGAAATTAGATTTTGACGCGGAATTAAAATAGATTTTAATTCGGGCGAACGAGTTAATTTAGAATTAATTCTTTAGCGACGTGAATAGTAATTTTGCTAAGCATAATTATTTAATTAAATTTGATTTAATTACGTCGCAACGGAAAATTCGTTAATTCGGAATTAGCGAATCCGAGCCCGGGAGTGTTTGCGGGCCCACTCGTATTTCGAATCAAGTGCGGCCCACAAGTCACATCAAGCGTCAAATCATTAGTTATTCAAGTGATGTATGTCTTGTCACTTTGAGTGATGTGATGCCAGTCACTATTCATGAGTGATGTGAGTTGTTGGAAGGCTTAATTGCCTTGTACCTTTTTGGAAAAGAGTGAATTGGTATTTGTTTTTTTGAAAATCAAATACCATATACAACACACAAACACAACTTCTCTTCCTCTCTCTCTCTCCCATTCGGCCAAGGGCCAAATTCTCTCCTTCTCCATTTTTGACAATACCGAGAGTTGAAAGAAGAAAATGTGAAGATTTGTTGCAAATTTTCACAAGTGCTAGCACACATTAGAAGTCATACAAAGGTGATAGGGAAACCCATCCATGAGCATGGAATCCACACCCAAGCTTGGAGCTTTACTGAAACTTGGAGAGCACAAAAGGGAGCCATTGCCGAGAGCTTCATGGAGGAGCAAAAAGATATTTTGTGTTCATCGCATCAAAATCCGATCAATGTAAGTATGATTCTGCCATACTTCTTTGTTGTATTCACATGTTTTATGCTTAAATCGATGTTGGTTTGACCTTAGAAACTCAACACAGATCACTGTCAGTCCCATTGAATTTTGAAATTCCGGAGAAAATATGGTCTGATAAAAATCCCTCTTACTCTCACCTGAGAGTATTCGGTTGTTTAACTTTTACACATGTATCCAAGGAGCTCAGACAAAAGCTCAATGCAAGAACTACTCCATGCTTCTTTATAGGCTATGAAGATGAGGAGTTTGGTTACAAGTTATGAGACCCGAAGGAAAAAAAAAAGGTCATCACAAGAAGGGATGTAGTGTTTTATGAAGACCATACAATATAAGACATTGAAAGGCTCACGATATCTCCTAATTTTAGTGCCAATAGAATTTATTCAAATCCAAACCCAACACCAGCACAATTGGCCACAAATAATGATAGAGTGTATGATGAAATGCTAGAAGAAGAACAAGAGATGGACAAAGAGAATGTTGATCAGGGGGAGCCACAACTTGCTCCATCAGAAGCTACATGATCATCCACAAATCTGGATGACGACAGACCTCCAGAAACCAGTGAACCTCAGGTACGAATATCTGAGTGAGGCCAAATTCCATTAACCAGATATTCAGAATCTAACTATATTATGCTCACTGATGAGGAAGCACTAGAGATATTTTAAGAAACTGTTTCTCATAAAGACAAAGAAAAATGGTTGTAAGCAATGCATGATGAAATGAAATCTCTGCAGAAAAATCATACTTATGAGATAGTCAAGCTCTCACAAAGCAAGAAGATACTAAAGAAAAAATGCGTGTTCAAGTTGAAGAAAGATGACAGCGAAAGTGTGGTGAAATATGACAGTGAAAGTGTGGCGAAAGTGTGGTGAAGTATAAAGGCCGATTAATACCCAAACGGTTCCGGTTCCGATTTCGGTTCTACATTTAATATGGAACCAGAACCGTTCAGTTTGGTTCCAGTTCGGAACCGAACCGCCGGCCACCTACATGGCCACAAAGATGATGGTGTTGTTGTCACAGTCGAACAGTCTTTTCAAGCACTTCAATTTTAATTTATTTTCAGAAAGAGATTCGTATTTCAGCCTCCACTTAAGCGTCATTGCATATGTCATTCCATTGTGAGGCAAATACAAGATTACGATGAACCCACAAAACTCAATTATTTTATTATTTATTATTTATTTTGATTTTGATTTTAGACAACCATCTCAGTTAACATTTTTGTTTTTTTTTTGGTCAGCTTTGTAGAAAATTCTGAATATTCATAATAATTTTTCAATAGGGATATGAGACGATTTTTGACATCGTTTGAAAGTTTCCGTAGAAATTCAAACTATTTTTTTTATTAGATAATCTAGAAGAGATCGAAATTGATAAATTCCAATCCGATTACCAATCCTAAATACACATGTTGGGATTTAATGTTATTCAACAAGAATCTTATAAAGATTATAGACTTATTTCTTTCTCGTATATATATTATAAGTGATATAGATTTTCGAATTATCTTGGGTAAATTCCTTTATAAACAAAATTACAAATTTATATAATTTCAGAAAGAGAAACAAAAAAGTGATTAGTACGTAACGTTAACCTTTTCATATTTGATACAAGAGTGAAGAGACTTGGAAGTCATTCTGTCTAATCTTAAAATAGAAAGGATAAATAAAATAAAAAAAAAAAAAAAAAACATGTGCTTTTTATTGATTGGTTGTGTAGCAATGAAGTGGCAAATGCTGACCTTTCTTTGAACAAAACCCCTTCAACTTCATCTTGGCGGTGGCGTAGCTTCTCCTGGTAACCTTCCAAATTCACCGCTCCCTCCCTCACTTCAAACCTTTTTTTGTTATAATATTATTTATTATATTTGAGTTTTGTTATACTATTCACAAGCATAAAAAGATGTACCTTATGGTATTTTTTGTTAAGCTGAAAAATGGAAACTATGTTTTGAATTAGAAATTTCTTATTAAAAAAAAAATACTAATTTATTTGGAAAATAAAATTGTTAAATATAAAAAGTTTTATCGAGACTTGTCTAGATAATGTTATTAGTAATTTTTTTCGTTTCGTCATAACGAGATTCCATCTCATATGTGATTAAAATTGACAAATTGCTTTACATTTCATTACCATCCCAGAAGATAGTTTTGTTATTGAAGCTCGAAATCGAAATCATCTACGAAGTTTAGGAGTATGCATTAATCGGTTTTAATCGATTAACCGAACAGCTCCAACCAATTTTTTTTATAATGGTTTGGTTATTGTGATTAAATCGGTTTTTTCGGTTTAGATTTTTCATTTTTTCGATTTTTCGGTTCGATTAAGGTTATGAAATTTGTATAACCGAACCGACCAATTAACCGATTATAAATCATAATTTGACTTTATATATATTTTTAATTAAAATGAAATTAAAATTTTCGATGAGTGTAGTTGTAGACTGCTTTTTGATGAATTTAAATTTATATTATGTTGTTAAACACATATATGTTTATCTTTTTGATGAATTTAAATTTGTATTAATGTGTTAATGTTGATTGTTATTTGTGGAGATTATGGACTGTTAATAACCGAATTAACCAAAACCGATCGAAAAATAATGGTTAAGTTGGTTAATGGTTATATGTCATCATATGGTTAAATCAGTTAAATATTTACTTAACCAAATAATTTCGGTTCGATTAAAAAATCAAGAATTAACCGACCGAACCGATCGTCACACCCCTAACGAAGTTATCGGAGAAAAACCTTTTTAACTTTTTTCAAGAAAAGGGGAAAATCAAAGATATAAATATATTTAGTGAATGGATACCTTAAAATAATAAGCATTGAATCACTAGAATAGACCAAGTCAATAAATAAATAAAATAGTAAAAGTGTCGTGCAGATGCATCGTGCATCAGGCATCAACAACACGGTTTTGGGAGAATCATGTTAGTTGTGTGGGCCCCACCAGCCACCAATCTGCTTCAACTTCAATGCTTCTGTGTAGTCCCCCTCTATTATTCATTCCCAATCATATCACATATAAACAACAAAAAACGTCCCTTCAACGGCTGTGATTTGTTGACACAATTGACCCACATTGCTATATCAGGCCTTGATGCAATTATTGATCAAATAAAGGGTGGTGATTGATGGGTTGACAAATTCTAGTGTCATAATATTAAACACACAATAGTCTCCTTTGTCACTGAGATTGGTGTGGTGATAATATATGGACTCGGTGGAGCTCCATTTTTCGTTTTCATTTGATTGAGATGGAACTGTCAAGCTGAAGAGGAACACAGCATCTAAGCTATCTTCAATCTGGTGAGTCAATGTAACTACTCGATTTTTTATTTTTTCATTATTATGTGGACTGGCTGAATTTTGATTTATTTTTCGGGTTGTTTTTTATTATTGGTAAATTTTTATCTTTGTCATTTTTAGTTTTCCTTTTGAACATGATTATTTCAGAAAATGATGAAAAATGACTTCTTTTTTTTTTTTGGATGTTAGGCTATGAAACAGTGAAAAATTGGGGTTTTTGAATTAGTCTTTAACTGAGGAAAGATGAGATTTTTGGATGTTTTTTTTTTTTTTTTCAAATGTATTGGGTTATTTACATGCTGTGAAATTGTAGCTGAAAGTAACAATTTTGTAATGATACTTCATATATGGGATTTTGGGTTGTGTTTGAATTGAAGAAAGATGTGATTTTAACGGTGGTTTATATACACTGAGATAATTCTATTTGATCTTTTGGAATTTGTTCTATCCTCAAGAATCTTAAATTTAATTTGGGGATCTTGAGTTTGCTGAAAGATGAGACTTTTACTATGATTTAAATTTATCCTCGCAGTTCTAGGATAAGCAATAGAGCCTGATTTAGGATCTTAGGTTAATAACTGGTGGAAAGATTGATGGATAGATGGGGTTTGATTTTTTAGTTGTGATAGCATATTGCGTTTTACAGAAAAAAGGTGGTATCTATGTTTTCCTGATCTTTGAGTACTTTAAAATGATTTAATAATTAAAATTCTCATGTTATCTTTCCCTTAAGCTTTTGTTCATGGCATGAAATCTGTTGGTGAAACTTGATCTAATAGTAGATAATGATTTTAAGGTTGAATGCAAAATAAATGTTATTTTGGTTAGTTAAGATTTTAGTTATGAACTTCTAATGGAGATCATGATTTTGTTATATGATTAAAGATCATTCCTTTTTTATGCTTTAGCATTTTATGTGTGCGTGCACGCGCGTGTATATTTGTTCTGATCATACTTTTCTAATTCTATTTCTAATTGGATTTTGAATGTTTTCTGATCCTATATGAAAATTTCCAGATTGATTACAAAAGGATTTTGAAATGGACCTTAAAGAGGGACTGAGTGCAGAAACTTGGGCAAAGTCTTCAACTGATTTCAATTCACAGCAACTCCAGCAGAAGTGGGATGATCCCTCCTTATTAGATTATGGCATGAGGATCGATCCACCATTCCCAGAATTCGATCAACCTCCTCAAAACCAATCCTCACTTCCTTGTGACCCCACTAACCAAATTAAAATCCCATTTCAGATGAACGAGACTGTCCTAACCAATAAATTGCAAGATTGGGATCCGAAATCAATGCTAGACAACCTTTCATTTTTGGAACAAAAGATCCATCGGCTTCAGGATTTGGTCCACTTAATTTTGGGCCGGAGGAGCCAAGTGTTGGGTCAACCGGATGAACTTGTAGCTCAGCAACAGCAGCTCATTACTGCAGATCTCACTTCAATCATTATTCAGTTGATCTCCACAGCTGGGAATCTTCTTTCTTCTGTGAAGCATACCCTTTCTGCAGCTACTTGCGTCCGTTGGACAGCTTGAGCAATTTGGTGCGGTTCCTCTTCCCACTGGGGCGGGCCTAAGTGGTAACACTCAGCTGCAAAACAGTTGGGCGAAAAATGTCTCTAATCAGTCAAACCCGATTAATCTAGCTGGTAATAGTGGGACTCAACAAAACCATAACCACACTATTGAAGATCATGAATTAAAAGATGAAGAGGATGCTGATGAAGGAGAGAACCTTCCACCTGGTTCCTATGAGATCTTGCAGCTAGAAAAAGAAGAAATCCTTGCACCTCATACTCACTTCTGCACGATATGCGGGAAAGGATTCAAGAGGGATGCAAATTTACGCATGCACATGAGAGGGCATGGAGATGAGTATAAAACCCCAGCAGCCCTTGCAAAACCTCACAAGGAATCTGGCTCTGAACCGATGCTTATTAAGAGGTATTCCTGCCCAAATTCTGGTTGCAAGCGGAACAAGGATCACAAAAAGTTTATGCCTTTGAAGACTATCCTGTGCGTCAAAAACCATTACAAGAGGACTCATTGCGACAAAAGCTATGTTTGCAGCAGATGCAACACCAAAAAATTCTCAGTTATTGCCGATCTTAAAACTCATGAGAAGCATTGTGGCAAGGATAAATGGCTTTGTTCCTGTGGTACGACCTTCTCGAGGAAAGACAAGCTGTTCGGACACATTGCATTGTTCCAAGGCCACACTCCTGCCATTCCCCTTGATGAAACTAGGAAAGGACTGGCAGGGCCATCTGATCGAAGAGAAGGCAATGAAGCAACAAGCAAGGTTGGAAATACAAATTTCAACTTCGGCTCCAACGTTCCTAATGGAACTGGAGTTCAAAGCGATATGGATGATAAAGGTAACATCGATGATCCAACTAGTTATTTCTCACCATTGAACTTCGATACATGTAACTTCGATGGATTTCAAGAGTTTTCTCGACCCCTGTTTGATGACTCGGAGAATTCATTCTCTTTTCTTATTCCCGGTTCCTGTAATTACATTCCGAAAACTGGAGGGGAGTCGAGTTTGAATTCTCTCAAATGATGTTTAGACTTATGCTTGAATCAGGAGGTCTATGAATACAATTTCCGTCATATTTGTTAGTCAATGACTCAATGTTATCCTATGTTCTTGTCATTTGTTCATCTTGAGTAAAATGAAAATGATGTGCATTGACCCCGAGTGTCCAGGAAATTGGTATTAATTGAAGGCCCTTGAAGGCTTGAATGAACTCAATATGATTGCTTGGTGTCCCAATCGATTTTCATCTCTATTTCTAAGAACCAGTTAAAATTGGCACAACATTTTGAAATAATTATCATTGATTGGCACCTAACAAATTGTTAGGTGTTGATTTGGCAAAGCCGAGCATTCAAATCACAATTAACTAGCAAGATAAAATAGTAATTATATATAATAAGATCCTAATAAAATAGTTTAAAGGGAAGATTATAGATTACCTTTAAATGAATATAGAGCCAAGAACACTACCACCCAACTTAAACGGGCTGTCCCACTTCCCCCTCCAGCTCCATTCCAAAACGTATTGAGTTAAATTAAGTGAAATAACCATATTGCCCATAATCAATTTAAGTTATGACAATATACCTTTATGAACTGAAACAAAATAAAACCACATTGAAGGAGACAATATAAGAAACAACACTAGATTTTTTGTACAAAATCTGTGACGGCTGATTTTCGTTCTAGGGGTAAATCGATAAAGTTACTCCTCGAACAATCCTCTCACAACTGTGAATTTGTTTGGTTTGGGGACCAAATGCAGACTTAGCAAAAGATGAGAAAACACATAGACAAAACAAATGGTTTAACGTGGTTCGGCGGAATGGATCCAACCTACATCAACGGGCACAAAGGAAAAGAAAGCTTTTATTACATGGTCGATTTAACCGACCTGCACTAGCAGTTGCTTACACTTGAGCTTTTTGCTCTCTCTTTTACAAGTTATGCGTCAAATAGAATTAGCTAACCTTTTACAATGAATTCTCAACCACTTTATATACTAGGGCAAAACCCACTATTACATTATCCTCGTGACGTCAGCCACGCGTATCTGCCTCCGCAGCACATGATCTCTTCCCCAACCACTCTGCAAACAGTAGTCCTGCCATCTGACACCTCATTAAACCATGTGTATTTGGCAACTGCCACAGTGCCAACATGTACTCGAACTACTCCTCTGTGATAGCGTATGCTAAAAGATAAGGCGGTGAAATGCTCTTGTCACGTCAGACCTCTTTGGAAGGTGCAAGTTCTCATACAAGGCTTACGTCATCTTAACTTAATCATAAAGCTACAACCCCGACCCGCCCAACTAGGTCGGGCAACTGAAATAACCGACATCATGTCCTATTGAGCTACCAGGTCAGGTCGGTGGTCACAGACCTCATCAGGTCAGTCTTCTCATATGCTCAAGTGTTGCTCTGATACTTTGGTTCTGCCCTCGGGTTGACTTTCTGCACCTCAGGCTCAGGCCTTTCTGCTTGACCTCTCATCCTTTGTAAGGACTTTGGACCATCTGTCAAGTGCAAACCCCATCTTACTCTTCCTCGAGATTCTGACTTATTGGGGGCTGAAAACCACCATCAACATTTGTCCCCTAATTCTCGGTATCAACGACTAAGCGAGTTGATGCCATGATCTAAAAAGAATGGTGGTGCATCAAGTCATAGACTGATCTGGTGCCCTCGGGCTGCTACTCACACCCTATATTGCTCCAACTTGATGTCTTGTGATACCTTCCCGATACTTGGAATGTTATTTGAAGAAAAACTTCCCTTATGTGACACTCAATCTTGATCAAGCCCAGAATCTCAAGTCTGTCCCATCACAGAACGGGTACCACAACTAAATCTTCATTGCTTCTTGTGAAAAAATCCACGTCGGGTTCACAGCCTTGATCTATCACCTCAGCTTATGATTCTTAACTCGGCCATCTCCTCCACTAGACCTTCTATGACCGAAGAGGTTGATCTAGACTAACACTGGTTAATCAATCTTTTTGGCTTTGCTTGAAGAAGCCCACCTTATGCCTTCTCGGGTAGATGCATGATCTCGCCATGCTGCAAACTTGGAAGGAAATGATCTGCAAAGTCCTGCAAAACAGAATAAAACCATAAGGGAACATTCACCTCCTCGGGCTATTAGGAAAATAATAGGGCCTCGACGGATGTAACCCAGTCCCGAGCCGATGCAATAACTTGGCCATAAAGGAATGTTCCCTAATTGTGCCAATACACAAGAAAAAAAAAACCTCGGCGGAACGAATGTAGCCCCGAGCCAGTGCAATAGCTTGGCCACAAGGGAATGTTCCCTCCTTGCGCCACTTAACACTTGGCCATGGGGGAAACACCGACCACATGCCAACGAAGATCATAAAGCCTCGGTGGGACATAACTTGACCCTGAGCCAAAGCACCAACTTGGCCACAAAAGAATGAACCTTCATTGTGCCACTAACATGGCCTCGACAGAACGAAAGTAAACTCGTGCCATCAGATCACCACAGCCTCAGTGGTACTAAATCAGAATCGAGCCATGAAATACACCACAGCCTCGTCGGTACCTAAGCACACCCGAGCCATCAAATACACCACGACCTCGGTGGTACTAAAGCAGACCCGAGCCATCAAATACACCACGGCCTCGGCGGTACTAAAGCAAACCAGAGCCATCAAACACACCACAACCTCGGTGGTACTAAGCAGTCCCGAGCCATTAGATCACCACGGCCTCGATGGTACTAATGCAAACCTGAGCCATCAAATACACCACGGCCTCAGCGGTACTAAAGTAGTCCTGAGCCATCAAATCACCACGTCCTCGGCGGTATTAAAGCATACCCGAGCCATCAAATCACAACGACCTCGGTAGTACTAAAGCAGACTCGAGCCATCAAATACACCACGTCCTCAGCGGTACTAAAGTAGTCCCGAGCCATCAAATCACCACGACTTTGGCGATACTAAAGAAGACCCGAACCATCAAATACACCACGGCCTTGGCGGTACTAAAGCAGACCCCGAGCCATCAAATACACCACAACTTTAGTGGTACTAAAGCATACCCAAGCCATCGAATTACCACGACCTCGACGGTACTAAAGTAGACCCGAGCCATCGAATTACCAAGGCCTCGACGGTACTTAAGCAGGCTCGAGCCATCGAATTACCATGACCTCGGCGGTACTAAAGTATACCCGAGCCATCGAATTACCACACGCCTCGACGGTACTAAAGTAGACCTGAGCCATCAAATTACCACGGTCTTGGAGGTACTAAAGCAAACTTGAGCCATCGAATTACTACGGCCTCTGCGGTACTAAAGCAGGCCCGAGCCATCGAATTATCACAATAAACAAGCATGGATAAATAAGTTTTTATCTAAGAAATGGAAAATGTTACTCATATTCTTGGGATCTATTGCCCTTCTTATAACGCTTTGAGGATCATTACAAGAGAAGCTCTATTGAAAATACCCCCTCAGCACCTCAACATTCCAGGGCTTCCTGATCCGGGTATCGTTCATTTGCTCCAGGTGATAGGTTTTCGATCTGATTATCAATATACTCACTGAGGTGGCCATTCCTTACCAGGTCTTCCATCTGCTCTCGTAGGTCCCTACATCCATTCGTGGCATGTCCCCTAACATTATGGTGCATACAATAAGCCATGTTGTTTCCATTCTCAATCGAGAACCTCATTGGGTCGGGCTCAGCCAATAGACCTTTATCCTGGATTTCCCGAACTATTTGGGCTAGGGGTTTGTTCAGAAAGGTGTACAATGTTCCCCGGTGACATGGTTGTTAGGGTTGGTGCTCAGAGTGCCAATCCGGATCGTATTTATGTCCGATTCATGAATACGTACAATTCTCTTTTCCTTAATATTACTTATTTAATGGTAGCACCTCTTGTCTTTTATATACATATTCGATCTAATTACAATTAGATATCTAATTATGATTAGATTGAAACTAAATCTGATTTAGTGATACATGTATATTATGTTGGGGTCAAATCAGAGAGGCGCAGCGAAAGGAGCACGGTTCGGGCGAAATCGTAGTTTAAAATTTTTTAAACTTACGAATAAATTATTTAATATCCAATATTAATAATTCATTCATATTTCACCTAAACGTATTTATTCGATATCATATAACGACATAACGACATAAACAATATAGAAACATTGCGAAACTTTTGCGAAAACATTTTCCGCAAAATAGCATAAAATGCGTTTCCGACCGAACCGACCGACCAATGCTCATGGGGACTGCCCAGGTCAGCCCCCAAAATATTTGGACAGTTCGTGGGCTGCCCGAACAGTGACCAGTTCACTGTTTGGGCAGCCGTTACCCGTTAACGCCGTTTTTCACCATTTTCGCGTATTTTCACTCCGAAATATTTCCGATAAATATTTTTCTTGGGCAATTAAAATAAACTAATTTATTATAATTACTCAATAAATAAAAACTGAATTTTTATCTGAAAAATCAGATTTATCATTAATTGCTATGAGACCCATAACTTTGCAAAATATCATTTTAGTCCTTAAATATTCAAATACATATTTAATTGATTCCAAATCAATCCCAAAATAATTTATACAATTTGCAACATAATCCAGAACTTTTCCAGAAATTCGAAACTGCCCAGTAATTTTCCAGAATTACAAAAACAGCCCAGAATTTTAATTAATTACAGTTTGGCGCAATTTGTTCAAAACACATCAAGATAAAATCCAATCAATCCCAAATTTGACATACATCAAATATACATCAAATTATATCATATATATGAAAAGCCCCAAAATTTGAATGGGTTAAGAACCCTAATTTCACAAATTACTCAAATTGGACAATTTACATTAAATTAACAAAATTCAACACTTTAATCAATCAATTACCACACCAATCAAGTCTCACCATCATGAAATTAATCAAGAACAATTCTAGGTTAATTATGAATGGCTAATCAACTCTAGAATGACAACTTAGATTACAAATTAATCTTATAAGCTTGATTACACTAATAAGCTTATAAATTATACATACATGCTAATCACATCCAACAAGCTTTAAACACATATAATTACAAACTCAAAGAGTTGAGACATCAACTTAGCAACACAAATTGAAGCTAAGATAAATAGAAACAATTTCCATGTAGAAGAAAGTTTGAAAAACTTACAAAATTTCCATGTTTTTGCCTTTGTTTTCTTTATTTCTTCCACCATTTTCTCTCAACTCTCTTTGTAAAATATTTGCGTAACTTGTCTAAGTGTTCAAATTGAAACAAAACAATTTTGTTAAAAAAATAATAACATTTTCGAAATTCAACAAAAATAAAAAATAAATTCTTTAATTTTTGTTTCAATTTAATTGGTACACATTTTGCTAAATTAAAGTTAACACTTTAACTTTAATAAAGCAAACAAAATGTGTTCCAATGGAATCATGCCATTTCCAAGCTTTAATAAAGCAAATCATTATTAAGATATTTATTATTTTAATTAATTTAATTATTTAACAATTAAATAATTAAATAATTAAATACAAATATCTTAAATATATGTATTATAGTTACATTAAATATCTCAAATACATATATTAATGATATATCCCAAATATCACATTTTGATATTTAATTAATGTGTATTTAATAATATCAAATATTAAATACAAATACACATTAATTCGGAAATGACCGGTAGGTCCCGATTGCATGTATTTTTCGTTTAACCCTTAAACGAGTTATAAATAATCAGTATTATTCATAACAGTTGCATCTAGTGCTCTACGAGTATATTTCATTAGTGAGACTCTCTAGATTCAGGCATATCCGTCACGAAATCCAATTTCGTGTCCATAATTCACCCACCCGTAAATTATGACGACCACGTATAAACTCGCTGAATCATACAGGTTGAGGTCACTGCATACGTATAATCCCTCCGTCACAGGTATCCGGATTATCCCAGAGATATAGATATGAACGTCAAATCTCTATAGGAATAATCTCGTCGACGTATCTATTAGCAATCTATAAATAACATTCAGAAATCACTTCCGAAGTATACTATGGCCATAGATTTAACAGATTGCTAATCATATTTGGACTACCTATGCTCTGTACACAGAACTGACGGATCCTTTCTTGATACTCACAGGATATCATGAGCATGAGTCCAAACCCAACGAACAGACAGAGGTCTGATCTAAATAGATCGATGACGTGACTGCCATATAAGTGTGGAGGATAACTCATATATCCACAGTGGTATGTCAAGTCAAAGAATCACTATGCTACTCAACTCGAGAAGATTCCTATTGACATTGGTGTACCATCTATTAGGAAATCTTCGGTGAGTCGTTCAGTGTTTATCAAATAAACACATACACGTCTATACGAGTCTCCCAAGACTCATGGTTCATTGGGATAAACCATCGGACCAAGTCCGATATATGACATGTACTGGTCTCAACGGATTTTACTAACCGACCCGTGTAAGCAAATCTTGACCAGGAACTTAATTTAAGGATATACAACTTATAGTGACACTTCCCAATATCAATTACAAACTACGTTGTAACTGCGCACTACGTTGTAAATCCTAGGGTCTTTATCTAATATATACATATATCACTAAACCAAATTTAGTTTCAATCTAATCAATCTAATCGAAATTAGATCGAATACGTATATAACAGACAAGAGGTGCTACCATTAAAATTAGTAATATTATGGAAAAATATATTGCTCGTATTCATGAATCGAACATAAATACGATCGGATTGGCGCTCAGAGCACCAACCCTAACATATTAGACAAAGACCTTAGGATTTACAATGTAGTGCTCAGTTACAACGTAGTTTGTAATTGACATTGGGAAGTGTTACTATAAGTTGTATATCCTTAAATAAAGTTCCTGGTCAAGATTTACTAACACGGGTCGGTTAGTAAATCTACTGAGATTAGTACATGTCGTATATCGTGACTTGGTCCGATGGTTTATCCCAATGAACCATGAGTCTCGGGAGACTCGTATAGACATGTAGGTGTTTATTTGATAAACACAGAACGACTCAATAAAGATTTCCTAATAGATGGTACACCAACGCCAATAGGAATCTTCTCGAGTTGAGCGAGCATAGTGGTCCTTTGACTTGAGATACCACAATGGATATATAAGTTATATTCCACACTTTGATGACACTCACGTCACCGATCTATTTAGATCAAACCTCTGCCTGTTCGTTGGGTGTGGACTGGTGCTCATGATATCCAGTGCGTAACAAGATAGAATCCGTCAGTCCTGTGTACAGGCCATAGGTATCCTACACTTGTTTGCGATCTAGTAAATCCATGGCCGTGGTATAACTTCGGAAGCGAGTTCCGAGTGTTATTTAGAGATCGTAAATTTGAAAGTCGACTATTATATACCATAAGGATTTGACGTTCTTATCTATATCTCAGGTATAATATAGATAGCCTGTGACGGATGGATTATACATATGCAATGGCCTCGACTTGTATAGTTTAACGAGATTATCCGTGGTCGTCATAATTCATGAGTGGATGAATTATGGATACGAAATTGGATTTCTTGACGGATAAACCTAAACCTATAGAGTCTCATAATATGAAGTGTACTCGTTGAGCACTTGGACAACCCCTTATGAATAATACAGATTATTCATAATACTTCACCGGATTAAATGAGTTAATTCGAATCGTTTAAATGGTTAAACGAAAATACATGCATATGGGTATTTTTTGGTCAATCGTAATTATTGTGTATTTGTATTTGATACATAATTTGATTAGATACACATTAATTAATTGTCAAATGAGATTTTGACACATGTCACTTCTATATGTATTTTATTTAATGTAAATAAAATACATATGGATTAATAATTATATTAATTAATTATTTAGATATTTAAATGTTAAATATTTAGATGATTAAATGATATATATATATATATATATATATATATATCTATATATATATATATATTTCATAATTGTTATGGAATATATGTTTGATTATTATTGGCTACAAGTGGCATGATCTTATTAAGCTTTAAGTGTACAAATTTGATTTGTCAAATTAAAGTATATTATTAATTAATTAGATTAATCAAGACAAAAGGACAAAAATGCCCCTCCAAAGTCAGCAATGGGATTTTTTAAAGAATTTTTTTTCATGTTCATGGCTTACCATGGCCGAATTTCATCTTCAAAAACCTCTTCAAATTTTCTTGATGATTCAAGATGGAAAAGTGAAGAAAATCAAGAAAATAGCTTAAGGAATTAGGAGAATTAAAGGTAATTCTTTATATCCCTAAGCTTAGAAAGCATGTTTCTTGTTCTTGAGCTTCTAGAGACATTCTAGGGTTTCTTCTTTTCTTTAGAATTTGGGTGTTTTTGATTTGGAAGATGAAATTGAAGGCTTGGTGCATGTGTGAAGTATAATATAATGATATTATTGTAATATTGGTTCAATTTGATCACTTGATGATATGTTGCCATTCTAGAGTGTTATGAACACTCTTTTAATGCCTAGAATTGTTCTTGGGTGCTTCATTAGTGGTGGCTTGAATTGGTGTTGTGATTAATGTGATTAATGTTAAGAAAATTGAATTAAAGCATGAAATATTGATATTTTTGGTTTCTAGATCAGATCTAGAAAACTGAGTTTATGGTGATGATAATTATGTCATATAAATATATGGATGTGTTTTGGGTATTGGAACAATTTCCAGAAATTATTTCGGAGTTGAAATAAGTGAAAATGGTGAAAAACGGCATTACATTGTGACTTTTGAGCCAACCGGGTGATGGCTGCCCAAACAGTGAATTAGTCATTGTTCTGGCAGCCATGAACTGTCCTAGTACTGTTGGGGCTGACCTGGGCAGCCCTCATGTGCATTGGGTGGTCGGTTCGGTCAAAAAGGTATTTTATGTCATTTTACGGAAAAATATTTTTGTAAAAGTTTCGCGATGTTTCTTAACTATTTATGTCATTATTTGATATCGAATAAATATGTTTAGGTGAAATATGAATGAATTATTCATATTGGATATTGAATAATTTATGCGGTAATTTAAAAAGTTTTAAAATTACGATTTCACCCGAACCGCGAGCTTCCGCTGCGCCCGCGCCAATACCCCAACAATGGTTGACCTGGAAAAGCGGCCTCCTCTCTTGAACTTGATTATTCTAAGGCATCGGCCTGAACTCCTTTTGCCTCGGGACTGGTCTCCTCACATCTCTGCCCAAATACTGTTGATTTTCCGACCTGAGTATTTTAGTCCTCTGGGTGCCTCCTCCTCAGGCAATTTTCATTAGCACAAACTTCCTCGCCTACTCTAAAGCCATGACATAGTTCGGTATCTCCTGGATCCTCAGGTGGGACCATAATTTCCAGATTTTGAGAGCTCCCTTAAAACTTTCCAAGGCCTTCAGGGACTCGTACGCCCCGACCTCTAACACCAAGCTATGATATCTCAGTCAACAAAACTTTTGAGGGGCTCATCACCCCTCTACTTCATAATCCTTAATGACCTTATCGTCTTCCTAGGCACACACGCTCATTTGAAGTGTCGTATAAATGATTTCCTAATTTGCTTGAAACTACTGATACTTTCCGGGGTCCAACTCCCGAACCACAAACTGGCTGACCTACCCAGGGTTAAATGGAACACCTTGCAGATGGCTTCTTTGGTCATTCCCTGAATTTCCATCAACAAAACGAACTTCTCAACATGAGACTTCGGGTCCGTGCTGCCTTTGTAAACATCCATCGAAGGCATGATGAATCTCTTTGGAAATCCCATCACCATTATTTCCTTCGTGAAAGGGGACGTTGTCCCCATGTTTGGTCACCCTTTGGTCAATCTTTTATACTCTCCTCTCACTTCCTCATCTCCTTCGAAACCAACTCCTCATCTGGTTCTCGAAACTTTCACGATCTCATTCACGAGTTTCCCCGCGTCTTCCACTCCCTGCACGATATCTTCCATAGCTGGGGACTTCATATCATTCCCCTAGAAACCGTTCCAAGTCACTATCCGCAAAGAATGGACTGTTACTAGAGGATTCTGGAGTCTGTCCGCCTTCTTCTTTTTCCCACGACTCCCTACCAGTACGGCTCCAAAGATGTCTACGGATCTCATTCTATAGGCACTCATTTTCCCATTTTCACCATATCCATCTACCCTAGCGGTCCTCTTTCCTCTCGCTACCTCATCTTTTCTCTGGTTGGTGCCTGCTTCTCCCCTCTCCCCCGCCTTCTTTTCTAATTTTCCATTTTCTCCATCATAGCCTTCATGAAGGCCAGGGTTACTTCCATTTCCTCATCCACTCCGTCGTCGAAGCCTCTGAAGATCTACGGTTCTCGTCTCCTACCATTGTCTTACTATGTTTTCTGCTTTTTGTAATGATTCCCCACATACGGAGCCAACTGTTGACGGCTGATTTTCGTTCGAGGGGAAAATTGGTAAACTTACTCCTCGAACAATTCTCCCCAACTGTGAATTTATTTGATTTGGGGACCAAATTCAAATTTAGTAAAAGATGAGAAAACACACAAACAAAACAGAAGGTTTAACGTGGTTTGGCGGAATGGATCCAACCTACATCCACAGGCACAAAGGAAAAGAAATTTTTTATTACGTGGTCAGGTTTGACCGACCTGCACTAGCTCTTGCTTACACTTGAGCTTTTTGCTCTCTCTTTTACAAGTTATGCGTCAAATAGAATTAGCTAACCATGCACAATGAATTCTCAACCTTTATATAATAAGGCAAAACCCACTATTACACTATCCTCATGACGTCAGCCACATTATCCTGCCTCCGCCGCGCAAGCTCTCTTCCTCAACCACTATGCAAACAGTAGCATTGCCATCTGACACCTCTGTAGACACTGCATTTTTACATAAATCCCAATGATGAGCCTCGTATTAAGGCACTACCCGATAAGTTGCGGAAGTCGCGGGAAACAGATGTCAGAAAGGAAAATTCAAAAATAAATACCTTGCCAAATTTAATTCATTTGTTTAGCCTCGAGTTCGCTCAATTAATCTATGTTTCAAACATTAGCCTCGGCCCAAAATCCATGCAACCCACAAAGAGCCACATGCCCAAGCCCACATCACAAAACCCAAGCCCAATCCAAAATATTCAAATCACATTTAACACATGCCAAAATCCAATCAAATCTCATTCCAAATTTAAAAATATCTTGAAATCAATCCCCACCAAAATTACATAATTTATTTCCCTTAATAAAATACACTCATTTTATGGCTTGATTTGTTTCCTTGTTTTGAAATCACATGCACAAGAAAACCCTAGCACACCACTAAAAAATAGCACAAACAAAAAAACCATACTCTCCTTTTTTTCCCTCATACTCACGGCCAAATAACAAAGAAGTCAAAGAAAACCCAAACAGCCCACTCTCACAACACTCTCTCGCTGCTCTCATTCCTTTCCTCATAACCACATGGCAGAAACAAAAATACTAACATTAACACATTCACAGCTCCCTTTTCTCGCAGCTCCCCACTATCTAATATATAATATCTCTCCTCACGCCTCTCTCTTCGGGGCAGCCTCGGATCTTCTCTTTTCATTCTCTCTCAAAACACACTCACGCCACATTCTCTCTCTGATTCGACAAACCTACTCCACACACGGCAGTAACAAAAAAATAAACAAAGACACCATGAAACCCTAATCTCTTTTTTTCCCTTGGAGCCTTCTCTCTCAACCACGGCCCCTCTCTTCCCCTCTCTCGGCCACATCAAAAAGAAAACAAAGAAGAACCCTAGTCACTCATCTCTCATGCACACAAAACTCACGGCAACCATCTCTCTCTCTCGCTTCTCTCTCTGAAACCAAGACAAATAAACCCTACGAAAGCCCTCTCTCTCAAACCGTGAAGTACACATAAAGACCTGCACTCGGCTCTTCTCTCATCTCTCCCTCAACCAACCGAACAAATAAAGCCAAACCTGACCGACAAACACAAAAAACTGCCCACTACTAGAGACAAATACACAAATTGAGCAGCCCCTCTCCATACAGCATCTCACAAGTAAAATGGTCAGGTAACCTCACGCAGACCCCACCGATCAAACAAACAAAGACACCATACCAAAAACAAACTGACCGACTCAAACAAATAAGCAATCATCAGCCCCAACCAAACACCAAACAAACCACAAATGAATTCCCACCAGCCGATTAAATAAAGCATAAAAATAGCCCCCTCCAGCGAACCAACAAATCGAGACAAAATAACCCTTTGCCGCTAAAAACAGTAACCAAATTATCCCAAAATCAGTCCCTAAAACACCCAAAACAGCAGCCCCAAAAATGCCCGAAACAGTCCAAAAAATAACCACCAAACAGCAGTAAAAACAGAGAAAACAACAGCCAAAATAGCGAAACAGTGAAGGAAAATATTGAACTAGTGAACCAAAAAAGTTACGGAGCCTGAACCCTTCCGGCGATGGTGTAACGCACTTCCAAGAAGCAACTTAAAAGGTAAGACCTGAGGGTACCCTTTACTATTTATCTTTTTTTAGTTATCCATTGTTGATCACTCGCATGCATTATTATATTTTATGTCTATTTTCATTTATGTTGAGATTAATGATTGCGTGCTATCTCTTGCGGGATATCGGATGGAAACCCAAACGTAAATTCCGTAGCGGAATCCGAAAAGACGGTAGTGCGGTCTGTACTTGGGATACAACTTCACGTACCGCTTGAGAAACTTTCAAGTACATGTTTCATTTCGTTATTTAATTTTGTGTTCATTCATTGTTTGTGTTTTATTATTTCGTTATTTACTTTCCGTATGCTTTATTTATTTTTGCATCGTTAATCTAGTGTGTATGGGCTAATCATGATGGATTAAAGGTCATATATTCGAGGGAAATACCTAAAGGCTACCTTTACCACGACATTTTGCCGTGCCGGACGAAGTATGCTTTGTTGAATGTGAAATACGTTCAATCGGACATACGAAATCCCATATAGATGTTGGCATTGGTCACATATATTATATTATTCCGTTTTTTTATTTTTTGCGTATTATTGCTTTGTTTATTCATGCATGGTTATCTAGTGCGCATGGGCTAATCATGATGGATTAAAGGCCCTCTATTCAAGGGAAATGCCTAAAGGCTACCTTTACCACGACGTTTTTCTGCGCCGGATGAAGTATACTTGGTTGAATGTGAAATACGTTCAATCGGGCATACGAGGTCCCATATAGATGTCGGCCTTGGTCGCATCTCTTTTATTATTATGTTACTTACTTTTCGCTTATTATTGCTTTATTTATTTACGTATTGCTATCTCATGCGCATGGGCTAATCATGTTGAGTTAAAGGTCCTCCATTTGAGGGAAAAGCCAAAAGGCTACATTTTCCACGATGTTTTGCCGCGCCGGGGATACAAGATCCCATATGGACGTTGGCCAAAGCTCTTGGTCACACCCTTTTTTCTTCTAATTTTGTTATTCACATTTTTGTTTGTTATTTACCGCTTCTTATTCATCCTATTAATTATCTCTATTCATCCTGCCGCATCACTTCACGTTTACTTCCATGCATGCTTGCCTTTTTAGTTATTCCTTTTACATTACGTACTTAATCATCCGCTTTTATTATTAATGCTTTTACAGTTATTTTTAATTATATTATTGCGCTCCATTGTTCAATACATTGATGAAATTATGCATTTGCCTTCATTTTTATTTACGTTTATGGGTGTGCAAGCTTGTGTGTTGATTATATTATCTTGCATGTGTTTCATAAGACTTGGTTATACTATTGCATAAATCCTTTCATTACAATTGGCATAAGTAAGGGACCATTCCGAACCCAACGGTTTAAGGTCTTCCCTTGCGAGGGGTGAGTGCGGCCTTAAATCATTTCCCATTTCACACTGGGTGGCGACTCCATTTATTTTCCGGTTTAGTCCCCTGCGGTCTACTCCGTACTCCCGATCGGGCCATGAGCCCGGACAGCGTCGCTGTGTCCACAGTCTGGCGACTCCACTGGGGATAGAGAATCGGCCCCGAAATAATGTCTTGTAATGTTTGTGATTTTTACTTTAGTTAACCTTGTCTACAAGTGGGTTGGGACCAAGGGGTTAATAAAACTTTCCAAACTAAAGTTGATTTAACCAAATGTATTATTAGAGTTAGATAATGATTTGGTGTCTTCCTTCACTCACTACCTTTTTATAGCCAAAAAGAAAAGTTGTGAAGACATCTAGATAATCATTTACTTAAAGCTTACCTTAAAGCATATTTAAAGTGATGGACTAATTTGGAGGATCTATTGTTTATTCCTGTCACCAATGCGATAAGAGCCTAAGAGGTAAGGGTATTTAAGAGAGTTCGATTCACCCTCCCTCTGGGAATTTTCAATAGAGGAATCCATTTGACAGTTATTCATGCATCGAGAAGTCGTTTTCCCTCGAAGCGGCGGATCGTTATATGGTATCATCACTTGTTGGCACATACCTTAGGGTATAAAAAAGGTGCGCTCATTTGGTCACTCGAACCCTTGAGTAGGGAGACCTAGTTGTGGGCAACCCTTCACCGATGGGAGCCTTTATCCATACCCTTGTAAGCCTGTATGTGAACCATAGTTGTATGACCTATAGAAGCCACCCTTTTATGCTTGTGTTTGGGACCATCATCATTTGGATCCAGTTGGACTTCTCGTCATAAGATACGAACTTGTTGGGCCATTTAAATTGGAACGAGTTTATGTCTTATGACGATTGGGCCAAAAACTTCCAAAATACCGATGGGCCACTTTGTGTTTGGGCCCTCTATCATTTGAAGTTGTTTAGCCACGTTATCGCAAAAGTGTAAAACTGTTGGGCCTTTTTTCAACTAGGACAAATTTACACATCGCAATAATATAATTGAATGCTTTGAAATGATAATGGGCCAACTTGTATGAAAACCTTGATGGGCTTAGAAAATCCAAACATGATCCAAGTATGCCAGAAGCATGAGTCCGATATCCGCATTGGCTTTCATCCAGAAATGATACGCCTTGTTACGACATATTTGTATACTTTTGGACGCTTCTAAGTTCATCCCCATGATCACGGTTGCCGAAAGCCCAATTCGTCATTTCTAGACAATGGCATGATCCTATAATCGGCTTAGTCCATGTTGTAAATGGGCGGTCTTTGTCTTTTACCGATGGAAATGGATTGTGGTAGCCAAGGTTCACCCTTGTAGCATAAGAGAGAACGATTTTGTGTACCCCACATTGGTGCATAAAATGAGCCATACCTAGGATAGAAATGGACTTACCATGAGTATGGGAGGAATAAGGTCCGAAAGATATATGCTGTTTTGATAACCACATACATCTTATATATCTCATGCATCTCATGCATACACGCATCATGTTAACCCATGTGTCTTAAAAGCCATCATAGATATCCGTTGGGTTGGAGAAGAAAAAAATTTGTCAAAAAGAGTTTAGCAAGCATGGATATTGGGAAAATGAAGCCGAGAAACAGAAAACTTTATGGAAAGAATAGAAAGACCATATAGGGGCCTTCAGCAAAAAAAAAAGAAAAAAAAAAGAGAAAAAAAAAAGAGAAAAAAAAAAAAGAAAAAGAGAATAAAAAAGGAAAAAAAAATGTTTGTTTTTAGTCCTTAATAGTTAAGCATAAGTCCAATGATCAAATGATTTACTTAGGGTGAAATCTTAGAAACGATAAACTCTTGATGTGTTTTATCTGATGCTTTGAGTTTGATATATGTTAGACTCGTAAGCACTTAATTATAGGTTTTTAGCAGTGAAAACCTGAGTAGTTGACAATATGACTAGTTAAAAAAAATTGTAGGTTGGTGAATGACTGTTTGCTTAGATGTCTATCTTGACTTGCTTGTGTTATGATGTGTGGTATGATTGAAAAGAAAAGAAAAGTCTCTAAAGAGAAAATTAAACCACCTATAACCGATAAGCATGAAGCTACCCATGGGGGAGTATTAGGACCACCATGGGGAGAAATGCTACCTTAAAGGGTAGGTGTTGTTGAAAAAAAAAAAAGAAAAAAAAAAAGAAAAAAAAGAGAAGAGAGACAAAGGAAAAAGAAAATCATACCACATTGAGCACAGAAAAGCATCTGCAGGGCATAATTGAGACATCTAGGTTGGTTTGACCCATCGATCCCAATTTTTTGACGAAATCATTGAGTTGGCTTACCTGGGGACGAATATGCAAAAGAACCTTTGCACACACACTTTGAGTCTAGCTTAGATAATTTATCAAAAACTCGAATTTGAGTTGCATTGAGTATTTTGAAGGTTCACTGGTTTCATTACTGTGCATTCTTTGAGGACAATAATATGTATAACTATTGGGACTATTTCATATCATGTAATATAGTATGTTGATATGGAATACCACATCACGTGGTCCACCTTGACCTAATGCAAACAGTGGAGAGCGGAAAGCTAAATCAAGCCTGGGGGTGACCAGTCTACCACCCCGCGAATAAGGGACTCAACGAGATCTTGAGTCATGGGACCAAAGAGAACTGAGCAATTACCAGAAGAGAAGTGGCAGAAGGAAATTATAAGCAGGCCTAGGGGCGACTAAAGGCATTAATAGGCGAAGGGCGCCAAAGAAGCACAAGGAAGGCCTAACCCATCGGAATAGGGAATGCATCCACGCATACATGCATACACATCATATACATGCAATTTTTGTTTTGTGTTCGCAGGTTTTGAAGAAAAAAAAAGGGAAAAAGCGGCAAAGACGAGAGACTCAGGAACAGTTCAAAAATGAACCATCACAACTCAGGAACGGTTCAAAAATGAACCATCTCAACTTAAGTAACGGTTCGAAAATGGACCATCCCTCATCAGTAACGGTTCGGAAATGAACCATCTCTCATCAAGTAACGGTTCAAAAATGAACCATCTCAATGCAGTAACGGTTCAAAAATGAGCCATCTCTAATCAAGTAACGGTTCAAAAATGAACCATCTCTCATCAAGTAACGGTTCAAAAATGAACCATCTCAACGCAAGTAAAGGTTCAAAAATGAACCATCTCTCATCAAGTAACGGTTCAAAAATGAGCCATCTCTCATCAAGTAACAGTTCAAAAATGAACCATCTCAACTCAAGTAACGGTTCAAAAATGAACCATCTCTCATCAAGTAACGGTTCAAAAATGAGCCATCTCTCAACAAATAATGGTTCAAAAATGAGCCATCTCTCATCAAGTAACGGTTCAAAAATGAGCCATCTCTCATCAAGTAACGGTTCAAAAATGAACCATCTCAACTCAAGTAATGGTTCAAAAATGAACCATCTCTCATCAAGTAACGGTTCAAAAATGAGCCATCTCTCATCAAGTAACGGTTCAAAAATGAACCATCTCTCATCAAGTAACGGTTCAAAAATGAACCATCTCAACTCAAGTAACGGTTCAAAAATGTACCATCTCTCATCAAGTAACGGTTCAAAAATGAACCATCTCAACTCAAGTAACGGTTCAAAAATGAACCATCTCTCATCAAGTAACGGTTCGGGAATGAACCACCTCAACTCAGTAACGGTTCGAGAATGAACCATCTTTCATCAAGTAACGGTTCGGGAATGAACCAGGGGTCAAGCACCTCACCACCACATCAACTCAGTTCGAAACATCTCGCAAAGCAGCAGGTAAGTACGACAGCCGACAAACCAGGTAAGTAAAAATGCATGCATAACTTTGATAGTGTTGTCACTGTCACACACTACACAAGCCCATCAAAGTGGGGGGGGGGGGGCGACTGTAGACACTGCATTTTTGCATAAAGCCCAATGATGAGCCTCGTATGGAGGCACTACCAGATAAGTTGCGGAAGTCACGGGAAACGGACGTCGGAAGGGAAAATTCAAAAATAAATACCTTGCCAAATTTAATTCATTTGTTTAGCCTCAGGTTCGCTCAATTGATCTATGTTTCAAACATTAGCCTCGGCCCAAAACCCATGCAACCCACAAAAGGCCACACACCCAAGCCCACATCACAAAACCCAAGCCCAATCCAAAATATTCAAATCACATTTACACATGCCAAAATCCAATCAAATCTCCTTCTAAATTTAAAATATCTTGAAATCAATCCCCACCAAAATTACATAATTTTTTTTCCCTTAATAAAATACACCCCTTTTATGGCTTGATTTGTTTTCCTTGTTTTGAAATCCCATGCACAAGAAAACCCTAGCACACCACTATAAAAATAACACAAAAAAAAAAACCCTACTCCCCTTTTTTCCCTCATACTCATGGCCAAATAACAAAGAAGTCAAAGAAAACCCAAACAGCTCACTCTCACAACACTCTATCGCCTCTCTCCTTCATTTCCTCATAACCACACGACAGCAACAAAAATACAAACCCTAACACATTCACAGCTCCCTTTTCTCCCAGCTCCCCACTATCTAATATATAATATCTCTCCCCACGCCTCTCTCTTCGGGGCAGCCCCGGATCTTCTCTCTTCATTCTCTCTCAAAACACCCTCACGCCACATTCTCTCTCTGATTCAACAAACCTACTCCACACACGGCAAGTAACAAAAAAAATAAACAAAGACACCATGAAACCCTAATCTCTTTTTTCCCTTGGAGCCTTCTCTCTCAACCACGCCCCTCTCTTCCCCTCTCTCGGCCACATCAAAAAGAAAACAAAGAAGAACCCTAGTCACTCATCTCTCATGCACACAAAACTCACGGCAACCATCTCTCTCTCTCGCTTCTCTCTCTCTGAAACCAAGACAAATAAACCTACGAAAGCCATCTCTCTCAAACCGTGAAGTACACATAAAGACCTGCACTCGGCTCTTCTCTCATCTCTCCCTCAACCAACCGAACAAATAAAGCCAAACCTGACCGACAAACACAAAAAACTGCCCACTACTAGAGACAAATACACAAATCGAGCAGCCCCTCTCCATACGGCATCTCACAAGTAAAATGGCCAGGTAACCTCACGCAGACCCCACCGATCAAACAAACAAAGACACCATACCAAAAAACAAACTGACCGACTCAAACAAATGAGCAATCATCAGCCCCAACCAAACACCAAACAAACCACAAATGAATTCCCACCAACCGATTAATAAAGCATAAAAATAGCCCCCTCCAGCGAACCAACAAATCGAGACAAAATAACCCTTTGCCGCTAAAAACAGTAACCAAATCATCCCAAAATCAGTCCCTAAAACCCCCCAAACAGCAGCCCCAAAAATGCCCGAAACAGTCCCAAAAATAACCACCAAACAGCAGTAAAAACAGAGAAAACAACAGCCAAAATAGAGAAACAGTGAAGGAAAATATTGAACTAGTGAACCAAAAAAGTTACGGAGCCTTAACCCTTCCGGCGATGGTGTAACGCACTTCCAAGAAGCAACTTAAAAGGTAAGACATGAGGGTACCTTTTACTATTTATCTTTTTTTAGTTATCCACTGTTGATCACTCGCATGCATTATTATATTTTATGTCTATTTTCATTTATGTTGAGATTAATGATTGCGTGCTATCTCTTGCGGGATATCGGATGGAAACCCAAACGTAAATTCCGTAGCCGAATCCGAATGGACGGTAGTGCGGTCTGTACTTGGGATACAACTTCACGTACCGCTTGAGAAACTTTCAAGCACATGTTTCATTTCGTTATTTAATTTTGTGTTCATTCATTGTTTGTGTTTTATTATTTCGTTATTTACTTTCCGTATGCTTTATTTATTTTTGCATCGTTAATCTAGTGTGTATGGGCTAATCATGATGGATTAAAGGTCATCTATTCGAGGGAAATACCTAAAGGCTACCTTTACCACGACATTTTGCCGTGCCGGACGAAGTATGTTTTGTTGAATGTGAAATACGTTCAATCGGGCATACGAAATCCCATATAGATGTTGGCCTTGGTCACATCTATTATATTATTCCGTTTTTTTATTTTTTGCGTATTATTGCTTTGTTTATTCATGCATGGTTATCTAGTGCGCATGGGCTAATCATGATGGATTAAAGGCCCTCTATTCAAGGGAAATGCCTAAAGGCTACCTTTATCACGACGTTTTTCCGCGCCGGATGAAGTATACTTGGTTGAATGTGAAATACGTTCAATCGGGCATACGAGGTCCCATATAGATGTCGGCCTTGGTCGCATCTCTTTTATTATTATGTTACTTACTTTTCGCTTATTATTGCTTTATTTATTTACGTATTGCTATCTCATGCGCATGGGCTAATCATGTTGAGTTAAAGGTCCTCCATTTGAGGGAAAAGCCAAAAGGCTACATTTTCCACGATGTTTTGCCGCACCGGGGATACAAGATCCCATATGGACGTTGGCCAAAGCTCTTGGTCACACCCTTTTTTTCTTCTAATTTTGGTATTCACCTTTTTGTTTGTTATTTACCGCTTAGTTCATCTCCTATTAATTCTATCTCTATTCATCCTGCCGCATCACTTCACGTTTACTTCCATGCATGCTTGCCTTTTTAGTTATTCCTTTTACATTACGTACTTAATCATCCGCTTTTATTATTAATGCTTTTACAGTTATTTTTAATTATATTATTGCGCTCCATTGTTCAATACATTGATGGAATTATGCATTTGCCTTCATTTTTATTTACGTTTATGGGTGTGCAAACTTGTGTGTTGATTAAATTATCTTGCATGTGTTTCATAAGACTTGGTTATACTATTGCATAAATCATTTCATTACAATTGGCATAAGTAAGGGACCATTCCGAACCCAACAGTTTAAGGTCTTCCCTCGCGAGGGGTGAGTGCGGCCTTAAATCATTTCCCAGTTCACACTGGGTGGCGACTCCATTTATTTTCCGGTTTAGTCCCCCGCGGGCTACTCCGTACTCCCGATCGGGCCATGAGCCCGGACAGCGTCGCTGTGTCCACAGTGGATTCGATTTGATAACGGATCTGATTCGATAACATCTTATTCGATAAAATTGATTTGAATTTTAAGTTATCCGATCTGATTCGATAAAATGGATATGAATTTATACATTTTCAGATCAATTTTATCGAATTAGATCAATTATCGATTCAGGTCTACTACCGGATTCATTATCAAATCGGATTAATCCGTTATCAAATCAAATTCTCTATCGGATTCAAATTCGTTATCAAATAAGATAAAATCCAATTCGATCTGATATTTATCAAATTTATCTGATCCAATCCGAATTCGACAAACCAAATAAACACGATCCGATCGGATTCGGGAGACAGATCCGATCAATTATCGAATTGGATTGGATTGGATCGGACCGGACCCGATCCCCAGGCCTACGTGATGAAGGTATTTGCAGATAGGGAAGCAAATGGAGAAGACCTGATTGTAGACGGTAGTCTTTGTGGCTTAAACTGATACCATGTAAAATATTCAAAGAATAGTTTTGAAGTAGTGTGTTCTATTCAACGGCATACTGCCACCTATTTATACATAGCAAAGAAAACAAATGTTATCGACATTGAAATTCAAAATCCTGAAGACTACTTGCAATTAAATTGAAATTCAAATACAAGGTATTAACAAACACCGTAGGATCATCATGATTTCTCACAAGTCAGGCGACTCTTCAATGGGATCATGTTTATTTGACACCTTTTCTTCAACCCCCTACGATAAAAAGAATGATCAATTGCAGAAAATATACTCAACCATGGCACGTCGCCCAAAATAAACCATAATTACACTGTTAATAACTGGATAAGAAAAACTATAAACCTATATCCGCCATCTAATTGATCTTTTCAAAAATATGAAAGGACAAAAAAAAAGCTACCGCATGATATATATCCCATAATGAAAATGGCTCACGAACATGGAAAGTGGTGTCTGGCTCGACGATGCTGCAAAGCAAAAGGATTATTAATCCTCTTTGTTACGTGAAATCCTAGCACGGTGTCTTAGCTCAGCTTTCTTCCACCTAATGATCATGGAACATAAAGAAAAGAGAGTGTTCACCTGAAAGCAAAAAAAAAAAAACAAGTATTCAGCGAAAATCAAACCACTCAAAGGTATGAAGTGTGAAAAAGAGGAAAAACAAACATGAGTTGGATGAAGATTCTGCAAAAACTAACCAATATAATGATTGCAATGAATAGAAGAGGCCCACACCAAAGAGCTGACAGGAAGATCCCTTGTGGATCAAAATAGTTTTGGGTTGCAAAGTGCCTCCAGTTACTGCCAAGTACCTGATTGAGATTCTCAGCAAAATACACACCAGCCACTACAAGCAAACAGTGACTAAATAAGATTAGATCATCAAATAGTATGCAAATAAGCCACAAATTTCAACATGAATGCTCATATTTGAATGGTTGTTAGTCGATCCACGAGTGGACGTGGGCACAGGAGTGAAACAAAACATGTATTTTTTTCGCAGACATGTACTCACATTAGTCACAAATTATACTCAGAATGTGGCGACTGATGATCAAAACTTCCAACTGATTTGGAAAACAAATACTCTAAATCTTATAATACAAGTTACAAGTACGAGGAGCTCCAACATTTTACTGCTAGCTATATCAATTTAGTACTGTAGCAATGACGTGATTCCAATTACTAAATCAAATATACGGATAATGTAACATAAATCCATTTCAAATTCAAGACTTTAAAGTTTACATGCAATCGAAATATTAGATTCCAATCTAAGTTGTTAGAGGCACCGCCTCTGATGCTTGGGCGGGCGTTTGGGCGGGTTTTTCAATCAGCCACTTAGGTATTTTAGATTATGACTATTTATATATTAGATACTATGCCTTGCCCCGCTACCGACAGCATAGATTCCAATTACCCAAAAAGCCTAATATATATGCTTTAGTTGGAAAAAATATTCCAAAAAATCTAACTTAAAAGCATAGACCATGTCCTAAATTTCGGGCGTACTACAATAATTCACATAAGAAAACAAGCAATCTTAACCCTTTTTTTTCCCTCTAAAATTTGTAAATCAGAATTCTGAATGTGAAGATCATTAAGAATTACATCAGCAATAAAAAAAAAAAAAAACTTACATGCAAGAAGGAAAAAACACATTTGGAAGTTGAGATTTCTCCTCGAGAAAATGGCTACTACAACCAACACAAAGTGAAACGCCATTAAACCCATTAACCAAGGCTCCTGTAAATGCAAACCCAGTAAACAAAATATTAGAACTTGAATCAGAAAAATATTTGAAATAAAACCCATTTATAAATTCAAGTATAGAATTGGATGTGCCTTCCAGTCGATGGCGTGAAAGAAACCCAAGAAATTATCGTAAGCGGGCCGGAGTCCGGTGCGGAGCTCCGCTGAGAGTTTCTGAACCAGATCCGACATTTGATCCATGTGGGCTCCCGCAGCCGATCTCAGCTCCTCCATTGTTTAGATCTTTGAGTGTAATTTCAGATCTTACGAGCGTCAGTCGTTGCTTAAGCAGTGAGGTTTAAGATCAAGAACAAGTCTTTTGTTCTCTCTTTCGAATCTTCTTTATTTGTTTAATTTATTGATTTTACTGGGCTGGGCCCAGTCCAATGTTTTATTCTCAACCCATCAGGAGAAATTACTATTGAGCCCTCACATTTTATCTTATTTCACCATTTGTGGGTGCTCGTACTTCTCTAATGTCATGGGCCGGGACAGGACCGGATATATCAATCCCGATCCTATCCCGTTTATGAAATCGAGGTAAAAATTCATCAGAGTCATGTCTCGTTATATTTTTTCGGGATAAAAAAATATCCCGATTCCCTCCCTCATCTAATTAAATCATGTTTCATCTCATTAAATTTCGTCTCATCCCGTTAAATCTCATCACATCTCGATGTCTTGTTTCCTCCTACTTAAGTTTTTGAGACAAATTTGTTGTCTCGTCCTGTTTATAAAACGAGACATTAAAATATGTCTCAAATCTCATCAAACAAGACGGAATTCCATTGGGATGAGATGAGAAAAAAATACTAGATAGTTTTGATTATTATGAAAAAAAATTAAAAAATTCACATAATTTTATAAGTTATTATGTCACCGCTTTCACCCTTTTGTACAAATATTATTTTGCTAAAACTAATCTAAATTCAAGATTAATGAATAGGTTGTGATCTAATTATATATATTTTTTAAATAAATGATCTATATGTTAAGATTACTAAACTCACAAAGAAAATGTTAAAATTACTTAATAATTTATACATGTAATATGAGTCATGTTGGCATGAACACGACACAAATTTAATACAATGTAAGAAAAAATCACATTTTTTTAATCAAGTTGGCAGTTGGCACGACACGATTGGATCTCCATCCTTAAATTATGAACAATTATCAAAAATTGGATGAACAAGGTACTGTAATAACACCAATATTATGTAAACACCAATAGAATCAATTAATTAATTAATCTCAAATTGTTAGTTTACCCACGGATATCAACGTGCGTCTTCTGATCTAAAGATCTAAATTACCAGCTGATAAAATCATATTTTAAAAAACTTGTAAAGTGTTAAGGAAGCTCACTTAAGTGAGTTCACTGCTTGCTTGCTTCATAGAACAATGCCTCTGTTGTTATGTGTTTCTTAGCCGTGCATCTGAGCAAGGTTAACAACTGCCAATGCATCTTAGCAAGATTGACAGTTGGTCTCCGACGGATGTGGCGGGATGGTGTAGGGCTCAAGATCTGATCTTTAGGTCTTGAGTTCAAATTCAGGGAGTACGTTTTTTGTAAGATTCTGGGACAGGCGGAGATTTTATTTGCTCATGTAACTACTTGAATTTCATAACTTGATTGAGGTAGTAATTCAGTGACCGGGATTAATTGTTTTGAGAGGTAGCGAATAAATTTGGAGATGGCATAAAAACCCGATTTTAGTCGTAATGCTTATAATATTTGGGTTAATATATTAAGGTCCGGTAAGAGTTTTAATAGTTGGACTAATATCATTATATCAGAGAGTGTTTAGTGATACTAAAGCTTTATGACATATGTTAACAAGGCTTAGTGACATTTGTTAAGCCTTGTTAACAAATGTCCATCTTGTGTGTTGCTATGAATTAAAAAAAAAAAAAAAAAAAAGAGTAAAGCCCCCCAACCCACGTATTTGTTGTATCTTCATTATTTCTATTACTTCTTCTTCTCTCCCTAGTAAAGAAACCCCAAGCTTTTCTCCAAAAATTTTTCCACCATTTCTACCAAATCTAGGGCTCCAAAGCCACATGCAAGCTTGAAAGTGTGATAAGGGAGCTTAAGGAATTATACTTGTGAAGAAATAATTTAATTTAAGGTGAGAAAGGTAAAAACCCAAATCTAAAATTACTAAGTTTTGATGATTTGATGCTTGAAGAATGTTATTGGCTTGAATTTAATGATGAATATTTGGTTTTGAGTCAAGGAATTAGAGATTTGAGGAATTCCCCAATTTGTAAAATCCTTAAATGTGAAGTTGAGTTGGGATTTATAAATGGTAATGAAGGTGTAATTGATGTTATGTGGTATATTTGTTATGGTTATGACTTGGTTATGTGGTGGTATTGAAGAGTGAAATTGATGCTAAGAGATGTATTTGTTATGATTGTGGTTTGTATGGTGTTTAAGAGATGGTGTATGAAGTGTAATTAAAATTCTGCCATAGTAAGTGTACGTCGCGACGCGTGAAGCAGAATATGGTTACTGTATTTTTGGTGCTCGTCGCGACGCGCAGAGGGGATGCGTCGCGACGCCAAGCGCTGTTCAATGATTTGTTTTAAAACCTTTCCAGCTTAATCCTAAGACGTTTAGGGGCACTCTAGGAGCTTAGTAAAGATGGGTAACCACATGATAAGTAATACCATAGGCATGAACATTTACCTTTGATTGTATATACTTTTCTTATTTATTACATGAAAATCTAACGGTTTCTTTGGCATTAGATCAACGACAAGCCACTCGGAGGTCACACCGACCGACTATACCACACCCGACTTGCCTTAGCACTATGAGTGGAGTACTTATTTCAGAGTTTTTGAATGTGGTTTTGGCTATGATTTTGCATATCATTGATTTATTTGTTTTACTTAAAATGATGATTTCATGTGAATGAGAAATATGATTTAAGCTTTGATAAGCTTGGTTTCTGATAAATACTTTAATGATGAAAATGATTTCAAATATATGGATTTATGATTTTGGAGGCATGGGGGAAAACCCACCTCAGATGTAGATATGGAATTGATGGATATGGAATTGACGGACATGGTATTGATGGGTATCAGTATTGATATCGGATATAGATGTGTGCACATGGGTTACAAGACTAGAGATTACATATGCCTCTGGTTCCTGGGTATTGGGCTAGGGGGACTGTGAGTACAACGCCCCTAGACCCGGATATTTTAGAGATAGGTTGGTGACACTGATAGCACCACTGTTCTCTGGTTTAGTAGCTTGGGGGACTGTGCGTACAACGCCCCAAGACCATAGGATTATGTACAGATTGACTAATGATATTTCTGATGATGATACTGATGTTTTCATAGTTGATTTCAAAAGTTTTGAAAGGGAAAACTCTAGTTTATGATTTAAGAATTCTGAAAGTTATTACTCTGAATATGAGTATTTCTAATATTGTTTGTTTTCTGGTTTTATAGCTCCACTCACTGAGTTCTTTAGGACTCACCCCCACTCTCCAGGTTTTGCATGACCTTTCTTTTGGTGAGCCAATGCTGTATTTTGAGAGGCATGGATCCGGAACAGGAGCATCACTGCAGTATCTAGTTTTATGGGTTCATCATGTTGTGTCTACATTCATATAAAATGTAGTTTCTTTTGAGTTTCTGTGATGTATAACCTAAGTATATATGTGTGGTTGTATCACATCTCGATTATGTACGTGTCATGTTTAATATTTCACACAGTTATTCTACTTGGTGAGAAGATGTTTGCATGTATGGTTGATTTCTGGTTTCAGTCAGAGGCTTAGGTGACAGTGGAAATCTGTCATTTGCCGGTAGCATTCCCGGATTAGGGATGTTCAGCTCCGCTTAGGTTTGGAAGGATAATTTGGGGCGGCGCGGTTTCCAACGATTTCAAAAGGAAAAAAATGATTGACAGTTGGCATAACTATTTTTGTATTAGTTGCTTAGTCATCAAGTTGGTTACAAGTTGTTAAGCTAGTATAAATACTACCTATGCTTGCAAATATTAAGTAGAAATCAGTTGTTAAATTTTAGTTCTGAAATCAGTTTTCTCTCTGTATTTTCTTACTAACCAAACACACATATCATCTTCAACTTGGTATCAGAGCAGGCCATGGCTCATCCTCATTCCGCTAACATAACCTCAACATCAAATTCTCCAATTGCAGCTCCAGTGAGCTCCTCAAACAATTCATCAATTTCATTTACCTTCAACAATCTGATCAAGTTAGTGTTGGGGTTTTTAACGGTATAATTGGTAACGCAGCGGAAACGCCAAAAATCAAATTTTTCTGATTTCATTTATTTTTTTGAGTAATTAAAATAAACTAATTTATTCTAATTACTCAATACTCAAAAATAGATTTTTTACCCAAAAATCAATTTTCTACAAATTGCCAAGAACCCCCATTTTATATTTTGATCATTTTAGTCCTAAGTTGTCAAATTCAAGTTTATGTGATTTCCAATCACTACCAAAATGATTCATACATCTCATATACATCAAAATACATGTCACACATAAAACCCCTAATTTTTTCTAATTGCCGAGAGCCCCCCATATTTTGAATTTTGATCATTTTAGTCATAAATTGTCAAATACAAGTTTAGGTGATTTTTTAGGAACACTAAAAAATGCACATTTATTAAAAGAAAAATCAATCGTTTTACACTTGTAGTTTCATTTATCCACTTAATTTTGCATAATAATTAAATTTATGTTTTATATATTTTTATTGTGATTTTTATCTTTTATGTAGGTGAAATAAAAATTTGGATGCATATCTAGAAAAATGGACTTGACATTTGGATTTTGGAGGCCTGAAATTTAATAGGGTGTTCTAATAGTGTACAACTTCGGAAATTCCAATCGTGTGTAATGTTCATATTTTGACCATAACATTTTACTCTGATATCATATTAAGGTGATTCAGGTTCCAAATGAAAGCAGACTCAAAGATCTACAACTTTGATGTTCATAAGATTTTCGAATTCGGAAGTTTTCAAGGCCGAAATGGATGAAAAATCCAAAATATATTATATGTAATATTTAAAGACAACAACAAGAATATATATATATAAGGTGAGAATTGACAATCCACCGAATTGACATCCACCTTTCGGTGGATTGTCAATTCCCACCAATTTAGTAATTTGTAAAATGCTTTTGCAATTTGCAAATTGCATGGGAGGGTGCTGAGCCCTCTACTATAAATAGAGGTGCTCAGCACCTTAAGAAATCAGTCTGGATTCCATAGTTTTCTTTGAAAATTTGTGGAGTTCTAACTCTTGTGTGATTTATTTTTTTAAAAGCTTTATTGTAATTTCTTTTACTTTCAGTAATAAAATTATGTGTGTTTTTATTCAAATTAAGAGTAGCTAATTTCTTTTTTGTTGGGGAAAAGGGTGAAGCTTTTAAAATAAAATTTTAGATTAATCTCACTTATATTATAATATATAAATTGTAATCTATTGATTAATATTTAACTTAATTCTAGATTAATTATTGACAAACTTTGTTACCGCCTATATGGCTGATTTTATTTATTTGGCATAATTAAGTACCTAACTGGACTTGTTATAGATGAAATTATCACCGTCTTTATGGCTGATTTTATTTGTTTTCGCATAATTAATTTCTGAAATAAATTAATTGGGTAATAATGACAATTTATATATTATAAAAAGTGAGATTTCTAAATTTGAAATATTAAAAGTGGATCCCCTAGCCCAAGTATTTTATTTTATTATTGTAGTTTAATTTAAAATTTCCAATCACCTAAACAATTCAAACTTTTAATTTTTCACTCAAATTATTATTTTATTTTACTAAATCTATTCCATGTGGATCGACCCCGGTCTTACTGGGTTATTTTATTATTTCGACACTCTTTTACTTGGGAGTAAATAACCACTTTTTGAGAGTGTCAAGTTTTTGGTGCCGTTACCGAGGAATAATTTTAGTAGATAGAATAATCTTTGTGTATATATATATATATATATATATATATATATATATTTTCTTTATTTTTATTTTTATTTTTATTTTTATTTTACTTTTATATTTTTTTATTTTTTCTGCATCTCATTTTCTTTCATCTTTGCATTTGTGTATATCCAAAATGTCCTGATTGATCCTAAATGAATCCTGAACCCAGAAATCCCACATACAGACAGACTCTATTTTTAATTCTTCAAGGTTATAGGAGATAAAAAAAATCAATTAAAATGGAGTTTGTATTTTGCCAAAGAATTTCTTAAACCATCTCCATCTATAGATTCTTCCATAATTTTTTGTGAGAACCTAATTCGAGAAATTGAGATAGCTGAACGAGAAATTCAATCAAGATCTGAATTGACAAGAATCAGATGACGTTTTTAGATCTAAATCACTATATTTATATTGTAACATCTCTGATCTGGGAGATGCTACCGGCAGGGGATAGACTGTACTAACCCCATAAGCCTCTAACTTTCTAACTATAAACATATACTAATACTCTTTACTCTAATTGATTATACTTTTTGTGGGACCGTAGCCCAAACTCAAAAACATAGAAAACAAACTCAATATTAACTACTGTATACTTAATAACACTTGTTTTTACAACGACTACACATAATCAAAGACTAATACAAGACTTTTACTTGACTCTGACTAGACTCCTACTCTCTCTGACTTGAACTGGTGGGCTCCAAACCCTAGTGACTGCAACAGTATCCGTCCTCTCGAGCTCGTCCTCCGGGAATACCTATAAAACAAGAAAACTGAAAGTGTGGGGTTAGATCGTCATACGATCAAAGTGAGTGGACGATGATAATTGAAATATTATAATGAAAACATTTAATTCAAATATCAAGTACCTCTCAGAAAATCAAAGTATCTGAAAAACATTTTCTTGTCTGAAAACTCTGAGCTAGTTTAGAGAAAACTTATATGAAATCTCTTTAATAAAACTTAACCTTTCTAAAATCTGTTTTCTGAAAACTGTTTCTAAAATCTGATATCTGAAAACTCTTTTTCTGAAAATCTGATATCTAAAAACTAATTTGTATCTGAAAACTTGACGTATAGGGGCGTAACGTATCACATTCCCCCATACGCCCAACTAGAGTCAGGAATGCAAAACCATAACTTTGGGGCGTTACGTATCGCCATCCACCAAAGCATGCCACTCTTGTCCCTGAAACTAGTGGTCTTGGAGCGTTACGTATCGCTGTCCCCCAAGCCACTGAACTAGAACTAGGGGTGCGGATCTATGCTACCCTCCAAGCTCTGAAACTAGGATCTAGGGGCATCTGTCATCCTTAGTCCTGAACTAGGATCTAGGGGCGTTACGTATCGCCGTCCCCCCAGTCCTCTACATGTGCACATGTGTTGTCCGTCAATTCCAGGTCTGTAAAGTTACATACTGAGGTGGGTTTTTCCCCCATGCCTCGAAAAACCATAAAACTCATATTTTGAAAAATATTTCCTTTATAAATCATCATTATCTGAAAAATAACTGTAACAAAGTTCTGGCTAACGCCCTACATGCTCAAAAGTAAGTATGATATCAAAATTTATTAAATAAAATCAGTTTTGAGAAAATAGGTCCAGTCACTATTTTAGAGTACCGCTAGCATTTCTTCACTTCGCTGAAGAGCTTGTGGTTCCTGCGATGATCTATCATCGATAATTTTGATTAGAAATAGACTAAGAATATATTGATTGAAAACACGCTAGGTTTGCTTATTCAAGTAAGGACTATCATTTTGAGGATATCGTATTCTTATCATGATGTAATATGTACATACGAGTCGATACGAGACTTATAGGGTAGCCTCTAACGTGCTCGAGTAATAGTGAGATGGTTTGAAACTGATTTGGGAAATTCTTTGACCATGCGTCGCAACGCAGACATTACGCATCGCGACACGCATCGTCCAGAAGCATTGCCAAACTTTAGCCTTGCGCATCACGACGTGAATTAAACCAGAAGCGTTCCTGTGATAATCCCCAGATCGCGTCGCGACGCAAGACCGAATTCTGGTCTTAACTCTATGTTTTCCTACATCTATTTACTTGACACTTAACCTATACCTTCACACAAGCAATTAACCTCAATCACACTCCAAAATACCATCAATATCATTCTCAATGCCAAATCATATCCAATTCTATCATCTATACTCAATCTTATTTCCAAAATCTAGCAAATTGGGAATTTCCTAAAACCATTATTTTCTCATCACTAAACCCATGTAAATATCAATTATTATAACTTAAAAATATCATCTATCAATAAATCATCAAAATACTAAAATTCAAAACTTGGGTTAAGGTTTTCTTACCTTCTTTCTCTTGAAATTCCTCATTATACAAGCCCTCCATTTATGCTCATCTTCTTTCATTTGCTTCTTCTTCTCATTTCTTCTATTTTTTTCTTTCTTTTTCTCTCTTCTTCTTTCCTTCTTCTTCTCTCCTCCATCTACGTTTCTTTCTTTCTCCTTTTCTCATATGGGAATTCATGAATAGTGTATCATTTATATACTTGGCATTTAAAAATTAGAAATGTGTAGAATTTTGAAGAAAGTTTTAGAATTTACTAGAATGCCCTCAGGTACTATTCATCTGAATTTTTGATCTACAATGTTGACCTATTTGTTGTCCTAATTTGGAAAACTATCCAACGCGGAAGTTGTAGGTTTCGATCTGAGATTTCCGACGATATAAAATTCATAAAAATCAGAGTTCGTATGAGAGATTTACGGCCCAAATACCATGGGCTGTCCGGAGTGGAATATCGTACAATTCAGTATCAGAACTTCGAGGAATATCGATTGTCCCCCAAGGTCACTTCATGAGTACGTATATGTTCAACATAATTTATATAATGAATATTCATCCCATAATGAAACAGTAATCGAGATTGTTGGTCGAAAAGGTTACCGGTCGTTTCATATATTTTCTTTATTTTTTTCTTTTTGTCAATTTTAATTTTAATTTTTTTCCCACATGTTTATTATTTTCTTTTTGTAAGTATTGTATTTGTATTTATAAATTTTAGCATATAGTATATATTTAGGTTGCATGAGACATTGGTCTCAATCTTCTAGCGGTAAATTAAGTAGAGAGTCTCCATCACCTTCATCTTCAGTCAAAATGGCCGAGAACCAAAATGAAAATCTACCTACCGGACTTGAAAACCCAGTTGATCAGGAAGAAAACGAGTCTCAGTATGACGATCTTAATCATCCTAGGACACTCAGACAATTCATGAATCTCACTAGGACATGATTACCATCTAGTATTATTTTTCCCCCAGATACAACACGTTTCAATTTTAAGTCAGGTGTCATCCAACTTTTACCCACATTCCACAGTCTAGAATAAGAAAATCCTTATCAGCACTTAAGGGATTTTGAAGAGGTATGTAACACTTACACATACCAAAATTGCAGCATGAATATAATTCAATTAAAGTTTTTTTCCCTTTTCTTTAAAGATAAAGTTAAAATTTGGCTGCAAAACCTTAGATCAGGATCCATCAGAACATGGGATGATTTACAAGAACATTTCCTAAAAAAATTCTTTCCCCCTCACAGGACAAACCCCTTTAAGAGGAGAATCACGACTTTCACACAAGAGTTGGAGGAAACACTTTACCAATCTTTGGAGAGGTTTAAAGAGATGTTGAATGTTTGTCCACATCACGGGTTCGAAACATGGAGGCTGGTTACGTACTTCTACGAGGGGTTAACACCCCAATATAGACAAGTAATAGAAATGATGTGTAATAGTGAGTTTAAGGACAAATATCCTGAAGATGCACTAGATTACCTAGAACGCATAGCAGAGAATGCACAAAAATGGGATACAGTTGGCACTTATGAGTCGTCTGTAAAACCACAACCATCCGGTAGAGGTAGGTATGTTAATCTTAGGGTAGACCATGACTTTTCTGTTAAGTATGCATCTCTAGCTAAAAACGTTGAGGCATTAGAATTGAGGAAGAGTGATTATGTCAAGTCTATTTAAAAAAGTCACTTGTCAATTCTGTAATTCAAATGAATATGTCACACAAGTTTGCCCAACCTTGGCAGCCCTACAAGAATGTCTTCATGACCAAGTCAGTTCCATAAACACTTTCAATAGACCAAATCCAAACCCATACTCCTAAACCTACCATTCTGGTTGGAGAAACCATCCAAACTTCAATTGGAGGAATGATAACCAAGCACAACCATCGCAACAACCTCCCTAGGTACACCAGAACTTCCGAAATTACAGAATTATGCACTATATGTCCCACCACATAGGGAAACCCTAGAGGATACATTACATGCATTCATTTAGAAACAATAAGCCATTAATAACCAAAATGTGCAAACATTGATTGATCTGAAAGATAATTTTTCCAAAATAACATATGCATTGACCATTAATGAGAAAGGAAAGTTTCCTGCACAACCACAGCCAAACCCCAAGAGTCATCAAAACCCTCACGAAGGTAGTTCTGGTAGTCAACACATAGACCAAGTCAAATTTATTATTACTCTTCCCAGTGGTAAGGTCATCCACATACCTATTCTTGAACCTCACAAAGATAAAAATAAATCAGATTCAGAGGGTAAGAAGGGGTTGATGAACCATTACCCATCGTTGATGATAAAAAATTTTCTCATGCACCTCTATTTGCTCAGGCATTAAAAATAAAGAAATTGAACCATTCCCATAGATATATGAAATATTCAAACATGTAAAGGTCAATAATCCTTTGTTAGATGTCATCCAACAAATACCATCTTATGCCAAATTTCTGAAAGACTTGTGCACCGTTAAAAGGAAACATCCGGTAAGAAAGAAAGCTTTTCTAGTTGAATAGGTATGTTCCACTCTCTCAACCAATAATGCATTAAAATACAAGGAATCTGGTTGTCCAACTATTTCATGTATTATTAGAAATCAAAAAATCGAACATGTTTTGCTTAATCTTAGAGCCAGTGTTATTTGCTTCCATTTTCAATTTACCAACAACGTAATATTGGTGAGTTAAAACCAACATCAACTACTCTTTTACTTGTCGATAGATCAATCAAGGTACCGAAAGATTATGGAAGACGTGTTAATACAAGTTGATAAATTCATATATCCTATAGATTTTATTGTCTTGGAAACACAACCTATAGCTGATAGTTATAAGCCAATTCCTATAATACTTGGTCATCATGTTTTAGCAACAGCTAATGCTTTAATTAATTGCAGGAATGGAATCATGAATTTATCATTTGGCAATATGACATTTAAGCTTAATGTTTTTAACATGTACAAATAACCATACGATGAGGACATTGAAGACGAGAGTGTAGAATTAATTGAACCAATTGTGGATGAATATATTCAGGGGAGTTTATCTGATCTTACAGAAATTTGTACAACTAATTTTCTTAAATCAAGTACATAATTAGATTCAGATATTCCTAATGAATTTTTACTTGATTCTACACATGTACTGGAAGATGATGGAGATAAGCAAAATCTTGAGGAGCTAGGAACACTGGAAGAAGAAAAACAAGAGAATCACCTAATTTGAAATTGAAGTATGCATCTCTTGGAGATGAACAAACTCACCATGTGGAAACTTCTTCCACTCTCATAAATGATCAAGAAGGAAAAATACCTTCAGACTGGAGCTATCAAGGTATGGAAGAAAATCTTGCAAAACCCTACAGACATTTTCCTTCTCTTCCCCAAAATGCTCTGATGAAAATTTACAAAGCACACACCAGAAGAAATAAAGCTTCTTATGATCCATGGTATTCCTAGTGATATTCGTTGTGTAATTGAAGCAAGAGTTCGCTTGGCAGGTGAGTCATCTGACTCTTTGATTTCTTACATGCCTGGTTTAGGGAAAACACCTATGTTAAGAAATGAAGAGCTAAAAAATTAGGTGTTTGTTATAAATATACACGTTGGACATGCAACACTCGTTGTCATTCTTTAAGAATGGTGTCTGAAAATCGTGAAGATAAAATTCAATTCATTAGAGATGACTTGAATAAAAAGTCTTTAGATGATATATCATTGAATATTGAGACGCATCCTAGTGGACATGTTCATCGAGTAATTCACAATTTGCATACATAATTTCAAAAAGAAAAACAACAATATTGTCTCGGGAATCTAAATTTAAAAGACCATGTTTGCCAATTTATAAGAAAATTGGATGGGAATCATATCCCTGACCCATATAAGTGTTAGGGTTGGTGCTCCGAGTGCCAATCCGGATTGTATTTATGTCCGATTCATAAATACGAGCAATTATATTTTCCATAATATTACTTAATTAGTGGTAGCACTATTGTCTTTTATACGCTTATTCGATCTAATTGCGATTAGATATCTGATTACGATTAGATTGAAACTTAATCCGGTTCAGTGATACGTGTATAGACAAAGACCCTAGGATTTACAATATAGTGTGCAGTTACACGTAGTTTGTAATTGACATTGGGAAGTGCACTATTAGTTGTATATCCTTAAATAAAGTTCATGGTCAAGATTTGCTAACACGGGTCAGTTAGTAAAATCCGCTGAGACCAGTACATGTCGTATATCGTGATTTGGTTTGATGGTTTATCCCAGTGAACCATGAGTCTCGGGAGACTCGTATAGACATGTATGTATTTATTTGATAAGACACTGAATGACTCACTGAAGGTTTCCTAATAGATGGTACAACAACGTTAATAGGAACCTTTAGAGTTGAGCGAGCATAATGGTCCTTCGACTTGAGATACCACTGTGGATTTATGAGCTATCCTCCACACTTTGATGGTAGTCACGTCAATGATCTAGCCATGATCAGACCTCCTCCTGTTCGTTGGGTGTGGACTGATGCTCATGATATCCTGTGCGTATCAAGATAGGATCCGTCAGTCCTGTGTACAGGGCATAGACATCCAGCACGTGTTTGAGATCTAGTAAATCCATGATCGTGGTATAACTTCGGAAATCAGTTCCGAGTGTTATTTAGAGATCGTAAATTAAAAGTCGACTGTATTATACCGAATGGATTTGACGTTCTGATCTATATCCCATGTATAATACGGATGGCCTGTGACAGATGGATTATACGTATGTTATGACCTCAACTTGCATAGTTTAGAAGATTATCCGTGGTCGTCATAAACCATGAGTGGGTGGATTATGGACACGAAATTGGATTTCATGACGGATAAACATAAACTTAGAGAGTCTCACAATATGAAGTGTACTCGTTGAGCACTTGGGCAACTCGATATGAATAATTCGGATTATTCATAATACTTCACCAGATTAAATGAGTTAATTCGGATCGTTTAATCGGTTAAACGATAACACATGCAATATGGGATTTTATCCGATAATAATTATTGTGTATTTATATTTGATACATAATAAGATTAGATAAACATTAATTATTCGCCAAATGAGATTTTGACACATGCCATAAATATATATATTTATTATTTATTGTAAATAAAAAATACATATATAATAATAATATTAATTGATTATTTGATATTTAATTGTTAAATATTAGAATGATTAATTAATTTACCCTTTTTCATTAATTGTTATGAAATATGATAAGTTGTTATTGGAACACATGGCATGTCTTGAAATAAAATAAGCATTAAATTAATTGATTTAATTTTTTTCTTTTGGAAAAAAATGCCCCAATTTTCGTGACTCTCCCTCTTTAAATTGAAAAATTGTTTTCTCTCTCTTGTTCACTTCCACCATGGCCGAAACAAAGCAAGAAAATGGGTTGCAAAATAGTTTGAAAAACCATGGAAGAATTGAAGGAAAACTCAAGGAAAAAACTTAGGAATTTGGAGATTAATAGGTAATCGTTCATTCTCTTGAGCTTTGAAACTTGTTTCTTGTTTCTTGAATTGTTATATGTGATCTAGGGTTCCTTTAATACTGAATTTTTGGGGCTTTTATTTGTGGTTGATGGAGATGGAAGTTGAAGCATGTGTGAAGTGTTTATTGGATGAAATTAATGTAATTTTGTATCCAATTTGTTCAAATTATTGTTGGACATTTTTATTGCCATTCTAGAGTTATTGATCCACTCTTAGATAGCCTAGAATTTTTCTAGAGTCATTCATATGTGGTGACTTTGAATTGGTGTTATGGATTAATTAGATTAATATTGAAATTTGGATTAAAGCATAAAAAAATTGGCAAATTCGGTTACTGGTTCAGACCTGGAAGTATTCTGATTTTGTTGATGAAAAATATGTTTTATGAATGTTTTGGATGTATTTTGGGTGTTGGAAAAATTGCCGGAAATTATTTCCGACTTAAAATAAGCGAAAACGGCTAAAAATGGCGTTACCGAGTGGATTTTGAGCCAACCGGGTGACGGCTGTCCATCACTGTTTGGGCAGCCCGTGAACTGCCCCGACACTATTGGATTTGACCTGGACAATTTCCATAAGTGTCGGGTAGTCGGTTTGATCAAAAACGCGTTTTATGCCATTTTACGGAAAAATGATTTTCGTAAAAGTTTCGCGAAGTTTCAACTATTTTTATGTCAATATTTGATATTGAATAAATAGGTTTAGGTGAAATATGAATAAATTATTCATATTAGACATTGAATAATTTATTTGGTATTCTTAAAAAATTTTAAAATACGATTTCGCCCCGAACTGCGCTTCTGCTGCGCCCCATCGCCTAAAACCCCAAACAAAAATGGTATCAGAGCGGGTCTGATGCTTCATCCATTACATTATTCATGCTTGATATTTGATATATAATCAAATTTTAATGTTCACACATGCATATCTTTCTTTTTTTTTTGGCCATTTTTCTCTGCTTTTTCACTTACAAGGATTTTTATATTTCTTTACTTTTCGGTTCTTCGCTAACGAAAATGTAACGAAATTTAATTGTTAATTTAAGTTATATTTTCTCTAGGTAGAATTGAATTGTTTAGAAAATGATTTAGATTAAAATTCTCCATTTGATGTAGATTGTAGCTTCCATAGGAAAATCCCCGTTTTTAAATATGGCTGTAAAGTAACGTGTATTGGATACATGTTTCTTGGTCCGTCCTGTCAGTACGGTTTATGGGTATTTTTCTTTAAGTGCATCCGAGATCGTGCCAAAGCTGTGAGGGTGTTGTTATAGGATTGTTATCCATACCGGTTGTATATTGATACTGGACAAATTCAAGTGAAAGTGGAAATCCTGAACGTGCCAAAGCTGTCAGGACTACACCGGTAGCTTGAGTATGTCATTGACAAGTGTAGCCTTGATACGCCTCCCTGTAAACGTGCCAAAGCTGTCAAAGTGAGAAACGGTCAAGACCAAAATCATGAGTCACTGGCGAGTGATTGACAATGAGTTGTCTACCTAATGAATATACGTAGGCGAGAACGTGCCAAAACTGTGAGTCGAAATATATTCATTGGATCATACTCTCACTATGGAATTTGATTTGATTATTGAATTTTCGTTGTCCGTTGGGGATTACGGTATTACATAAAGTAGTGGGAGACACTGCTTGGTTAAAAATCCATAACTTAAGCAGTGCGTAATATTTTGGAATTTACTGCTTTGTTTTCCTTATATTCTATATTGTTTATAGATTTATACTTCTAATCCACTGCATAGTATATTACTTGAATATATATAGGTTTTCTGACTTTATTTACGGTTGCGTAGTTCTAGAATAGGTTCTAGAAAGACAATAGACTTAGATATAGTTAGATTAGTTGAAACCATCGGGAACTGTTGTTCCGATTTTCTTGAAAATCAAGATGGTTTGTGACTTAGTTTCTAAGTCGCGATAGTTAATATAAATAGATATCTGTTTTGCAATATAGTTATCTAGTTAGAATTATTTCTTATGCAGTAAGAATTGACTTGAACAGTTCATGTCTCGAGATTCTTGACTGGCATTAAGAAAACCTCATTAGTATTTGTTTATCTTAAAATGACGTTTCTTGGCTTTAGTGACTTTTAGAAGTCATGTGTCTGACACAGTTTGCTAATTAAATATTTTACAATCGTTGTGAATAATTGAACGCAAATTATAATGCTTAAGAAAGGAGATGCGTATAGTTGTGTATAGAGAATTTTGATTCTCACAATACGACAACTGTAGGTATTGGATACCGGATCTACCGTCTAGTTATTTAAAATAATGTTCAACAACTATTTTGATATTTGATATCAGAACTTGTGACTATTGGATAGTTATTTGTTTCGTATAAACAGTTGTTACATAGTTTAAGATGACTAGTAGTGTCATTGATGAAAGATGAACATTAAGAAAATATTCGGTAATATAAATAACTTAGAACTGTGATTTATGAGGTTTTATCATAAAAGCATCATATGCATGTTCCGTATGGTAAAGGATGGTCTGATATGAGATCACACCATATATCTTTATATGTGTAATGAATATTGTATTCAGGAAGTGATTAAATCTCATTTAACTGATGATTGTCATTGGACCACAGATTTGTGAAACTAATACATTGGATGTGTTTAGTTTAATGAATTAGAAATTGCCTTAGATAGTTTTCTTTACTCCGTAACTTAGTTAATGAATTGTCATAACTTAGTTACGTGTTTTAATAGAGAACATGTTGAACGTCTTGAATTGTTCAAGAACTGTCAATATGTTACTAATGAAACTCAGATAGAATATTTTGAATAGTTCAAAGATATTTTATCTGTAGTGTTGAAAACTTTGTCTTTAAAAATTCATTGCGCGTCTTTGAATTGTTCGAAGATGTTTGATTTGATCAAACACATGAATTTAAGGCAATTAATTCTGTAGTTATTTAATGAATGTGATTCTTACTCAGTATTAAACTTCTGCGATTCCATTATGATGAAATTGGTCAATGGAAGTTATCGAATCTTATACGATTTGATTCGTTAATATTGAGAGTTACCGAATTAGTTTTCAATGCTTTTGGGGTTATGCTCCAATAACAGTAATTCATCTCTTTAATTAAGGTTTCATTCGTTCCTACAATTACATATATGATATGTATAGTAGAAAATTCGAATATTGAAAAGTTTGAGGCACAAGTACATTTGTTCTATTAAATAGAACAAATGACAAAACCTTTCACTTGTACCTCCAAGGCACAAGTACTTTCAATTATATAACCATTATGCAAAAGAATATTGTATCCTATTTAATAGAGTATCTTTTCTACGATCCCGAGTAATAAAATTATTTTGTTACTTGGTGGTTGACATTGGATGTTGACGATTGTAGAAAATGACTTGACTTAGTGAAGTCAAATGAGAGAGTGATAAACTTTGATAGAACAACATAATTAATAAGATGAAAAGACCCTTATACATCTTCTGTATAAGTTCAATAGGATTTCAGAATCATTTACAAAAGTATTCGATACTTAATGATTCTGATGTTTTCTTATCGAAGAAAATTATCCTATAACTTATAGTGGGAGTGATATTTGATATCGATTTGGAAATAAGCATTGAACCATAGATCTAAGATTGTTCATAGCTTACTACGATCAAGTTTAGAACTTGATTAGGCTTTCGTTATGAATAGTTCATACAATGTGCAAATTATTTACGCAACAAAAGCGAAGTAGGCTTGATAAAGGTTTGACCTTTATAGTATGACAATGAGAAAGGTTATGCTCAGAAGTCTATTGTAGATTCTGAGGAAATTGTCTCTAGTCGTACTGATAGGACAATTAAGGATCTGTTGGTTAATGTTGATATTAAACTGTATTTTGGCTAAAGAATGCAAAGTGGCATTCTTGAGTGATTTCTTCGAGAGATCTGTCGTGATTTCTGTTGGGGCAGTTGTGGAACCCCTAGGGTCGGATCGGCACCCGGCGGGCAGTGGAAATGGGTATAACCCATGGATATCAAGTATGGGTGTAATTTTAAATCATTTTATGAAATACTATATTCCATTACGAGTGTATAGGAAAAAAACGGGACTGAATTGGAGTCCGGAAACTCCAAAACGAACAAAAATAAAATTACCATGCCCGTACGTGAGTACACGCGTGCTATAGTGCATGCGCGCACTGTAGCAATTAGGTCTTTTTTTTTGTTTCTTTTGCTCAGCTCACTGGAACACACTTTCCAGTGAGCTGATGCAATTATTGTCTATTACCCTAATTGCTTCCGGTCTTCCCTAAACACTTAAAAACACCCAAAAATAATTTTTAATTTCAAAACCAACATAAACACATGTTATAGAATAAAAATCTAATTTTTCAAAATATCAAATATTTTTCCAAAAACATAAATTTATTCTAAATACGCATTAGCGTAAATTTTGAATCCATTACACAAACCATTTTAGAATCCCAATTACGAAATGTCCCGTGAACAATTCTAGTCCACCTAAAGGTGGTCAAGTGAATCTAGAATGGTAGCCATAGCTCTAAGCTTTAATCTAGAGTTCTGAACTCTAATTAATTGTTCCAGTCCAACAAGAACATATTTGACCTAATTACAAGCATGTTGTGTTTATACTTCTAAAGTATCCTAACACAATTGATTAGCCTTATTCAACATTAAGCTATGTGACCATGCATCTAATTCACAAATAAACATAGCTTTGGAGAAGATCAAACATTACCTAGTAAGCTTGATGCAAGATCCAATCAACTTCTCCTTGTTGAAATTATTGAATAACCTCCAAGGTGTCCAAGCTTGACTTCAAGATCCAATCTTGTTTCCAATGCTTCCAAGCTTCACTTCAAGATCCAATCTTGATTTCTCCTAGATGAAATGTTGTAGAGACCTCACAAGCTTCTCTAAACACTTCTCTAACTTGGGCTAATCTCTCAAGAATTTGCTTATGCTTGTATTTGAACTTGTAATTAAAACATTCCTAAATCTTGCTATTTATAGCAAAACTTAGGCAATTTTTAATTAATAAAAGTTGTAATCAACTTTTAAGTGGGCTTAATCTAATTTGTCCAAATATGTATAATTAGGTGTGACTAATCTCCATTGTCTCCCACTTTAATTTAATACAATTAAATCAAGCCAAAGATTAGGAAATGGATTAGTTAAATGTTTGCCACATTGATTTAATTCAATTAAATCAAGCCAAAACCACCTATTATTACATACTTACAATTACCATAATATCTTTAAATGGTAGAGATAATTATGATTTTACAATTAAGCCCTTGTGTAATTATTGAATTAATCCAATTAGGTCAAAGTAAATAATCAATGTTATCCAATAACACTTGATTATCTTAGTTGATAATTATAATATCGAATATTATATTTTATCAAAAATAATCGGCTACACAAGTGTTCAACGAGTACACTTCATATTGGGACTCTCTAAGTTCAGATACGTTCGTAATATAAGCCTAGCTAATATGTACGCAATTCGGCCACCTCCAAATTCGTGAAGAACACGAACGACCTTTCTGAACTATACAAGTCGAGGTCATCACATATGTTAACAATCCCTCCGTCGTAGGCTATCCGAGTTGTGCTTAGGAAACATAGAATATACTGTCAAGTTTCCAAGATGCACATCTCATGTCGACATGTCCACGATTCTTCATAACTGATGCGATCCACCCTAGGTGATCGACTTTGGCCAAAGATTTAAGAATCGTGACTTTACTAACATGGATACCTAAACCCTTTATGGTACACATACGTGCCGACGGATCCTATCTTGCTTCACACTTGATTACTGTGTGCATCGGTCCACACCCAACGAACATCTAGAGGCCAGACCATGAAAGGTTTCTGACATACATGACATCTAAGTGTGGAGGATCTCACACAAAATCAATGATATCCTATAGTCAAAGGATTACATATGCTACTCGATTCGAGGAGATTCCTATTGATGATGGTGTGTACTTCCAACTATTAGGAATCACCAATGAGTCATTCATTATTCGCTCCAACGAATACCCACATGTCTATACGAGTTTTCAAAACTCATGGTACATCGCGTTAAACCATTGGAACTCCAATTCCAATATACGACATGTGCTAGTCTTCTAAGTTATAGGAATTCGACCGTATTCCAAAACCAACGCCTAGGAATATTTACTTTAAGAATATTTTACACCTAGTGTCAAAACTATTCTAAGGTCGATGTCATTCTTAGCATAACGATACATCAATTTAATACGCGTAATGATAATACCATTATAGGATATGAAATGAAAAATATAGTTATTTTATTAATAAGTAATAAAATGTACAATTCGGATTGGCACTCTAAGCACCAACTCCATCAATTTCTTCGTTTGAAGAGTTCATTCTTGAATGACTCTAGAGTTTGTATTCTGCTAAGATCATAGTTTGATATACTGGCTTATAGAGCCTACTATAGACTCAGATAAGCTTTCCGGAAATTTGTGTTCTTTGATTTTGATATCAATCAGATTGTCTGGTTTTTATCAAAATATAGAGAATATGTATTTGTCAGTAGGTTCAGTGGGAGCGTACCAATTTCTTTCTAGTATTATATATCCTAAGTCTTCTTTTCTCCGTGGTAGCAGTGGGAGTAGTCTCTGATATATTTGATATAAGGTTTTATATCGCGTATTAGATATGATCTAATAAAGGACACAGTAAGGTTATCTGTATGACAGTTAGTATAACTGTTTGACAATTAACGTGTCTTTTATGTATATAGTATTCTTCTTTCATAACAGATGTTTCCTTTGTCGAAAGAGAGATTGATTAGAATGTCTAGTCAATCTTATACATCATAAGATGATGGCGTGATGAATACTGTATTATGTGCGATTATAGATATCAATTTAATCGTAATTGTTACGAGTTATTTTGATATGTAGAAGACCATAAGATATGTCTTGAAACATGTTCTTTGTGATCTTTGAGATATTAAGAACGAGTTTCTAATTTATGGAGAATTTAGTCAGCAACCATAAGGTTAGATTAGTTTTGATCCTAATTATGACATTAGATGGTCTATGTCATATAAAGTCAGAAAAGATGCAGTGGGAGTGTCACTGTTGATTCTACTAAACTAGTGGAATCAGTTGCAACTTATGAAGCATTGACTTATGAAGTTCGTATAGTGACCTCATAGATTAGAAGTTTTAATATTAGTATAGTGCTTGCGGTTGTCTCAAAGTATTTGGATTTGATTTCTAAATACATAGACAATTTAGTAGCTATAGCACAATACTGATATAGCGTCTGAGTCATATTGATGTGGATTTTGAATTCTACAAAATATGAATGATGCTAGCTAAGGAAAACAGTTGGATTTGTTAGACAGACTCGATTTGTTAAAGTAAGCTTACTTGTTGGTGCCTACCTCTTGAGTTCTGGTGAGCTCTTAAGGGCCATTAGTATGCGATACACATTGAGATGTGTATATGATACCATTGATTGGCACTAGAGAAAGTGGGACAAAATTGTTAGGGTTGGTGCTCCGAGTACCAATCTGGATTGTATTTATGTCCGATTCATAAATACGAGCAATTGTATTTTCCATAATATTACTTAATTAGTGGTAGCACCTTTGTCTTTTATACGCTTATTCGATCTAATTGCGATTAGATATCTGATTACGATTAGATCGAAACTGAATCTAGTTCAGTGATACGTGTATATTAGACAAAGACGTTAGGATTTATAGTATAGTGTGCAGTTACACGTGATTTGTAATTGACATTGGGAAGCGCACTATTAGTTGTATATCCTTAAATAACGTTCCTGGTCAAGATTTGCTAACACGTGTTGGTTAGTAAAATCCGCTGAGACCAGTACATGTCGTAAATTGTGACTTGATCTGATGGTTTATCCCAGTGAACAATGAGTCTCGGGAGACTCGTATAGACATGTAGGTGTTTATTTGATAAGACACGGAACGACTCACTGAAGGTTTCCTAATAGATGGTACATCAACGTTAATAGGAACCTTCTCGAGTTGAGCGAGCATAGTGGTCCTTCGACTTGAGATACAACTGTGGATATATGAGCTATACTCCACACTTTGATGGCAGTCATGTCAATGATCTAGCCATGATCAGACCTCCGCCTGTTCGTTGGGTGTGACTGATGCTCATGATATCCTGTGCGTATCAAGATAGGATCTGTCAGTACTGTGTACATGGCATAGGCATCCAGCACGTGTTTGAGATCTAGTAAATCCATGGCTGTGGTATAACTTTGGAAATCAGTTCCGAGTGTTATTTAGAGATCGTAAATTAAAAGTCGAAGGTATTATACCGAACAGATTTGACATTCTGATCTATATCCCAGGTATAATACGGATGGCCTGTGACAGATGGATTATACGTATGTTATGACCTCGACTTGCATAGTTTAGCGAGATTATTCGTGGTCGTCATAATCCATGAGTGGGTGGATTATGACACGAAATTGGATTTCGTGACGGATAAACCTAAACTTAAAGAATCCCACAATATGAAGTGTACTCGTTGAGCACTTGGGCAACTCGATATAAATAATTCGGATTATTCATAATACTTCACCGGATTAAATGAGTTTATTCGGATCATTTAATCGGTTAAATGATAACACATGCAATATGGGATTTTGACCGATAATAATTATTGTGTATTTTTATTTGATACATAATACGATTAGATACACATTAATTATTCGTCAAATGAGATTTTGACATATGCCATAAATATATGTATTTATTATTTATTGTAAATAAAAAAAATACATTTATAATAATAATATTAATTGATTAATTGATATTTAATTGTTAAATATTATAATGATTAATTAATTTACCCTTTTTCATTAATTGTTATGAAATATGATAAGTTTTTATTGGAACATATGGCATGCCTTGAAATAAAGTAAGCATTAAATTAATTGATTTGATTTTTTTCTTTTGGACAAAAATGCCCCAATTTTCGTGACTCTCTCTCTTTAAATTGAAAAAAAAAATTTCTCTGTCTTGTTCACTTCCACCATGGCCGAAATAAAGCAAGAAAATGGGTTGCAAAATTGTTTGAAAAAACCATGGAAGAATTTAAGGAAAACTCAAGGAAAAATCTTAGGAATTTGGAGATTAATAGGTAATCCTTCATTCTCTTGAGCTTAGAAACTTGTTTCTTGTTTCTTGAATTGTTAGATGTGATCTAGGGTTCCTTCAATTCTGAATTTTTATGGTTGACGGAGATGGAAGTTGAAGCATGTGTGAAGTGTTTATTGGATGAAATTAATGTAATTTTGAATCCAATTTGTTCAAATTGTTGTTGGACATTTTTATTGCCATTCTAGAGTTATTGATCCACTCTTAGATAGCCTAGAATTTTTCTAGAGTCATTCATATGTGGTGACTTTGAATTGGTGTTATGGATTAATTAGATTAATCTTGAAATTTGGATTAAAGCATAAAAAAATTGGCAAATTCGGTTACTGGTTCAAACCTGGAAGTATTCTGATTTTTTTGATGAAAAATATGTTTTATGAATTTTTTGGATGTATTTTGGGTGTTGGCACAATTTCTGGAAATTATTTCCGACTTGAAATAAGCGAAAACGGCTAAAAACGGTGTTACCAAGTGGATTTTGAGCCAACCGGGTGACGGCTGTCCAAACAATGATTCATTCACTGTTTGGGCAGCCCATGAACTTCCCCGACACTATTGGATCTGACCTGGGCAATTTCCATAAGTTTCGGGTAGTCGGTTTGGTCAAAAACACGTTTTAGGCCATTTTACGGAAAAACGATTTTCGTAAAAGTTTCGCGAAATTTCAACTATGTTTATGTCAATATTTGATATTGAATAAATAGATTTAGGTGAAATATGACTAAATTATTCATATTAGATATTGTATAATTTATTTGGTATTTTGAAAAAATTTTAAAATACGATTTCGCCCCGAACCGCGCTTCCGCTGCGCCCCATCGCCCAAAACCCCAAACAATAAGGCATTCAAGCCGTTACTGGACGTATAACTAGAGGAAGATGTGAGCCACAATCACAACTACCAGTACATATTTTTCAATTTACTGTTTTGATTTCCTTTATTTTAAATTATTGTTTTGATTTACTTTAATTTACTGTTTTGATTTCCTTTACTTTTGCCAACAATATCTAAATTTTTTGACTTTCACAATCTATTTACTGTTCATCTGACAATTTTCATTTTGCAAGTACTAGTGCTTTTATTACTCACCCTTTTTCAGGATCCATAAATACAGCTCGTCATTTCTCTCTTCAACCCATCCAGAAAAAGAGAGAGAACAAAATGGAGACAACTTCAAGAAGACAAGTCACTAATATCTGTGTGTTTTGTGGAACTGGCTCTCGAACTAAACCAAAATTTATTGAGGCTATAAAACAATTGGGTAGAGTTATGGCGGAAAGAAACATGCACTTAGTATATGGTGGTGGCAATCTTGGATTGATGAGATGTGTTTCAAAGGTCGTGCAAGAAGGTAACAGTCAAGTTTTGGGGATCATTCCAAAACCTTTGATAGAGAAAAACCTCATCGGAAAATCAAATGGAGAATAATGCATTGTCTCAGGTATGTCTGAAAGACTTACTAAAATGATCAATCATGCTGACGCTTTTATTGCTTTACCAGTTGGGCTGGGCACGTTGGAAGAAATATTCACAATTGTGTCATGTGCGAACTTTAACATTCACCAAAAACCCATTGAACTACTTAATGTTGATGGCTTTTTCGATTTTCTTTTTGTATTTCTTGAGGATGCCAAAAGAAATGAGTTTATTTCAAAACCGGTAAAAGATATCTTCCTAACTGTAAGAAAAATTGATGATTTAATTGACCAACCCTTAGCTTATGAACCAAAAAACGACCCTATTCTTTCCAAGTTGAATTGGTCTGGTAACGATCGTAGCAAGAAGCGTAGAGTGGACTTGAATCTTAATATGTAATTATTTTCTTTTAAATAGTCGTAGATTCAATTATCAATTCCACACTAACCAGGTCATGTCTTCTAAACTCTACTTCTTAGGGACAATGTCTCAAATTGATTGGGGGAGAGGATAGTTGATTAGATAGTTTTCATTTTTATGTTTCGTTGCTGTATTTTTTGTAAAAAAAAATTTATTTTTGTGTTGATGTTTTTTGTCAAAAAAAAAGTTTTTTTTTTTATGTTGTTATTGCTTTGTTGTTATTTTGTGTGTAAAATATATATATATATATATTTGTGTTGATTTTCTTTTGTATTTTTCAAAAAAATTAAAAATACACACAAACTAACAACAAATTTTTGACTAACCAAGTAGAATTGTTATTCAGAGGTGGTTGTGTAAGGAGTTTTCGCTCATGAGACGCATCTCAAAATAATTCGTAACAAGTTATTTTTATTCCTTTCTTTTTGAATCATTTAAATTTGTGCATTCTCCATGATATTGATTAAATTTGATCTTCATATGCTCATCTGACAGATATTATCAACATACACGGTAACATATGAATATAGGTTGTAAGTGAAAATTTTGTAATATTCAGTTCTCTAGTTTGTTGGAGGTTGCACCTAAAGGCAGTGGAATTTGTATTTTTATTCCAAAAAAAAAAAAAACTAATCATGCTTTTACTTAGTAATCGGACATCTTGCCTCAGCAAACATTGATTGTTCGCATAAAACGGTAGAGTTTGAGTCAGTTTTAAAAAAATGATATTAATAATAATTAAGTTTTTACTTAGTAACCGGACATCTTACCTTCGCAATCAGTGATTGTTCGCGTAAAACGGTAGAGCTTGAGTTTGTACAAAAAAAAGTGATTGAATAAGTTCGATTTCGTAGCCTCTCTAACTCGAGCGACCCGACCCGATCCGACGTGACCCGACCCGACCCACTCGAGTTTAGAAAAATAAAAAAAAATTACACACGATCCGACCCGAAATTTTCGGGTTGGGCAACAGGTTTGATACTAAAACCCGACCCGACCTGACCCTATAATATTTTTATTATTTCTAAAAAATTTATTATTTTTCTAAAAAATTTATTATTTTTTTTAATTTTTTTACTATTATTTCATTTATTTATTACTTTTGTTGTATTAAAAGTTTATATATATGATAATTTTCGGGACATAAAATAACTAATATTTATATTTCAATATAATTAATTTATTAAAAAAATTTATTTTTTTGGCCGACCTGCACCCGATCGGGTTGCACCTCCGCGTGACCCAACCCGTAACCCGATTTTCACGTGACCTGACCCGATCAGGTCTTATAAAATTTTAAAAAACCCGACCTGATCCGACCCGTGAACACCCCTAATTTTAACAATTAGTGCCCTAAGGCCAACTGGTCTGGGAGTCACTGGCCCAAAGCTCGTTACATGGGTTAAAGAGAAAGCTTAAGGAAATCAGACACTTTTTCTTTTTAATATCTAAGATCCGAGCAATTAAGTCCGTATGGGTGTCTTAACACTTATTGCCCTAAAGCCAACTGGTTTGGGAGTCACTGGCTCAAAACTCGTTATAAGGATTGAAGATGTATTATTAAAATTTAAAAAAAAATCTATTTTTTTATTTATAAATAAACTTTCATTGCCAAAGAGTGTGAACTCTAATATAATTTTAGGACAAAAATATTACTCTCTTTTCAACGAGACTTGTGAATATTGTGGGCACAATGAATTGATTAATTCCTTGTTTTATGTGTGTATGGAAAAAGGGTAAAAAGTACATGAGAATTTACTTGTTTGATCATTTAGAAAGAAAGAAAACAATTATTAATTTGGAAAAGAATTTTTCTTTTTAAAGTGTTTCGCTTAAATTACGAGGGATTAGTAATAAGCTGGTTGGAGGGTGTGATGAACACTAAAAAGTGCACATTTATTAAAAGATAAATCAGTCATTTTACACTTGTAGTTTCATTTATCCCCTTTAATTTAGCATAATAATAAAATTTATGTTTTATATATTTTTATTGTGATTTTTATCTTTATGTATGTGAAATAATACTTTGGATGCATATCTAGAAAATTGGACTTGACATTTGGATTTTGGAGGTCAGAAATTTAATAGGGTGTTCTAACAGTGTATATCTTCGGAAATTTCAATCTTGTGCAATGTTCTAATTTTGACCATAACATTTTACTCCGATATCAGATTAAGGTGATTCAGGTTCCATATGAAAGAAGACTCAAATCTCTACAACTTTGATGTTAATAAGATTTTTGAATTCTGAAGTCTTCAAGGCCGAAATGGATGAAATATCCAAAATATATTATATGTAATATTTAAAGACAAAAACAAGAAGAAAAATATATATATATATATATATATGTGAGGTGGGAATTGACATCCACCATTAGGTGAATTGTCAATTCTCACAAATTTTATAATTTACAAATTACATGGGAAGGTGTTGAGCCCTTTACTATAAATATTGGTGCTCAGCACCTTAAGAAATCAGCCCGGATTCCATAGTTTTCTCTGAAAATTTGTGGAGTTCTAGCTCTTGTGTGTTTATTTTTGTAAAATATTTCATGTAATTTATTTTCCTTTCAGTAATAAAATTATGTGTGTTTTTATTCAAATTTTGAGTATCTAATTTCTTTTTTACTAAGGAAAATGGTGAAGCTTTTTACATGAAATTTTAGAATTAATCTCACTTATATTATAATATATAAATTACAATCTAATGATTAATATTTAATTTAATTTGGATTAATTATTGACAAATTTTGTTACCGCCTATATGGCTGGTTTTATTTATTTGGCATAATTAAGTACATAATGTTGGGTTTCTAAGGTCAAACCAAGATCGATTTAAGCGTAAAACATGTGTGAATACAACAAAGTTAAGTTGCGGAATACTTACTTTGATCGGCTTTTGCGATGCGAGGAACAACAAAAATCTTCAAGTTTTTCGGCCAAGGTCCCTTTTGTGCTCCTTTGTATTCGGTCAAGCCCTCCATGGATGATCTTCAAGCTCCAAGCCTTTTGAATGGATTACATGCTCAAGGGTTTGTTTCCCTATCACCTTTGGATGACTCCTTTGGTGTGCTAGCACTAGGAATTTTGCCATAAAATTTCCATTTTCTTCTTACATGTCTCGGCAAGCAAGAAAAATGCACAGAAAGAATAAATTTGGCCCAAGGCCGAAATTGGGAGGAGAAGGGAGAGAGAAGAAGTGTTGTGTGTTGTAATGTCATTTGGTTCTAAAACCTAATACAACTAATACCAAAAATCTCTATAAAAAATTAGTAAAAAGCTTTTCCAAAAGCTTAAATAATTTTGGAGGTAAAATGGCATTTAATGCCCACAACCACAAACATCATGAATAGTGACTGGTTGTCAATCACAAAAAAGGTGACTTGACATCCATCACTAAAATGACAGGTGATGTGACGCGTGATGTGACTTGTGGGCCGCACTTGATTCTTAATGCGAGTGGGCCCGCAAACACTCTCGGGCTCGGGTTCGCTAATTCTGAATTAACGAATTTTCCGTTACGACGTAATTAAATCAAATTTAATTAAATAATTATGCCTAGAAAAATTACTATTCACGTCGCAAACGAATTAATTCTAAATTAATTCGTTTGCCCGAATTAAAATCTAATTTTAATTCCGCGCCGAAATCTAATTTCGCATAATATATCGAATATATTATTTTATCGATTAATTCCAAATTAATCGTTCTCTCTCTTTAAATAATATTTTATCCCAGATAAAATATCTCCGTAATTAATCCCAAATTAATTTTCTCTCTCTAATAATTAATCCTAAATTAATTATGTGCGAGTCATACGTCATCGGTGAATCTTCGGGAAGCGACCCATGAGATCCCCGGATATGTTCGCAGTAAATCCGGTCGTCGGACTATCCGAACACGTACGTACCTAGTACTACGCTTTTACCGATTTACAAGACATGGTTGGCTTCTAGCAAAGCACCGTGCCTACCCAATTCTCTAGAAATATTCATAAAGGAATATGTAATCTTTATCAGGCGTAGTATACGTAGTATTACGTATTGCGATCCAGTATCGGATGTCACGTGCTAGGCCTGGGTCTTGAATTGTGTCTGCCCCGTACGAAGCACATATCGGATCTCTGGTAACTAGTCTCTATAATCGGATAAACATGACCTAGTCATATTATCCCGATAGCTGCAGCATAAAATAGCACTAGTTTCGTATCCTACGTGATCATCATCTCCACTGTGACTGAAGTGATACTTCCATCTTGACATCACACCCAATACACTACGATTCTCAATATACCCAGAAGAAGTGTACACAGAACCGGTTAAAGCCCTGGACGACCAAAACCAAAGTATATTGATTGTCGCAAGTATTAGCGGTGCAAGTCTCAGGTTAAGACCAAATACACCTACCCTGATTCGGACTTCCATAGACACATAGTCATACTACCAATGGAATTCCGAGGGGTCTATCCAGAGCGAAGCTGTTTCCGTACCATCGGTAAACACAACCTCCTTTCACACTTGCATAAGTATCCAATATTTAAATATATGATAACTATGCGGTTATGCTCCCACAACGCGCACAAGTTAATACTAGTCTATTCCGCATTATCGATGTCCAATCTCGATAATACTACGACTAGGGATATTTAATGATTAAACCTTCGTGGATTGATATTGTCTCATATCATCTCAATCCGGAACTAATCATAAGGACATTTTATCATTTATACATCTTGGTAATCTAATTACAAATGATAAAAGAGCAATTTCCTTTGTCACATAGTTAATTTGTACAACAACACCATGATCTGTACAAATAGTGATGCTATGGGTCATAATTGTCCAACACCTAACTAGACTTGTTATAGACAAAAATTATCACCGTCTTTATGACTATTTTTTTTATTTTGGCATAATTAATTCCTGAAATGAATTAATTGGGTAATAATGATAATTTATATATTATAAAAAGTGATATTTCTAAATTTGAAATAGTAAAAGTAGATCCACTAGCCCCATCATTTTATTTTATTATTGTAGTTTAATTTAAAATTTCCAATCACCCAAACAATTCAACATTTTAATTTTTCACTCGAATTATTATTTTATTTTACTAAATCTATTCCTTGTGGATCGACCCTGGTCTTACTGGGTTATTTTATTACTTCGACACTCTTATACTTGGGAGTAAAGAACCACTTTTGAACGTGTCAATTTCCAATCACTACCAAAATGATTCATACAACTCATATACATCAAAATACATCACATATATGAAAAGTCTCAATTTCGGTTTAGGCAAAAACTTAATTTTTCCAATTAATCAAATTTACCAAAATTAATTCAATATCACACTTTAATCCAATTTCTAACACACCAATCAAGTCTCATGTAACATCCAGAAATTCAGAAACTCTTCCGTAAGGATTTTGTATTGCAAATCGGGTCTCAAATGAGACTATATCGGAGAAAAAGAGTTTAAGTATTGAAATATAGTTTGGAATATTTTAAAATAGATATTTGATGTATTGGAAATCGCATGACATGAAAGAACCGCTTACGCGATTTATGTATATTATTCTATACGGGGAAAGTTTCTTGTTTCAGCTATAAAGATAGTAAACAAACTCTGTTTGAGCTGATTTTTGAACCATCAGACTCATTTTTCCGAGACGAACAACTTTCACATTAAGCACGTTTTGAAATTAATAGCAGAAGGGCTTCGAAAATATGAATTTCAGTTAAAGTCTCATGACAGGGGCCTGATTGTAATTTTCGGGGGTCAGAATGTAATTTTCTGAATTATCTATAAATACCCCCTAGTTTTCAAAATTGCCAAAATGTCAAAATTCCAAAAACCCTCAAACTCGACCCCCCATCCCTAAAATTCTCTCCACCGGTTTATGCTTGCACCGGCCACTCCCCGACCACCTCCGGTCGGAGAACCACCCCAGAAAGATGCGCCGGAGTTCCCCCACTGTCCAGCTGTCGGCGGTGACGTAGAAAATGTCAGCAACGGTGAGAAACAGAGGTGAAAGTCACGCACATGGATATTCAGATCCCGACTCGTCGCTTCATTTCACGACCCGAGCCACCCGCCAAATCGAAGCCCTCAAAGAGTACTACAAGATGGCGGTGATGATTTTTCCGATCCGTGATCGATTGCACGTAAAAAGAGGAGAAGAAGCGGCAGTGAACAGTAACGTCGAATGAACAGTAGATCCGATCAAAATTCTGTCGATTCCAGCGCGTTCGTGGGATCGTTTGGAGTCCGTATATGGCCTCAAAATCTTGGTAAGAATCCCGGTAAAAATTCCTTAATTTCAAGTTTTCTGTTAAATATTCGGATGTTTCCAGTAGCTTCGTAGAGTAACGTAATGATATAAATTAAGTTGTCTAAGCATTACTATATTGAATTTATGCATTTGGTAGAATCCGAGAGAAATCAGAGCTAATTCAATTGATCCGATAAGTAAAGCGAGTTTCCGGTAAAATCGCGTTTCACACGTATTTATGCTTTGGTGAACGTAATTAAGGATATAGGTTAATTATGAGGATACACTAGTGTTTGAGTAATTTCAGAAAGGTTCAAAGGGCTTAGGTTCCTTCCGCAGTGTTTTCGAAAAATTTACGGAAGATTTTTCGGAAACACGTAATTTGCATATTTGAGCTACGGAATTGACATAGAACAATGTTTAATGGTGTAATATAAGTATTGGATGTATTATGAGTAATGATACTGAAAACGAATTTAATTTGGATTTTCCCGGATAGTTTGAGAGTTTATGCTATTAGTAAGTTTTTTGTGATTAACGATCTTAACCGACCATATTTTGTATTACAGATGGAGAAAGAGAGAAAGAATAGCATGGACTTCAAGTAAGTACCTCACTGTGATCTTGCCTTAGGTAGACAAGGTATGATAGTTGATAGTATACTTATATGTATGTATATAGATATTAGTGTAGATTTCAGATTCGTAGAAATATGTAGCAGTAGTTATGGAGTCTTAAAATGTATGAACTGAGAGCTGTCAGAGGTACTGTCAAGGAGATTCATAAAAGAGCATGTATAGAAACAGATTTTCTGAAAGTATGCATAGTATCGGGTTTCTAGATAGCAAGCTAGTATCAGTATGAACATTTTAGCACAAGTTGTCCTTATATTTACATAGTTAAGCATGTCTCCTAAAAGATCATGTTTTCAGTACGAGAGATGAAAAAGTTTTGTAAAGAGTTTTATTGAAGTTTTCCAGACTTCAGTTTAGTTTGGTCTGAGTGTGAAATCAATGTATGAAATGTGTTGATATGATTAATGACACGTTCGAGCATCTTTCATATGGTTGAGTTTCTTGAAATGGGGTACAGGTCCATTTTGTATGTATTGGGTGAGTGAGATGTCACCAACTCGTAATTGGGTGTGGTCGACTTTGCTATTATGTATATGGGTAATGAAATTGGATTGCATTGTATTTCATTGCATGATTTACATGATCATATGGTTGTTATGGTGATACATATGCATTTTACATACCTAGAGGGAAACACAGTGTTCATTGACAGATACAGACCCAGGACTAGGGGGACGGCGATGCGTAACGCCCCTGGATCATAGTTATAGTGAGTGGACACTACCCTTTTTAAATTAATTTTCATTTTGTTATTTTATATATATATCAGACTTATTTTACGCTTTAGGGCGTTAGATCATATTTTTATTATCATTACAGTCATTTCATAAAAAGCTTATGATTTAAGATTTTTACTGAGAAAGTAACGTTTTCATAAAATATTTTATGATTTTCGAGGCATGGGGGAAAAACACACCTCAGTATGTAACTTCTACAAACATGGAATTGACGGAAAAAGAACATATGCACATCAGATAGGAAGATACATTTGAAACTGAAACATCGAGTTGAATTTATAGGCCTCGGTAGGCTCTAGGCATCGCGATGCCAGCTTCTTTTGGTCGTGGCATGCTGATGTGATGACACGTGGCGATTCTAGATAAGGTGATAAGGTGACACGTGGCAAGGTGGTTGGAGCTCAATTATTGTGACACGTGGCGACTTCTGATTGGTCGACTCAGATTCTTATCTGCCACATGTCAATTTCGAATAAGAGAGCTAATAATTGATGCTGATGTGGCGGTGATGTGGCAACACGTGGCAAAGTAACTGTCGGCACCATAAAATTGCGACACGTGGCACTTTGTGATTGGCTGATGATGACGTGGCTGTGAGGTGGCATGTTGACTCGGTCAACTGAAGATGTGGACGCTGACGTGGCTGACAGGTGGAGTGACACATGGCGATGGTGACTGTCGGTACTGTAGGATGATGACACGTGGCACGACGCATGTTAGTAGATCGACTGTGATGGTGACACGTGGCACGACGCATGTTAATAAAGTCAAACTTTTCTCAGATTCTAACACGTGAACCCGGCGCACGTTAGGCGTCACGACGCCAAGAGTTTACGCGTCGCGACGCGGATAAATTACAATTTTGCCCTTTTTGCCAATTTTCACTGTTTTACTCCAAATAACCTCCAGAATGTCCTGAAACTTTATTTATCTACAAAATAACAAAAAACACATCAAAATATTCAAAAAACTCAAGAAACTATACAAAATATTAGGTCAAATGAGTGGGAAATAGTGATATAATTACCACTCATCACTCGCCGAAAAATAGTGGGAGACAAGTATTAAATTTGCAATATTCGTTTAGTTACTTGCCAATACGCCATCATTTCAATTTTTCGTCAAATAAATTATATATTAGTTGGACTAATATTTAATCGTTGTTTTAATTAAACAGTTGGACTGTATTCAAGCTACTTCAATTAATAGTTGATTTTATAATTGGATTATAGTAATCAATATAATTGAATTTAACCAATCAAATTATAGTTGATTATATAGTTGGACTATAGTAATCATTATAATAAATTGTACCTGAAATCGTTGATTGGATAGTTGGACTATAGCAATCAAGATAAATGAAAATTAGCGTTTAGAACATAATCCTGGGAGAAAATGTTTTTTAAACGGCTTTAATTTTCAGATTGGGAATAAAATCTCAGGATAGTCCTAGAGACTGAGACGTTACTTTATTTGATAGAGTGACGTCTCAAGCCTAAGCCCGGAGTTGAGCAAATAGTAGAACATGATATTTGGAATATTCATGTGATGATAACTTTAGTGCGTAATCTGTTATGCTTGCCGCAAAGACTCCTTAATTTCTTAGTCAGAACTACGGATTAGATCCTTATAGTATGATATTGAAATTGAAGGATCTTCATAGATCTATCCTTAGACCTTAGAAGTACAAATTGCAATAGAAGACTCTTGGAGAGTTAATGGCTATACTCAATGAGACAAAGCCAGAGTTTGCAATAGGGCAAGAAGCGCAAGACGCATCTTACTTCGACATCCCAGAAGGCCAAGGCTTGGCCAAAGGCTTATGTGGTGTGGAAAAATGGGCAAAGGCAAAATCATTATAATCTTCTAGGAAGACAAATGACATATCCAAGATGTCTGCCTAAACTGTGGCAACGGGGTCACTAGAAGCGTTACTGCCATATGGACAAGGCAGACATGAAGGAATTGAAAGGGGCAAGGCTCCGACTTCAATATTGTTTGTCATAAACATGTTCGCTACTAGTATTAAAATTGGATTTTAGATACTGAGTATGGTACATAAATATGTACTGATGTGCAGAATCTACTTATAAGCAGGATACTGACCTCGGTTGAGATTATTTGTGAGTCGGAAACGGGACGACAGTCGCTGCTTTAACCGTAGAAACTTAAGTTTAGGAACTACCCTTCGGAGGTGTACTTAAATTAGGAAACTATTAAAATGTAACTAGTTTGACTAGAAACATTATCTCTATATCAGAGTTTAATCCGTTGCGATATACCTTATATTCTAGAACACTAAAGTGTTTCATTTTATAAAGATGATATTGAGATAATCACATTAGATGTGAATAACAGTATTTATATTTTGAATATAAATAAATCTCAAACGTATAACAGGACAGACAAATAGCTCAAACTGAATTAATCAGTTGAGACTTATAAGTGGCATTGTTGTCTGGGACACAATTAGAAGACTCGTATATCCACACTTTCGAAGAGAGTGGAACTAGGACGGATTATTCATTCAAATAATGTCTACGAATCTAGTTTATTAGGCAAAATGCCTAAAACACCTTTTACTTGGTAAAAGTGCAAGTGCCACCGATCTGTTAGCCCTCATTCATAGTGACGTAAGTTGGGACCATGTCTAGCTAGGCTAGAGGTGGATATGAATACTTCGAAACATTTACGGATGTGGCATCGCGTATGGTTATGTGTTTCTCATGAAACACGGATCAAAAACTTTTGATGAATTCAAATAGTTTCGACACGAAGTAGACAAACAGACCGCCTAAAGTATTAAAACCTTCACGGTTAGACCATGATGGAAAATACTTAAGCAATATGTTTCTCAAATACTTGAAGAGTATAGTATTCTTTCAATGAGGACTCCTCCCGGAACACGTCAATATGACGGTGTGTTCGAACGGAGAAACCAAATTTTGTTGGACATGATAAGGTTAATCATTAGTCGCTCTGAGCTACCATTTCCTTATAGGATACGCATTAAACAGTGCAAAACTTATTTTGAATAAGGTTCCATAAAAATCTGTTTGACAGACTCATATTAGATATGAACAGGAAAGAAACTGTGTTTTCTCATTCCTGTAGATTGGGAATGCTGGGCATATGTTGGATGATACCAAACTAGAACCCAAATCGGATAAGTGCCTAGTTGTGGGTTATCTAGGGAAACCAAAGTATAGTACTTATACATCTCACATGAGAATAATTTAATTGTTGCTCCTGTGCGGTTTTCCTAAGAGGAATACCTATAGCAGTGGTAAGTGGGAGGAAAGTAAAACTCGATGAAAATCAGAGTAATACTGTTCCAGGCACCGATTCCTTAAATGGAACACAAATAGTTCATCAAAGATGAAACTATACCAATAATCTTCAAATACACAAGAACCGCGTAAGTCGGAGAGAGTCAGAAAACAACCTGGGAGGTTTGGGTTTCTGATCTCACCTCGTAAAAGATTTCAATCTTATTGAGGAATACGAACTGACTACGTATGAGGAAGTGATACAAGGTATCGACTCCCTATTATGGCAAAGTGCCATGAAGTCCGAAATGGATTCCATGTATACCAACCAAGTTTAGACACTGGTTGTTGTACCGGAAGGCATTGTGCCTATTGGTACTATATAAGTCTTCAAGGAAGACAAACATGAAAGGCAACATACCAACGTACTAAGCTAGGCTTGTAGCGAAAAGGTATCATTATCAACATTGTGTCGATTACGACGAAACCTTTTACCTGTTGTCATGGTTAAATCCATTTGGACAATGCTTGCTAATGCTGCATGTTTCATTTATGAAATATGGCAACAGGAACGTCAAAATCGCTTTCCTTAAAAGGAAACCTTTTAGAGGATGTTTACAACATCCTGACGGTTTTGTCGTACCAAAACGAGCAAACAAGGTTTGCAAGTTAATTCGATCCATTGATAGATTGAAGCAAGCATAGCGTTCTTGGAACTATCATTTTGATGTAATCATAATGGTATATGATTTAATTCAAAATGAAAATGATTCTTGTGTATCTAAGAAGGTTAGTGGGAGCGCACTGACAATGAATGTCCTAAGTAATGATGACATATCATTTCTTGGAAATGATAGTTCCCATAATACAATCGGTGAAAACTTGGCTTTCATGAAAATCTCCGGTAGAATTCTTGGGAGAGACAACCTTTATTCTAGGAATAAGGAGTCTACTGGGATAGATCTAAAAGTTGTTGACACTCTCCGAGATCTCGTACATGGAAAATAAATGTAGCGACCTGGTGTCTCATATGCTTTGAGCATATGGAGTCACAATCAGGCCATCCAAGTGATAGTCACTGGATTGATGTTAAGAACATCCTTAAATATCTTAGATGAACTAAGGATGCTTTCTTATACTATGGAGAAGGAGAACTTGAAGTGACTGGGTTCACTGTTGTAAGTTTCCTAACCGATAAAAACGACTATAAGTCGTAATAAAGGTACCATATAGTTTGAATAACGGAACAGTGAGCTGGAAATCTTCCAAGCAAGATATTGTTACCGAATAAACAACAAAAGTGGAGCTGGAAATCTTCCAAGCAAGATATTGTTGCAGCTGAGACAGCAATAGAAGCCTTTTGGATCGATAATAATCCTAATCAGATTAGGAGTAGTTCTGTTAGCAGTTGAGTTAGGCTACAGCACAGGCTAAAGAATTAATGGTCTCATCAACGATCCAGATATATACTTCAATATTCATCTGATTCATTCGGATCATACATCGTGGCGATGTGATGATCGAATAAATCACATCAGATGATAACACCGCAAATCCGCTGACGAAAACATTTTCTCAGCAGAAGTTTGAGCGAACCGTACATAGTTCGGGTGTAGGACACTTGAGTGATTGGCTATAGGCCAAGTGGGAGATTGTTGGACAATTATGACCCATAGCATCACTATTTGTACAGATCATGGTGTTGTTGTACAAATTAACTATGTGACAAAGGAAATTGCTCTTTTATCATTTGTAATTAGATTACCAAGATGTATAAATGATAAAAAGGTCTTTATGATTAGTTCTGGATTGAGATGATATGAGAGATAGTATCAATCCATGAATGTTTAATCATTAAATATCCCTAGTCGTAGTATTATCGAGATTGGACATCGATAATGCGGGAATAGACTAGTATTACACTTGTGCGCGTTATAGGAGCATAACGGCATAGTCTCATATATTGGGTATAGGATACTCATGCAAGTGTAATAGGAGGTTGTGTTTACCGATGGTACGGAAATAGCTTCTCTCTGGATAGACCCCTCGGAATTCCATTGGTAGTATGACTATGTGTCTATGGAAGTCCGAATCAGGGTAGGTGTATTTGGTCTTAACCTGAGACTTGCACCGCTAATACTTGCGACAATCAATATACTTTGGTTTTGGTCGTACAGGGCTTTAACAAGTTCTGTGTACGCCTATTCTGGTTATATTGAGAATCGTAGTGTATTGGGTGTGATGTCAAGATGGAAGTATCACTCCAGTGATAGTGGAGATGATGATCACTCCAGTGATAGTGGAGATGATGATCACGTAGGATACGGAACTGGTACTCTTATGTACTGCAGTCATCGGGATAATATAACTAGGTCATGATTATCCGATTATAGAGACTAGTTACCAGAGATCCGATATGTGCTTCGTACGGGGCTGACACAATTCCAGCCCCAGGCCTAGCACGTGACATCCGATACTGGATCGTAATACGCAATAATACGTATACTATGTTCTGATAAAGATTACATATTCCTTTAAGAATATTTCTGGAGAATTGGGTAGGCACGGTGCTTTGCTAGAAGCCAACCATGTCTTGTAAATCGATAAAAATGTAGTACTAGGTACGTACGTGTTCGGATAGTCCGACGACCGGATTTACTGCCAATATATCTGAGGATCTCATGGGTCGCTTCCCGAAGATTCACCGATGACGTATGACTCGCACTTTGTTAATCTGGGATTAATTATAAGAGAGAGAGAAAATTAATCTAGGATTAATTACGGAGATATTTTATCTGGGATAAAATATTATTTAAAGAGAAAGAATGATTAATTTGGAATTAATCGATCAAATAATATATTCGATATATTATATGAAATTGGATTTCGACGCGGAATTAAAATTAGATTTTAATTCGGGCGAATGAGTTAATTTAGAATTAATTCGTTAGCGACGTGAATAGTAATTTGCTAGGCATAATTATTTAATTAAATTTGATTTAATTACGTCGCAACGGAAAATTCGTTAATTCGGAATTAGCGAACCCGAGCCCGGGAGTGTTTGCGGGCCCACTCGCATTTCGAATTCAAGTGCGGCCCACAATTCAAATCAAGCGTCAAATCACTAGTCAATCAAGTGATGGAAGTCACATCACTTTGAGTGAAGTGATGTTTGTTATCATTGATTGATGTGAATAGTTAATGGGGGTGGTTGAAGACTTAAAGTCTTGTACCAAAATTTTGAATTTTGAAAAATGGTAACTGTTTTTGGTAATTGTTTTTGGAAATCAATAAACCAAAAATATATAACACGCATTTTTTCCCTCTTCCCTCTCCCTTACACGGTTTTGGAACCCATTTTTTCTCTCCTCTCCCATTCGGCTTTTGAAGCCAAATTTCTCTCTAATTTCTTGGCTAGGCTGAGAACAAGAAGAAACACAAGGAAGATTTGTGGCAAATTTTCCAATGCTAGCTAGCACATGAAGAGTCATCCAAAGGTGATAGGGAAACAAACCCTTGAGCATGGAATCACCATTTACAAAGCTTGGAGCTTGGAGCACACACATGGAGGGTGACCGAATCATGGAGAAAAAATAAGCACCTTGGCCGAGAGATCCAAGGAGATTTTTGTTGTTCCTCGCATCAAAATCCGATCAATGTAAGTATGATTCCGCCATACTTCTTATGAGTATTCACACATGATTTTCATTGCTTAATGATATTGGGACTAACCTAGTAACCCAACAGATCAGGCCTGAGACTTAATTGAAGAAATGGCCAACAACAATTCTTTATGGCCAACAGAAATGAGCATGATCCAAAGAATTGCAGGAATTTATGAAGTTGGAGCCAACACAGCACTGAATTACAAGATGGATGTGATTTGCAAAAATATGGAAACTCTTAACATGAAAGTTAATGGTGGATCCACAAGTTCAACATATAGAAGAGCACCAGAACCAAACCAACTTAAAGAAACAGTGAATTATGTCAACAATTTCAACAGACAGGGGAATAATCCATATTCCAACACCTACAACCCAGGGTGGAGGAATCATCCCAATTTTTCATGGAGTAACAATTCAGGGCAAATGAACAACCCACCACCCGAATTCCAGCAGCAAAACAAAGTCCAAAAGTATGACAAAGAACCAAGAATAATAGAAGTGCTGGCATAGTTAAAAAAGCAAGAAGCAAAATACGATGCTTTAGCAGCTATAGTTCAAAATCAAGTGGCATTGAATCAAAGTCATTCAGCTTCTATCGAAGCATTGGAGAATAAAATTGAACAATTGGCCAATGCTCAGAGTTACAGACCGCCAGGTAATCTTCCCAGCAACACAGAACCAAATCCAAGGAACATAGGGAAGGAGCAGTGTCATGCCATCATATTAAAAAACGGTACTGAAATCAACAAAGATGCTGGAATCAAGGCAACAATTGAAGATATTCCAAAAGAAACAAAGCAACAGATGGAGGAAAAATAAGTAAATTAAAAAAGAACAGATCACTCCACCTCCACATTTTCTTCAGTGTCTTCAGAAAAAAAAAACTGGACAAGCAGTTTGCTCGTTTCCTGGAGGTGTTCAAAAAGCTGCACATCAACATTCCATTTGTAGAAGCCTTGGAAGAAATGCCCAGCTATGTAAAATTCATGAAAGACATTCTTTCACGAAAACAGAGATTGAGAGACTACGAGACAATAGCATTTATGGAAGAATTCAGTGCCATCATTCAAAGGAAACTTCCCCCAAAAGTTGAAAGATCCTGGCAGTTTCACTGTCCCATGCACCATTGGAGAACACTATATCGGTAAGGCTTTATTGACTTAGGTGCAAGTGTTAACTTGATGCTTTTTTCTATTTTCAGGAAACTGCAGATTGGATCGCGGAAGCGTGACTGCCGTTTGGACAAAGCAGCCATGAAGGAATTGAAGAACGAGCAAGGCTCTGACTTCAAATATGTTTGTCATAAATATATTCACTACTAGTATTAAAATTGGATTTTAGATACTTATTGTGATATAAATATATATTGATGTTCAGAATCTGCTATGAGCAGGATACTGACTTCAATAGAGATTAATCTGCGAATTGGAACGGGACGAAAGTCGTTGTTTTAACCGTAGATACCTAAGTTTAGGAACTACTTTCGGGTGTGTACTTAAATTTGGAACTGTTATAATGTAACTAGTTTGACTAGAAACATTATCTTTATATCAGTGTTTAACCCGCTGCGGGTGAACCTTTATATTCTAGAACACTAAAGTGTTTTATTATATAAAGATGATCTTGAGATAAACACATTAGATGTGAATAACAGAATTTATATTTTGAATATAAATAAATCTCAAATATATAACATGACAAACAAATAGCTCGAACTGATTTGATCAGGAGAAACTAATTTGTGGCATTATTGTCTGGGACACAATTTAAACAAGACTCGTATATCCACACTTTTGAAGAGTGGGTACTAGGACTAATTTGATTCCATTCAAATAAATTCTACGAATCTAGTTTATTGGGCAAAGTGCCTAAAATACTATTTACTTGGTAAAAGTGTAAATGTCACCGATCTGTTAGCCCTAGTTCATAGTGAAGCAAGTGGGCCCATGTCTAGCTAGGCTAGATGTGGATATGAATATTTCGTGACCTTTACGGATGCGGCATCGCGTTATGGTTATGTGTTTCTTTTGAAACACAAATCGGAAACTTTTAAGTTTCGACATGAAATAGACAAACAGATCGGCTAAAGTATTAAACTGTCACGGTGAGACCGTAATGGAAAATACTTAAGCAATAAGTTTCTTATATATGGAAGAGTTTAGTATTCTTTCAAATGAGGACTCCTCCCGGAACACATCAGTTTGACGGTGTGTCCGAACTGAGTAACCGAATTTTGTTGGACATAATAAGGTTAATCATGAGTCGCTCTGAGCTACCATTTCCTTCAACGGATAAGCATAAACAGTGCATAACTTATTTAGAATAAGGTTCCATAAAAATCTGTTTGACAGATATCATATTAGATATGAACGGGAAAGAAACCGGGTTTCTCTTTCCTGAATATTTGGGTATGCTAGGCATATGTTTGGATGATACCAAACTAAAACCCAAATTGGATAAGTGCCCAATTGTAGGTTATCCTAGGGATACCATAAGTATTGTACTTATACAACTCACGAGAGAACAATTAGATTGTTGCTCGCCATGCGATTTTCCTAAGAGGAATACCGATATGCAGTGGTAAGTGGGAGGATAGTAAAACTCGATGAAAATCAGAGTAATACTATTCTAGGCACCGAGTCCTAATGGAACACAAATAGTTCATCAAGGATGAAACTATTACCATTAACCTTCAAATACACAAGAACCACGTATATCGGAGAGAGTCAAAAAACAACCTGGGGTATGGATTTCTGATCTCACCTCATAAAGATGTCAATCTTTTGAGGTATACCAACTGACTACGTATGAGGAAGTGATACCAGATATCGACTCCCTATTATGACAAAGTGTCATGACATCCGAAATGGATTCCATGTATATCAACAAGTTTGGATACTAGTTGATGTACCGCAAGCCATTGTGCCTATTGGTACTTTATATAAGTCTTCAAGGAAGACGTACATGGAAGGCAACATACCAACGTATAAAGCTAGGCTTTTAGCGGAAAGGTATCGTTATCAACATTGTGTTGATTACGATTCAACCTTTTACCTGTTGCCACGGTAAATCCATTTGGATAATGCTTGCTAAAGCTGCATGTTTCATTTATGAAATATGATAGCTTAACGGGAAAATCGCTTTCCTGAAAAGGAAACTTTTTGGAGGATGTTTACAACACCCTGTCGGTTTTGTCGTACCCAAAACTAGCAAACAAGGTTTGCAGGTTATTCGATCCATGTTTGGATTGAAGCAAGCATAGATTCTTGGAATTATCGTTTTGACGTAATCATAATAGTTTATGATTTAATTCAAAACGAAATGATTCTTGTGTATATAAGAGAGTTAGTGGGAGCGCACTGATAGTGGTTGTCCTATAAAATAATGATAATACGTCATTTCTTGGAAATGATATTCCCATAAAATATTATCGGTGAAAGCTTGGCTTTCATAAAACTCTCTGAGAACTCGTACATTGAAAAATATACGTGACCTGATGTCTCATACGCTTTGAGCATATGGATTCACAAACAGACCAATCCGAGTGATAGTCACTGGATTGATGTTAAGAACATCCGTTAGTATCTTAGAGAACTAAAGATGTTGTCTTAGTCTAATAAGATGGAGAACTTGAAGTGACTGGGATCACTGTAGCAAGTTTCCTAAAATCGATAAAAGACGACTATAAGTCGCAAACGGTACTATAAAGTTTGAATAACGGAACAGTGAGCTGGAAATCTTCCAAGTAAGATATTGTTACCGAATAAACAACAAATGTGGGTTATTGCTGCAGCTGAGGCAGCAATAGAAGCCTTCTGGGTCGATACAAAATCTAATTAGATTAGATATAATTCTGTTAGCAGTTGAGCTAGGCTTGACCACAGTCTAAAGAATTAATGGTCTCATCAACGATCTAGATAAATACTTCGATATTCATCTGATTCATACAGATCATACATCGTGGCGATGTGATGATCGAATCAATCGCATCAGACGATAATCATGCAAATCCGCTGACGAAAGCCTTTCTCAGCTTGAGCCAACCGTACATAGTTCGGGTGTCAAACACTCGAGTGACTGGCTATAGGCCAAGTGGGAGATTGTTGGACAATTATGACCCATAGCGTCACTATTTGTACAGATCACGGTGTTGTTGTACAAATTAACTATGTGACAAAGGATATTGCACTCTTATCATTTGTGATTAGATCACTTAGATATATAAATGATAGGAGGTCCCTATGATTTGTTCCTGGACGGAGAATGATATGAGACAGTATCAGTCCACGAAGGATAAATCATTAAATATCCCTAGTCAGAGCATTGTCGAGATTGGACATCAATAAATGCGTAAAAGACTAGTATTACACTTATGCGCGTTGTGAGGGCATAACGGCATAGTTCTCATATATTTGGGTATAAGATACTCATGTAAGTGTAATAGGAGGTTGTGTTTTACCGATGGTATGGGAAACAGCTTCGCTCTGGATAGACCACCTCGGAATTCCATTGGTAGTATGACTATGTGTCTATGGAAGTCCGAAATCAGGGTAGGTGTATTTGGTCTTAAATGAGACTTGCACCGCTAATACTTGCGATAATCAATATACTTTGGTTGCGGTCGTCCAGGGCTTTAACAGGTTCTGTGTATGCCAATGCTGGGTATGAGATATGAGAATCGTAGTGTGTTGGGTGTGATGTCAAGACGGAAGTGTCACTCCAGTCATATGGAGATGGTGGTCACGTAGGATACGGGACAGGTTCTTTTAAATGCTGCAGCTATCGGGATAAAATGACCAGGTCAGACACAATTCCAGCCCCAGGCCTAGCGCGTGATCATCCGATACTGGACAGAAATACGCAATACTACGTATACTACGCCTGATACAGATTCTTTATTCCTGTAAGGATATTTCCGGAGAATTGGGTAGGCATGGCGCTTTGCTAGAGGCCAACCTTGTCTTGTAAATCGGTATAAACATAGTACTTGGTACTTACGTGTTCGGATAGTCCGACGACCGAATTTACTGCCAATATATCTGGGGATCTCATGGGTCGCTTCCCAAAGATTCACCGATGACGTATGACTCACACTCTAAATTAATCTGGGATTAATTAGAAGAGAGAGAAAATTAATATGGGATTAATTGCGGAGATATTTTATCTGTGATAAAATATCAATTAAAGAGAGATAACGATTAATTTGGAATTAATCGACAAATTAATATATTCGATATATTAAACGAAATTAGATTTCGACGTGGAATTAAAATTAGATTTTAATTCGGGCGAACGAATTAATTTAGAATTAATTCGTTAGCGATGTGAATAGTGATTTCGCTAGGCGTAATCATTTAATTACGACGCAAACATAAAATTCATTAATTTGGAATTAGCGAACCCGAGCCCGGGATTATTTGCGAGCGCATTTGCATTTCGAATTCGAGTGTGGCACGCAAGTCAATCAAGCATCAAATCGCTAGTCACATCAAGCGTCAAATCATTAGTCACTTTGAGTTGATGTGACTTGACAATTGATGGATTGAGTGATGGAGTGGTTGGTGCCATTATTATTTGACTTTTTGAAAGGCAAATGCACATGAAATGAATTTGAAATTCAAATGTGTGTAAATAAGATACACAAATTTGGAATCAAACCACAACTCTCTCTTCCTCTCATCTCTCTCATCCTCACGCCCAAGGGGCAAAATTTTTCTGGTTTGCTGGGCTGTGATCGAAAATAAAGGGAAGCAAGAGTGTGATTTTGTGGCAAAATCACAAGTGCTAGCACACTTACGAGACATGGGAAGGTGATAGGGAAGTCCACCCATGAGCCGGGAATCGTTCGACGAAGCTTGGAGCTTGACGAAGGAGCAAAATCGAGCTAAAACCAGTGAGCAGAACTGTCACTGCCGTGAACTGTTAAGGAGCAGAATTCGAGTTTTGTTCGTTGCCGCGTCGCTCAACCGCTCGATGTGAGTATTCCGCAACTTCGTCGTTGTTATTCACACATGTTTTCATGCTTATTATTGATCTTGGACCTTAATAGAAAACCAACAAACATGCATAAAACGCATATTAATTATTACACCTTATTAATTAGGGATTTTCTGCAAAAAATGTCATACACCTTTATTTTAATCAAATAAAAAAATACATGCATGCATAAAGTAAAGATTGGATTAAATATCAAATTCAAAAAGTAAATCAAATCATGGATTAAGAATCAGACTGGTTCTGATACCATTTTTTTGGGTTTTTAAGGGTATAATCGGGTAACACAGCGGAATGCGGAAAATCAAATTTTTCCGATTTCATTTATTTTCTTGGGTAATTAAAATAAATTAATTTATTCTAATTACTCAATATTCAAAAATAAAATTTTACCCAAAAATCAGATTTTCTACAAATTACCGAGAACCCCCTAAAAGTTTTGTATTTTGATTATTTTAATCCTAAG